>JAYKQN010000013.1:20332500-20377500 GCA_036785175.1 Eupleurogrammus muticus | reverse complement strand
CACCAACACACACACACACATATGTGTGTATATATACACACACAGCCATGTCCCGCCTGGTGCTTCTGTCGCGTCGCATCGACCAGGGGGCTGGAACCATGCACCTTGACCCTTCACCCCTGACCTGTGACCTATGTTGTCTGCCTGTGTGTGTTTGTGTGTGTGTGTGTGTGTGTGTGTCTGTGTGTTTTTTCTAGGGGACATTAAGCAGCTGCTGGTCTGGATCCAACGGAACCTGCTGAAAGAACGGCCTGAGCTCTTTGTCCAGGGAGACTCCGTGTGAGTGTGTGTGTGTGTGTGTGTTTGCACTTGACACGCACCTGATCTATATGTGCACATGTATAAAAGCGAATGACATGTTGTTTATCACACTGCAAATATATGGTACAAAATGCCTTAAACACCAGATATGCTATAAAGCTGCTCATTTAAAAGCAGCTTTCAATACGTTGAAAATGAAACTGGAGCCAGGAGTTTACTGAAGCATTTTCCCTGCAGTTTAAAACTGGGAGGAAAAAACAGTCTCGCCTGGAGGTTATAGGTTTCAGTAAGATGATTACCTGTGTGTGTGTGTGTGTGTGTGTGTGTGTGTGTGTGTGTGTGTGTGTGTGTGTGTGTGTGTGTGTGTGTGTGTGTGTGTGTGTGTGTGTGTGTGTGTGTGTGTGTGTGTGTGTGTGTGTGTGTGTGTGTGTGTGTGTGTGTGCGTGCGTGCGTGTGCGTGTGCGTGTGCGTGTGTGTGTGTGTTGGGGGGAGGCAGTACTCACAGCAGCCGTATAGGACTGGCTGACTTTTACAGCTGCCTTTGTGCAGGACTATTTATAGCATCACCCAACCGATGAATGGACAAAAAGCTGAGCTACCTTATAAACCTTATAGATTAGATGTGTGTGTTTGTGTGGACTTTATTTATGTCGCCTGTTTTTTTTTTTATTTATTTTTTTTTTTTTTAAGCAAACGATCATCAAGGTGTTTTGTCGTAATCTCTTGAAAAGATCTTAGTTGCCTGTGTGCGATTAGCTCACAATCTTTGCCCCTTTTTATTTGGATTTTTTTTATTCATGTCTCAACACAGTGTGTGTGTGTGTGTGTGTGTTTGCATGCACAGTTTCCTCTCCCAGTGCCCTCTCTCCTTGACGTCACAGAGCATCTACAAGGTGGAAGGAGCTTATTTGAACAGGATGAGACACATCTCATGCATTCACCTCACCTTAATTTTTTTTTTTTACCTCTTTCTGAAATAAAATAAATAAAAGCGAGAGAATACACAAACCTCTCTGAAGACTTCAACCATAGGTGCCTGTTGTTACCCTCCCCCCATTATCCCCATTATCCACTTCTGATGGGTGGTGGGCTTTTTTTTTTTTATAAGCTTGTCCGTGTTTTATTTTTGGGCCCTCATTAATTTCCAGTGACAGTTTATTTATTTTTTTTTACCAACAATCTCTCTCCGCTTTCACGGCAGCCACATACGACTCGTATAGGAGCGTCTCCTGTTCTTCCAGTCTTTGTTAGCCGGAAAACAATACAGGAATTGTGATTGGTTAAGTGATATATTTGCAGATTTAGCAGTTTTAGGTGCACATAACATGAGCAGCATTGAGAATAACCTCAGAGCCCTGGTTCATGATCCAATATGGGCTGTAACATGAACAGAACACACACACACACACACACACACTCGGTTTACACTGCTATAGAGAATATAGCAGCGTGTGTACTTAAATGTAATATTGTAGTAATCTTTCCATTTTGTACTATTAATGCCAGATTTGGATTAAAATGTCTGAAGTATGACTTTCCTATAAAAAATATCAGGTGTAATTATCGCTTAATTATCCCTGTGTTGCACTAATATAAGGAGCAATATATAAATTATAAGAATTATAATTATAAGAAATTAAATTAGTATTTTTTTTATTGTATGTTTGTGGATTAGTCGACTTTTTTTGGAACAAAAGCATTGCATACACAAAATTTAAGATTTTGCTTATGTAGTTTTCATATTTTAATACAATCAAAAGTATGGTTTCTCTAGTTTTTGCAGCCCCTCGTACAGAAAAAGAAAAAAAAATGAAAATTAAAAACTACCCATAATTGCCTTTAATTGACAGACGCCATCTAGCGCCTGGTTGTCATAACGACCGGGACATGTGATGCCGTTAAGATGCAAAAAAACCTAATTTATGCATAAAAGGTGGCGACTTTTCCACATTAGGGATAAATGACCAAAACAAATTTTAAAATCTTTATTTCAAGAGACTGCTGCTCAATTCCCGTGAGAGGGAACCATTTTTTTTTGGGGTAGTGTTTACCGTTGCCATGGTAACGGAGGTTGCCTAACTTTAAGGAAGTAGATCCAAATGGCCATTATTGCCCTTAAACCTTTACCAAGTGTTTTTTTATGCTTAAAGCACCGACTTAACTATTTTGGAAAGCAGCTTATTGTAAAAAGCTCCTGTGGCTCATTTCTGAAAAACAAAACTGTTTGTTTATGATGATGTGTTTATCACTGGATACTGCATGCAGATTGCTTTTTCCCTCCCTCCCTTAATTTATATAAAACGAGATGTTTTAAAGCGTTATGTTTTTTTATGTATACCTGTTTCAATGCGTCTGTGACTGAAAACGCTGTGTTTTCCCACAGGAGACCTGGGATTCTGGTGCTCATCAATGATGCAGACTGGGAGCTGATGGTGAGCTGTGGGAGCCATGTTCACTGTCAGAGTGTGTGTGTGTGTGTGTGTGTTCTGTGTGTGTGTGCATGCACATTACAATTTTATTTTGAGCTCCTTTAACCTGCGTTGTCTGTGTTGAGCGTGCAGTGCCACAGTGTTAAATAGTGAGATCAGGCATGCAGCAGCTTTACCTTCATACTGCACAACACACTCCACGTCCTCGTAAAAACACTCGTGCGGACGTTTAATTTAAGAAGAGGAAGAGTGTGTGAAGGCGTCTGATGTTACCCTGTACATTCACGTTCATTTTCCTCAGTCGGTTAATGTTTCCTATAATGTGGGAGCAGCTGCGAAACAAGTTTGTCCTCGGGGTCTCATATGCGTGCACGTGTTCACGTGCACACACGCACAATCCGAAGAGCTTCAATTTGAATCGGTTGATTCAATCACGGGATTCAACGCGGGGTGTAAATGAAAAGTTTGTCACTGATTGATCGGACCCCAACGGGAACACAGGCAGTAATGCACATATTTGTATTGGTAAACACCAATATTTTTTTTTCCTTTGATTTAATAGGAGAAACCTGTGTGTGTGTGTGTGTGTGTGTGTGTGTGTGTGTGTGTGTGTGTGTGTGTGTGTGTGTGTGTGTGTGTGTGTGTGTGTGTGTGTGTGTGTGTGTGTGTGTGTGTGTGTGTGTGTGTGTGTGTGTGTGTGTGTGTGTGTGTGTGTGTGTGTGTGTGTGTGTGTGTGTGTGTGGTCCTCAGGGGGAGCTGGACTACCAACTACAAGACCAAGACAACGTGGTGTTTATTTCTACGCTTCACGGAGGATAAAAAAAAAAAAAAAATCGTACAATCATATCCTCAGACTCAGCCTTTTTCCCCTCCACGTCTCTCTTCCCCCTCCTCCACATCCCAACAAGCCGTCGTCCTATTGGACGCCGCGGGCCTCGCCGTGACGACCGAGGTGATTGATGCCGCTGCAGGAAATAAGTGGGAATCCAGGGACGGTTCCCAGGAAGAACGTGGAACCTGTGAGAGGGGATATCTCTCTGCGTACATGAGGAGCCGTATGCGTCCATGTTTGTCGTATGAGACGCTGGTTTTACTGGTCGAATCCCAGTTGTTGGCGTGTGAACCCTCATCTCGCTGCAACCTCTCCTCCTGCATGGCTGCAAAAACACTGTATGACCTCATCTCGAGGTCCAAAATGACCTCCAGCTAACTGGAATAGAAAAGAAAATAATGGAACCGTCGTCTTTTCTTTTTTTCCCCCCTTAATGGCCCAAATTTTTCATTTTTTTTAAATTTAATTGCATTTTTTGGGTGTATTTTCCCCTTAAAACAATAATGGGATTACATTTTTTTTTTTTTAAGAGTGCCTGATTTTTAGAATAATTTCTGTGCATAGAATTTCTGCTATTACTCTTAATTATAAAAAAACATGTTTTTAAATGTGTATTTCTCTGTATATATTTTTTTGGAGGTGCAAAATTAAAAAAAATCTGAATTAAAGCGATTTAAAAATATATAATTGTTATTCTTGTATTTTCTTTCAATTTACAAAGTGTTTTTATGTTTGCAATAAATATATTTTGTGCGTTTCTGCTACTAAGTGTTAACTATGTGCAATGTTAACTGTTTAAATATTATTGTTTCACATCTCCCAACATTTACATTGTGGGTTTCTCTATTTTACAAGCTGCGTTTCAAATTGTCTCCATAAACCACCCCCCCCCCCCCCTGCAAGGCTCTCTAACAGCAGCCTGTGCGGCACATGGAGGCCTGTGTATCCACGCACATTTCTCTATGAGGATCTTCCATCACGCTTCGATCATCCCTGGCGATGGATTCTGATCGATTCCGCTCAGCTCTGTGATCACAGCGCAGTTTTAGGTTGATAAGACGAGACTTGGGGGAGATTTTAGCGTCTTAACACCCTGCTCAGCTGGAATATTCATAAGAGGGAGGGAGGGAGGGGTGGGGGTGCAGCGTGTGTGTGTGTGTGTGTGTGTGACCGCTGCGGGAGGTCGGGCTCTCGCCTCCGGGCTGCCCTCCCCTGAACGCCCGGGGCGACCTAAAACCTTTTCTCGGTTGTAGAGTCCGATTTGCAACGGGAAACCGGCCGATAATAGTTGATAGAAAAGAAATGCTAATGAGGAGGGGAGAATGTGGCTGAGTGTCAGAGCAGGTCTGCAGCTACAGGAGCCGAAGGAACACACACTTTCACTCCTGCTGTTGCACACACACACTACATTTTGCAATGCATTTGTTTGTTTTTTCTGGTGCATTTAGTTTTTTTTTTTTAAATGTTCTTACTCTGTTTTAGCAGGAGACTTATGAGGACTGGCCTACTTTTTTTTTCCACCCCCTGGTTCCTGCAGAGTCTGGACAATAACTGGGCCTGAACACTGCTCAACAGGAGAGATGGTGACCTGGCCTCACACACACACACACACACACGTATCTAAACAGTTTAGGGTGAATTAAAGCGCCTCTGATCTGCAGCCATCATGTAGGATTTCTAACAGTCCTATTTATTTAAATATGGTCGATAATAAAGATTTAGCATCAAATCTGCAGATGTAGCCACCAGTTCTATTTGTCCCTGCAGGTAGAAACAATTATAACGTCAAATTATTTTAATCATTACGACCAAGTAAAAAAGTGTTTCTATTTTCTTACAGTTTATTTATGTATTTTTATATAGATTTTGTTTTTTAAATGGGCAAAACTAACACCTGAAGTAAAGAATCTATAATAAAAAATATACATGCATGAACCCCTTTCGATTATGCTCGCAAAAAAAAAAATGTATTAAATCCATTTTAATGGCGTTTTTGCGCGTGTTTAAATGTGTTCTGTGATTTCCTGCAAGCTCGAAGCAACTGTTGCTGCGTTTGCTCTGCATCGTGTTTCCTTCCATTTAAGCCACGCAGGTTCCTGAATGCCCCATGCACTAACAGCTGGCCGCAGGCCCCTGAACGCAACACTGTAGCCTGGAATACACGCTTTAAGTTGCACAAAACTAAAAAAACTGACTTCATGACACGTTTTTTTAGCCCGCACAAACGCTCCTAATTACACACATTTTAGCATCAGTCGAAATGCTACAAGCAAGACAACAACTGCAAACAGCTGATTGTTATTGACCATTAATTATAAATCTCTGTGGGAAACACAATGCTGGGAAACACGCAGGAGGAAAAAACAAAAAGGTTTGTGCAGAGCACGCTGCAAATGTTAACATAATATATACATAATATATACATCATGGTTTGAATTTTGGAATTGGATGCTTCACACACACACACACACACACACACACACATACAGTAGGAAACACCAGTAAATTGGACACAGCATGCATTTCTGCACAGAGGGAAACATGGTGTCACGGTGTGTGTGTGTGTGTGTGTGAGTGTGTGTGTTGTGCTATAAATTAACAGATGAAGCTATAATCGAGAATAAAACTAGATGAGCAAGTTACAAATATTTTAGATGAGAAAATATATTCAAGAGGTAAAATATTTGAATACCACGTTTTTTTTATTGCCCTGTTGTGTGTTTTTTTCTGCAATTATTTAAGACAGTAATGTTAGTTTAAATGTTTAATATTATTTATCATTACAAAAAAAATAGTAATTACAAACATGTAGAAGCATAAACGATTTTCTAAATGCATGTATTTGGTGGAAAAGCATGAAATGGGCATCCGAAGTGTGCCACGTGACGCTGCTCGTGGCAGCATCCGTCACCAGGCCTGTGAATTTACACCTTTGCGTGGACTAAAAGCGCCTTTTGTGTCCCTGAACGCGTCCTAATGCCGGCGTCCGTGCTGCAGGTGGCTGTGCATTAGAAATAAATGGTCGTTTAGGAGGCTGTGCGTTTAAACCCCCCCCCCCCCCCAAAAAAAAAACGTCCTGTTCCAGACTCAATCTGCCCCGTTGGGGCTGGTGGGTTTGCAGCCTCATGCAAACACTGGCATGCTCCAGTTTTTGAGCTCATCTCCTGCAAAAAAACCCCGTGCGTCCGCTGCTGCATGCAGGCCTCAACAACTCTCTCTGTCGCTTTTTCTACTATTTGCCAAACGCAGTCGATACATCGACGCCCCCCCACGTCGATATTTACCATTTAAAACAAACAGCCTTGATTAGACCTTCGACAAAGTGTAAATACCCATCGAGCCAAAACCGAATGAAAATACACCCAGAGAAATAAAATAATTAAAAAAGCAGCAACACATAACACGAGGCAGAATAAAGGTTTGCTCCACTTTATTGGCCCCGCGTCATAAAACATGCAAATCAGTGTTTTCTGTTTTTTTGCGCTTTCTTACCTGAATATGAGACAGTTACAGAAAAGCAAAAAAAAATAACGAAGCAGACCTGCAGGCCTCGCTGGAAGCCTCCTTTGTGGATTTTCCTTCCTTTCTTTCTGTCTTTCTGTCTTTCTTTTTGTGGGGAGGCCTCGGCCAGACGATGAATGTGAGCCTGCAGCAACAGATGTCCATACACAATTCTTGGGGATGAATCGGAGTTTACTCAAGAATTGCGTTTGGACAATCAGCCGCTAAAGACTCCGCGTGTCCATGTGTATATATTTATATATGTATATATATAAATAAAAATGCGAGTGAATAAGAATGCTTCTGCAGCCTGCACAGGCCTCCTGCTGCACCTGCTCCGCCTGGATAAATGCCCTTTGACAGAAGCTATTGACTGTGCGTCTGACACCGACAACTGTTTTCTTTCTTTTTTCCCTCCTCTCTCTCTCTTTCTCTCTCTTGTCTTTTTTTTTGTTGCAGCAGCAGAGTTGCAGCACTGTGCATTATTTTTTGACATTCTCGCTGCTCAGCATCGCCTCTTTTGGATTCTTTTTTTTCTTTCTTTTTGAGCTGTTGCAGCAGGAAACTAAAACGTTCAAATACAGCTTGTTGTGCAACTTCCACCCCCCCACACACACATACCCCCCCCCCCTGCACCCCTTTAAAAAGTAGTACATCCCAAATCCTTGCACACATTCCCTAAATGTCAGCTACCCTCCTCCTTCCCCTGTTTGCTGGACTGATCAGAAGAAAGTCCATCTGTTTTTTTTTAGAAGCCATTGTTGCAGCCACCATCACCACTTTGTGACTTTTCTTTTTTTCTGATAAAGCCCTGTCCTCAGCGCTCTGCACCGGTTGCTATAGTTAAAGTAAAGTTATAAAGCCAAAGTGCGTCCTTAAGATGGCTGAATGGCACCACCGCATCTTTAAGTAAAATGTCATCACCACCTGCTTCACCACAGAAACGTTTCAAGTGTATGAAATAAAAGCTGATAAACGTACAAACACATAAACAGGACTTTTTTTTTCTTCTTTTTTTTCTTTGCTGCTTTTGGCATTTTCCAGTCCGAGATGCCAGGAAGGAGCGTTTCGCCATTTCTGCACCTGTGTGTTGTAGAGTCTATTTAGGGAAAGATTCGTGCCTCAAGATGCACAATGGCTTTCCTCAGTTTTCTCCAAAATAATAATAAAAATTTAAAAAAAAAGGAAACAGCTGGAGCGTTTAAGGTGTTTTTTTCCTCTGGTGTTGAAATCGAAAAAATAGAAAACGAAAAATAAAAGAAAAAGGAAACCCCTTTAGTTCCCGTTGGTGCGTCCTTGGTTCGGTTCCCACGACCGTGCGTTCTGTCGGGTCTCTGAGCTCCGGCCAGGTGCCCCCCCCCCCAGCGAGCGGCGGCGGATGGTGACAAATACGGAGCAAAAAAAAAAAAAAGGCGAAGAGAAAAAGGGGAAAAGGCGGATGGAGCCGGACGCACGGACGCACGGACGCACGGCTCCGCGCTGCCGTCCGTCCTCCGCGCCTGCCGCGGACCGACTGACTGCCGCGCTGGACGCACGTCGTCTCCCTGCCCTGCTGCTCCTGGCGTTTTCTTATTGCGCCGCTCCAACAATAAACCGCTGCGGCCGCGACGCGAGGCGGAGAGGAGAGGAGGAGTGGAGAAGCTCCTCGCTTGGTACTGAATTTGAATAACACCACGGGGTGATAAATGTCCATTGTACTGCTTAAGTAATGAATCTCGGCTGTCCTCTATGTCACACACACACACACACACACACACACACACACACACGCCAGCAGCTGCGATGAGGAACCAGCAGCCCCTCTTAAAGACACAACAGCCCTATTTTCTCCCCAAAAAGAGATTACAATCCCGACACTGTTTACTCTCTGACCGCACTGCATGACGTTTAGTGTTTCTCTTGTGCACCCCCCCCCCTCCGCTCCTGTGCAACGCTGTGACCAGGCACTCGGACATAAAGCGGTGCCTTCAGCGCCATGTGCAGCCATTCTGCAGCAGGGGGGGGGGGGCGGCCTACTGTAGGCCTCTGTGGCGGAGCGTCGCTGAAAATGACCGAATTATATGACGCGCGTGCGACAGGCGATTGACGAGCGACAGAGGACGCGTTGTCCCATGGTCATATCAGTAATGGTGCAACTTTATTTATGTAGGCTGCTTCACGCAACAGCAAAAAAAATGCAATAGGAGGTCTGTAAAAAGTCAGGAAGAGTCTTATAACTCCTGTTGTGTTGCATGTTTGCAGCTGTCCTTTAATTTTCTATATCTTAAAAAAATGCGTAAAACGCGCACGTGGTTAAAGGTGACAAATGGGATCAGTTTCAGTGTTTAAAAGATTTTTTTTTAAAAGGAGTGACAAATTTAAAAGCAAACGAAACAGCTTTTTTCTGCCTCTATGGCTGCGTTTTGGACTCAGCGGGGATGTTTCTCAACAGCACTGGCACGCTTTACAATGTTGCGTGCGTAAAAGCGTTAAATGCTTCAACGTGTTGCTATGACGTGTTTTAGATATATATTTATGCACTTATTCATTATAGGTATGATATATCCGCGCGCCTCACTGGAAACTGAATGGAGTCCATCCCCATGTCGTGCAAATCAGCACTTTTGAATGCTGCGCTTGCGCTGCAGCTTTTTGATGCTTACAGACGCCACCTCCTCTCCCTCTCTCCCTCTCTCTCTCCCTCTCTCTCTCTGTGTCTCTCTCTCTTCCTAATAAATCATCCTGACTGATCCCGCCCCCCTTTTCATCTCTCTGAAGAAGCCGAGTTAACCTCTGCTGCTCCACAGGGCCAGAGCCCCTCTCCTCCAGCCCGCCTCTCATTCATTCAGCCAGTCACTCATTCATTGCTCTTTTTTTTTTTTTGGAGTGGTGAAAAGCAAACCCCTCCATCCCCACTCCTCTCTCTCCCTATCCCCCCCCTCCCTCTCTCTGTGTTTCTCTGCCTTTTCATGCCCTGACTCCTCCAGAGGCGGGAAAAACCCCAACAAGTCAAGAGGTTCCACTTTCACTCTCACCTTGACACCCCTCACTTATACCCCTAGGGGAGGGGGGGGTATTAGATCTAAAGAGCCTAAAGTGCTTTCCGTTGTTTAGCTAACATTTATAGCAGAGACCACACAGCCATCTGCTGCAGGGTCCTGTTCTTTTGATGCCTCCGTGTGGCTTTAAAGCTGCTGCACGTGATCTGAGGGATTCATCATGTTTTCAGGCGGATGGATGATATGCAACTTTGAGATAAAGTGTCGAAACGATTCCTGGCATTAGCGGCGAAAGGCGAAAGGCTATGGAGCGTCCGCTGCTGTTGAGTCGAGGCCTTTTAGCTCAGCAGCTTTTCATGTGGGCTGTTAGTCTTGGTGGCGTATAGTAGGGGTGTGTGTGTGTACACACAGACACAGTAGGGGACTGCTGCACTCCACGCGGGGGCCACTGTGCTCCCCTCCATTCACAAATCAATGTTTAACCCGCTGACTAAAAGGGCCTGGCGGGGGACGGAGGGGGGGACGGAGGGAGGGGGGTGGGCTATGAAACCATCCTGTCCAGAGAGGGAGAGGAGAGAGAGGACAAAGGGAGCAGGGGAATCCTTAAAATAAACCTCCTCTGGTGAAGGCATCTCCTCCCTGCTGCTGGGGCACGACTACAGAGGATGGAGAGCAGGGCACAGAGGTTACAGACAGGCAGCCAATGTCATTTATATATACATATACATGTGTGTGTGTGTGTGTGTGTGTGCATTTATCTCTTTTAGCAAAAAAACACAACATTAATGAATGACAGCTGAAAATGTCTCATGATTTACTAGATTATTCATATTTATGTGTGTGGAAAAAAGGGACAAATATGGGATGAGATGATGATAAGAGATAAAAGACAAATATGAGACTAACAGACACAAATTATTTATCGAAATAATGCAACTAGACCGTCGCTGCTGTTAATAAATATATGTTTCACTGCCTATTCTGATGCTAGATTTAATAGATAATACTGCATTACTTTTAGATGTTTAAGATTTATCATTTCACATAGCATTTTTTGAGTTAGGAGACATGCTTTGGGTTCAAATATTACCAAATATTAACATTCATTTTCTCAGGTGTTCAAATACTTATTTGCAGCTGTATCACTCAAATAAATCATTAAAAATCATGCATTGTGATTTTTGGATG
Organism: Eupleurogrammus muticus; assembly: GCA_036785175.1. NCBI lineage: Eukaryota > Metazoa > Chordata > Actinopteri > Scombriformes > Trichiuridae > Eupleurogrammus > Eupleurogrammus muticus. Next base: position 20,366,311 of record JAYKQN010000013.1, on the reverse strand, counting down.
TTTTTTTTTTAGTTTATCTCTCTTACAGTGGACATGCACCTACGATGACAATTTCAGACCCCTCCATGATTTCTAAGTGGGAGAAATAGCAAAATAGCATATATATATATAGGAGTTAAATGGGCTGAGAAGTTCCCTCTGAAAATATCTCTGTAAAAGAGCAGCAACACCAACTTAATCCTACAAGCACCAGTGAAAACGCTTCATCCGTACTCGGCTGCTCGCTGTATTTGCTGGATAAATGTTGATGATATGAAGCCCAGGCAGGTGTGTTAGAGCCACACACAACCAAACCAGGAAGTAGCATCCTGTTGCGCTCACACACTTTCACATATATTCCACTTTTTGCACCTTTTTTTTTTAACTCCTCATGTTGCAAAACCACACTGTGAAATATATATATCGTGTTTTTCCAGGTCAACCAGGGTTCAGCGTCTAATAAGCAGATATTTCACTGTAGACAGCAGATTGCTTTCGTGTGTTGTTGGGTCAAGAATAGAATAAAAATATTGTTGGGCTGCAACATAAATCTGTGGATGAGATAAAAAAAAGTGAGTTTATGCTGCTCCAGTCTGACCATTACAGCCACACACACACACACACACACACACCTTCCCCCCCAAGCATGCCGCTGCCTAAACATCCCCCAGAATTCTTTGACAGTGGCTGCGCTGTTGCCTGGCAACGGGGCGACGGACAGCGTCATCCAGGGAGTAACGGAGAAGATGAGAAGCAGGGAAGTGCGAGCTAATCTCAGCGTTACTCTGGAGAGAGCACGGGGCGCGCACACACACACACACACACACCTCGTAACGTATAACAGGCATATATCAGTGTGTCTCCCACGTCCTCCTATGAACACACACATTTTATGATTTGGGTATTTAACCTTTATTTAACCAGGAAAACAAGGGGGACCTGAAGGCGTCACAAAGTTTAACACAGCAACACAGCAGAAGAGAATTCAGATAAATGTCCCAGGCCCCATAATCAGTGAAATCCAAGAGAAATCCAATAATAAGTATTATCTCGTACCCAATGCATCTCATTATTTAAACAGTGATGTATGATTACAGTATATTATACTTCTTATTTTAAATCACTAAACACATTTTACTGTAATTCCTCAATGTGGAGATAATTTGCCAAGCCAATAATATTTATGACACTGCATAATAATAATGTTCAGAATATAGATTTAGAATATTAAGGTATATTCATGTAATGCAAATGAATAAATCTTAAATGTAGCATCAAATGCAAATATGGATGATATGAAAATGCAGTTTTAAGAGGTTCTGAGCAGACTCTAGTCTGAAAACCAGGACATTTTACATTTTAGAAATTAAAAATTATAATTTTTATGTATTGCTATGTACAAATTACAGAGATGAATTCTCATTTCAGTATAAAATCTATGTATGACAGACTGTGTCAAGCCTGTATATGGACTATCTGATCATTTACTTGCAGCATTTCTTAAATGCCGTATTCCCATATTTGACATATCTGGATTTCCTAAATGATGCATCTGCAGCTGAGTTTCCTCCATCCTCTGTGAAGTCAAGGATTTCATTTGACAACATTAACATTGAACAGACTTTTAAAGAAAATAAAAAAAAAAGTTACCAAAAAGTACAAATCTTTTATTGATGATCCGTTTCATATTCATGAGCGTGCGTAATGCAATCACACCTGTATCCCTGGCCTCATAATCCCATTACTGCAGGATGCTGGGTCGCAGCGTTCAGCGTCTTTGTGCTGACTAAGTGCTGTTGTCTAAACACTAACTAGATGTACATAGGTCTTTTTTTTTTTACAGAGGCAATTCTATTTAAGTGCTTTAGTCAAACAGCAGTATTGGCCACCTGGGGCAAAAAAAGGAAAAAACACGTCAATTTATCTACATCCCAGCGTCACATGTCGATGAATACGATATATTTCAGATTATAGTTGCGTTGCTGCAAATGCAAAACACTTGGCACTTGTTACAGAACGTGCACAAAAGAAAAAGGGACATTTCTTTGTGGTTCTGCAAAACAAGTTGGTCTAAAAAATCCTGAAAATTATAATAAAAAAAAACCTGCAGTTGATTCATAGTTTAAAGAACATTCATTCATTAAAGTATTATGTCAAATATTTTCTTTAAGAAAAACAGGATTTAACTGTTTTTATTTGTTAATATGCTGCAATTCCACTAATTCTATGTCAGCTTCTCACTGTTGTAAATATTTATTCTGATATAAATATGTGTACAACAAAAGGAAACCTCTATTTTGTAGTTTATGTTCTTACTGTTGTCAAGTTCTTGCACTTTAACGTCTAATTCACATTTTTATGCAATGTTACACGTAATTTGATGCAAAATCAACTGTAATTTAAAGTCGTTTTGGGAACAATTTCTGGAATAATTAAGAAAAAAGCAGCTTGTGTTAAGGCATTTATGCAGCTGAGAAGGAAGAGAATGTTTAATTAAGGCTTCTATGTCAGCATCTCTCTCCTGAATAATATAAATATGTGTACAACAAAATGCAAAATCCATGCACTTTAATGTCTGTGCAAGAAACGTAATCTGAAATTCTTTGCATGACCAGTTCATGTAAAAGGAAATTGACAGTAAAAGATTTCTTTCTTTTTCTCCATCTCACATCACGATTCGGAGAGATGAATTCACCATTTCAGTCCACACGCACAAAGAAAACATATATATACATAGGCCCAGTTGGATCTGAGTTTGCAGGGAACACACGACTCCTTAAACTGTGCAAACATTATCCTCCAGAGATGCATCCTGGGAGGAGGGGGAGGGGGAGGGGGAGCAGACTGCTGAGTAAGAGGCCGCGCGGCCCTGAGTGACAGCTATCGACCCGCCCGGCCAAAAGACGTCTCTGTGGGAACGCTATTGATTATCGCCGCGGCAGGAAAGGTCCCGGAAGCCTGTGAGAATGTCACGACTCTGCACGCGAACACCAGACACGGGGAAACACGAGGGATCTGACGCGTCCAGAACCTCCGACCCCGGAAAAGCAAACTGGAACCCAAAACTGAGGAGAATCCACTGACACATCACTTATCCTAAACTTAAGAATAAACTAAATTATAAGATAATTTCACTCCATATTGGACAATACTGTTTTTTTGTCGCCTGGATTTATCCTCATTTATAAAAATGTTAGTGTTGATCAAATCAATATCAGTGAAATAAGACAATTCTACTATATTCTATTGGACTATCTGTACCAAAAGCATGATCATTTCCTGTATATTTCAGTATTTGCAGTGTAATAGTAAAGTGTGATTTCTCACTGGCCAGGAATCTTCGGTATTTTTCAACCTTTCGTAGACTAATTTAGGAAATAATCTGGCAAATTAATACAATAATTGTAATCTGTTCTAGATAGTTTTACAAATAAACATCTCCAGCATGTGTTGATGCCATTTAGGGTGCACTGCAAAAAACTGAAATCTAATCAGAACGTAGCACAATTAGTCTAAAATTGAGTAGAATTATGTCAGTCCACTGACAGATTCATCACTTTACTCTACACACACACCCTGCACCTTAAGTATGCATTAGGTATGTATGTGTACATGTGTGTATGTGCGTATATATATGCAAATTGTTTGTATATATGCTTTGCTTATGCATACTTTTTTCTTGGTATAATTAGTATTTGTTTTCCATTCTATGTCCATAATGCATAAAATTCGTACATAGTGTTGTGTATTTTTATTGTTTATAGCTTTTATTTTCTTCAGCTTTTTTGTTTTCCCCGTTGTGGGATCAATAAAGTCTTATCTTATCTGATAATTTATCCTATATCAAGTTCTTTTCCTGATTGGGTCAATCTGGTTTTGGCGTTAAGAAAACAAGACTAAAATATCTAAACTAAATTATCTGCCAGTAGAATAAGATCATTACACTCCAAATCCTGGATTTAATCCTGGATTTTAGTCAATTTAATCTTCATTTATACAAATTTTGACCAAATTGATCCAAATCAGGGAAATATATCTGCCTGGAATAAGATAATTCTACTCAATATTGGACTAACTGTACCAAAAGCAAGATATCTGCCCTAGATTAAAGGCTTAGTTCGCCCAAACTAAATAATATTATATCTATATCTATATCTATATCTATATCTGTCTCTCTCTCTCTCTCTCTCTTTATATATATATATTTATATATATATATATATATATATATATATCCACACGTCACTTTTCTCTACACACACACCCTGCACCTTAAGTATGCATTAGCTATGTATGTGTACGTGTGTGTATGTGCGTGGACATGTATGTCCATATATATATATGCAAATATGTGTGTATGTGTATGTATGTAGGTATGTACGTGCATGTATGTATGTATATATGCTTTGCTTATGCATACTTTTTTTTTGCAAATATTTGTTTTCCATTTTGTTTTTACACTCCAAATCCTGGATTTTAGTCAATTTAATCTTCATTTATACAAATTTTGACCAAAATGATCCAAATCAGGGAAATTTATTTGCCTGAAATAAGATAATTCTACTCAATATTGGACTAACTGTACCAAAAGCAAGATATCTGCCCCTAGATTAAAGGGTTAGTTCACCCAAACTAAATAATATATCATATTTCATTCTGCTGTTCCTGATGTTCCATTTCTAAACGTGCAGATAGTGTTTTAGTGGGACGGTTTAGCAGGACTTGTATTATCCTGCTTATATAATATATGTGAGCAACATCGCTTCTGTTGCATGATGAAGGTGGAAGGAATCTTCAGGATTCGGTGCCTGTAGAGACGATTCATCGTTTTATTCAGCCTGGAAATGATTATAGCTGCAGCGTTTTGATTATCAATTAAATCAACTCAGTGATATTTGACTAATATTTGATATCTCTCTTAGTTATTATTTCTCATTGGCCAAGCTGGAAGAAAAGCTGCAACATTTCATAGACTAAATGATTAATTGAGGAAATAATCTGGCAAACTAATGCAACAATCCTGGATATTTCCACCAATAAACGTCGCCAGCATGTGTTGGTAGCAGTGGAGCTAACAGAGAGAACACGCTGCAGGTTCTGGCCCTTTAAGGCTGGATAATTGAGTCAGAACGGCGGCAGTTTATCCACTTTTTTTTTGTCTCCCCTCCTCTTTCAGACTCCGACAATCTGGTCAAAACAATAAAGAATTTACTTTTGTCTTCCTGTCTCCCTCCGTCCTTTCTGACCCCCCCACCCTGTTCACACACCCCCCGCGCACAAACGCCACCTCCACCCTTGACCTCGCTGTGAAAAGTTAGCTCAGCCCGGGTTGAACTCTCCCAGGTCGGCCGCTGGCCGCTGGCGCTGGGAAAGTGCCCGCCGAGGGGGGGGGGGGGGGGGTGTAGCGTGTGAGCGCGGCGACACTCGGGGGGCGTCGTGAATAGCGTGAGACGTGACCTACGACCCCTGACCTGTCCACACAAGCGAGCCCTCCGCCATTGTCAGCCAGCGGCCGCACAGCCCGCCAAAAATCATTATATCCCACTTTGCTTATTATTTTCCACCCGTATCTATGCCTCTATGCTGCCCCCCCCCCCACCAACTCTTCCCATGATCCTCCTCTCCTGATCTCAGCTGTCCACCTCTGATCTGCAGGTTTCCAGGTATGTGTGCAGAGCAGATCGGGAATAAAATATTTGCATTATTCGTGTGACGTTAACTCCATATTCTGAACTTTACGTTTTATATGAAGGCACCGCGTTGACTTTCAGTGGATGCAGCATGTTTTAAAAGTAATTTTATTTACTTTAAAATGTGCATTTGGATGTTTCTTCCCAAGTTGCTCCAATAGATAGGCTGACCCTATATTATTATTACTATTATTATTATTATTATGATGATGATGCCACATCTGGTCGATGCTGCAGAAAAAGCTCTAAACATGATTCTTGAATGAATGTCTACTGGTGAGTGATAAAGGCTTTAGGCTGTAATGTTTTATGCTAATTTAGTCTAAAGTTATATGTTAATTATAATAATTCAATATAGAGTTCTTTGTAATCAAAAAAGAAAAGAAGATCTGGGATCTTCAGTCCATTAGATTGACCTGTGGCATCAGTTCATGAAAAAATGTCCACATCTCAGGTTGTAAAAAACTGGATGTTTACGATTAGTTTATCTTCTATAACAAAACATAATATTTTAACTCCAGGTTTTCACTATGGAATGAAAGGACAGTTGACTAAAATCACACTATAATGTTCAGAAATTGTCACTTTATCCTTTAACGTTACATAACTAACACTAACCAATAAACAATAAATAAAATATTCTCTGCATTTGATAAAGTCTGTGTGTGTTTTCCCCAAAACGTGAAAAAACATACCTGGTACCTGCAAGAAGAAAAACTTGTGCATAGTGTGAATATTTTCTGCTTCAGTCAGATTATGTTTGGGTTGGTCGAGACGTTTTACTTCTTATGTCACATCGTGGGCCTTGGGGAACGTGATGCACGTTTTCATCATTTCCTGCACCAGGTGACTCATGGATGAGTCTGGGATTTTTATGTTTTATGTTTCTCTCAGTCTGGGGGGGCCATGGGGGGTCATTGCAGGTCGAGGTAGATGCATTATGAAGCTGTTAAATACGGGGTCAGCATTGGGTTTTAAAAAGAAAAAGAAGTATTTTATCTGTAGTGAAACACAATGTTAATGTCACAGCATCAATATATATCAGCAGTTAATAATATATAATATATATTTACTTTATATATTCTTCATGTCCTGTAATGATCCTCAATGTGATTTTTATGATTTTAAATCTCATCTTAATAATCTTTGCATTGCATTTAATTCATTTTTTTCTGATTTGTGTCATTAAGTCTTGTTTTAATATTTAAATAAAGTGTTTTTATCTGTTATTATTATAATAATTTAGTATATTTTCTCTTTCCCAGCAGCATTATCTGACCCTGACGCTCAGATTTCTTTAGATATTCCATGTTTATCGTCATTTATAGCAGGGAAACTGATAAATAAGCCTGGTAAACACTTCCTGTGTCCTGCATTGTTCTGCTATGAGAACAATTATCGCTGGTATCAGACGACAGCGTCTCACGGTCAAACAGCGTTTATGTTCTCTGTTCCTGCAGATTTACGCCTAGATGACCAAAAAAACCCAGCAAAGCCAGATCTGTTCCCTTCCTGTCTTATTATATATAGGAAAAATACTAATATTAAGATGAACAATGATCATTTTAGATGCTTTTCTTGTCTCTGGAAGCCGCTTTGTGGAACATAATCATAGCATTGAGCTGCAGCAAACAGAGTGTGTGTTGTTTCTCGCTGGAAAAGCTCAATGCAGCTTTTGACATTTCTGGCAATAAACGGTAACAGGCCACGCACGGCGAGGAGAAGTCACAAGCAATGCTGGGACATTTAAGCGCTTATTTTAGGTCAAATGAATCATCGCGAGCAAAGTGTGCTGGTGGTGGAGTTTATCCGTTGATTGTGTGTTTTTGTTAAAACATAATAGTACGAACAGTGGTGTGAAAAAGTGTTTGCCCCCTTCCTGACACACACACACAAGTTTTAAATATTAGTCTAAGACAACACAAGTGAACACGAAACGCAGGTTTTATATGAAGGTTTTTATTATTTAAGGAGGTAAAAATATCCAAACCAACATGGCGCCGTGTGAAAACGCTGCACATCATGCAGAGATCTATCCGAGAAATGTTATAAATCCAGTGAATGCTTTATTCTGTTCGCTTGTGTCGTCTTCTGCTAATATTTAATTTAATATAAGTGACAAACAGGCAAAGAAAAACATAGGAAATTAGGAAAGGGGGCAAACACTTTTTTTCCAAACCACTACAGAAGCAAAGAAAGTACAGTACAATGTACAACTTTAAAGTACTTTACTTGAGTATTTCCATTTCCTGCTACTTTATACTTTTATACCACAACATGTAGTTAAAGATAAAACCTTTTTTTTTTTTTTAATGTTTCACACACCTATGAGTTAACAGCTTTCTTTTTCACATGGTTTCATTTCAATAAATGTTTTAAAAGATTCCGACATTTCACCAAAAATAAGAGATAAGATAAGATACACATAAAAATACACAACACTATGTACAAAATTCGTAGAATTTGTTGATCCGCATACACAGTATGCATTATGGACATAAGAATGGAGAAAAAATACTAATAAATAGCAAGAAAAAAGTTTGCATAAGCAAAGCATATATACATAAATACATGCACGTACACACATATTTGCATATATATACGCACATACACACACGTACACATACACAGCTAATGCATACTTAAGGTGCAGGGTGTGTGTGTGTGTGTGTGTGTGGGACCCCCACGTTGAATCCGCCGGCCCTTGTGGAGGCCCCGGCCCCTTATGTTGGGAAACCACATGGTCTGAACCATGAACCGGCTGAGACCAGCACATGAAGGATGTGGATCCTGAAGCTTCAGCTGAGGCTCAAACTCTCCCTCTGCTGGAGGAGCTCAGGCGTTGCTGCAGATTCACATTCCTGATGCATTACCGATACCCATGTTATAGAAGATTATTTCACCTTATTTATCTGTCATTATTATGTATTATACACAGCACCAGCTTTGCACATTAACATAACATGTGCATGCTTGATGCAAAATTAAAATGTTATAATTTTTATCAGCCGGTTAAAAAGTTCTATTCACTTTTTTTTGTTCTTTTAAAGAACTTTTAATAGTTTTTTTTATTTCTTTATGTAACATAATGAGGCTGAGGCAACCAAACGTCACATCATCCCCACTCCTCTCCTACTCAGGATATGGCATCACTGTCTACAGATTCACGCAGAACTTGGCCAAATCACGCCTTCCCCGCGTCGGACCCGCAAGGCCTGAGCCGCAGTTTGACGCGGAGTTTCCTCTGCTCTGTGTGGCTGGAGAAAAAAAAAGGGAAAACGAGCAGTTTGGTTACGATAAAGTGGAAGGAGGAGGAGGAGGGGGGTCGAACATTTGGGAAAGCCCTTTTTTTCCCTCTTGGACTGCTGACGCGTCCAGGCGGATACGAGCCGCCGCCGCCCGGAGACGCACGGACCAGGAGAACCAGGAGAACCAGGGGAGAACCAGGGGAGAACCGGGATCGGCCACCATGTTCCTCCACTTCGTGCTTCTGGGGGCCTCTCTCCTGCGGGCGGAGGGCTACTTTTCCGAGGAGAAGTACCCGGAGGAGTCGGGCATGCGGCGGCCCACCGTGGTGCTGGCGATCATCGCCCGCAACAGCGCGCACGCGCTGCCCTACTACCTGGGCGCGCTGGAGCGCCTCAACTACCCCAAGGACCGCGTCTCCGTGTGGTGGGTTGGCTCCTTTACCCTGGGGGGGCTTTGTCTCCGTGTCTCCTTGTCGTTCCAAAAGCTTAATGGCATTTAAATAAGTCCTCGCTGCAACCCCCCCTCCTCCTCCACCGCATTCACTTCCTTCTCTGGCTGCGTTTTTTTATGTTCTCCAGTTTTGTTCGCTTTCTTTTAAAAGATGGTGATCTGTGTGTGATCTAAGCGCTTTTAACTTTGTGGGAAAACACGAAGCGTCGTCGTGTGAGGGGTGAATCACGCAGATCACATAACGTGGCCATAAATCACGCAGCAACAGCCGACATGTGTCTTCTATTCATTGCTGTTTATGTTATATAATGGCAGGCTGTAGGTGATGTGTTCAAAGCAGGGGTGTGTGCAGGACATCACACCACTCTTTGCACTAATGGTAGGGGTATGCATCAAATGTTTAAAACTGTGCATAACCCTTTAAAAACTCATATCCAGATAGTTTATTTCTCTTCAAAAACAAATTCAAATCAACTAGTTTCAAATAAAAAATACATAAAATCAACAAGAAACCAACATGAATGCAAAATGTACATTGTGTGAGATGCAATGGATCCTTCTTTAAACTGTATTTTAACATTTATTTATGATTAACTATGATTTTATCACCAACCCGTATAGTTGAGACACTGTGAACACACACACACACACACACACTTAAACATGTACTTGTGTTACTTAATGATGTGTTTTCTGTTAATTTGTACCTGGGTGACATAATGTCAGGTTGTAGGCGGTGTGTTTAAGACCAGGAGTGTGTGCAGGATATCACACTACTCTTTTTAAAAAAATAAATAAATATGTAGTGTTATCTGGTAATATCAGCAATACGTGCTTGTGATAGAGTAAATTGTGTCTGTATTAGAGTAACCAGTTTCCCACTAGTCCAGTAAACGGGCCTTTTCTTTAACAGCAGCCGTATTGACATGAACTAATAGGAAAACACGTGTGTGAGCACTGATACTAATCAAAGTTCCGTTCAGGTCAAACCGAGTCAGCTGCTGCTATTGTGCAGGTTGCTCCTGCTCCTGAATAGAACTTTATAGGCAGTGTCCACTATTTCACGTCAAAGTGGGTAGCGGTGCAACCGGATTGGTGGATGCCTATCGATGCGTTTACTGACCAGCCTGCTCCAAACGCAGAGAACTCGGTTCTGGAGCATCATGTGTTTCCTTTTTTCTTCTTATTTTTCGTGCTTTTCCCCTCCTTAAGGGCCGCCACGGACCACAACGTGGACAACACCACGGCCGTGCTGAAGGAGTGGCTCACCGTCATGCAGAAGTTCTACCATTATGTGGAGTGGAGGCCGATGGAGCAGCCCACGTGAGTCCCAATGTTATATTATTATAGGATGTTTCGCTTATTTCCAGCATCCAGGACCTGAACACAGGCACAATTATGATATTCTAATTGCTGATTATGTGCTTTTACCTTTTAATATTCATACTTCAGCCATTTTTTTCTGTGCATTTCTTACATTCCAGCTAATAACCCGACACTGTTTCCATGAACATGACCACACTGCTGGTAACCTGAATGAATCACATCATCGTAATGGTGCTCTGAAACATGTTGTAGGATTACATGTCTGCAGCCGATTATATAGACGGAGGTTCGAAGCGATTCTGATTTACCCAGCAGGCCTTTGCATGTCCGTGCGCGTTAAACTGCGTGGAGGGAATGAGACGAGGCTGCAGGCGCTTTTGGTTCTACCAGGCCTCAGTCTTACTCTTTCTTAGCACACTATGCATGTCACCATATGCACCATCGCTAAGTGTCTATGTGTAAATGTGCAGCCATTATAAGTCACACTGTGCTTTCCTATCTGTGTGTGTGTGGGTGCATCAAACTATATGAACTGCTGCAATGGCCTGCTCACTGGTCTCTCTAAACGAGCTGTTAAACAACTACAGAACATTCAGAACGCTGCAGCTCGAGTCCTGACTAGAACCAGAAAATATGACCATATTAGTCCAGTGCTCATGTCTCTGCACTGGCTTCCTGTCACTCAGAGAATAGACTTTAAAACAGCTTTACTTGTGAACAAGTCTCTTCATGGTCTAGCACCAAAATACATCTATGACATGTTAGAGCCATACGAGCCATCTAGGACCCTGAGAACCTCAGGGACTGGTCTCCTGCAGGTGCCCAGAGTCAGGACTAAACATGGTGAAGCTACATTCCAGTTTTCTGCAGCTAAAATCTGGAACAGTCTTCCAGAGAATGTGAGACAGGCCTCAACGCTAACAATGTTTAAGACCAGGCTGAAAACAGTTCTGTTTAACCGTGCATATGAAAACTGAAAGTATCTTATCTACACTCTTCACTCTTTTAAATTAATGATGAATTCTATGTTGTATGATGTATATATTTACGTTTTGCTCTCCTTTTGTGATTTTGTGTAACTGTAAAGCACTTCGATTTGCCCTGTGTATAAATTGTGCTCTACAAATAAACTTGCGTTGCCTTGCCTTGTTAGCATCCGTGCTAACTTGTTAGCATCCGTGCTAACGTCCGTGCTAACTTGTTAGCATCTGTGCTAACATCCGTGCTAACATCCGTGCTAACATCCGTGCTAACTTGTTAGCATCCGTGCTAACATCCGTGCTAACATCCGTGCTAACATCCGTGCTAACTTGTTAGCATCGTGCTAACTTGTTAGCATCTGTGCTAACATCCATGCTAACCTGTTCGCATCCGTGCTAACTTGTTAGCATCCGTGCTAACATCCGTGCTAACTTGTTAGCATCCGTGCTAACATCCGTGCTAACTTGTTAGCATCCGTGCTAACATCCGTGCTAACATTCGTGCTAACCTGTTAGCATCCATGCTAGCATCCGTGCTAAGGTCCGTGCTAACTTGTTAGCATCCGTGCTAACGTGTTAGCATCCGTGCTAACATCCGTGCTAACTTGTTAGCATCCGTGCTAACATCCGTGCTAACTTGTTAGCACTTGTTAGCACTAACAGTTCTGTTTAACCGTGCATATGAAAACTGAAAGTATCTTATCTACACTCTTCACTCTTTTTTTAAATTAATGATGAATTCTATGTTTTATGATTTTCCTTTTGTGATTTTGTGTAATTGTAAAGCACTTTGAATTGCCCTGTGTATGAATTGTGCTCTACAAATAAACTTGCCTCGCCTTGCCTATGAAACTATAAAGTTAATCCTTTCCCTTGAATATGAAATACTAGTGTGTGTATAGAACTAGTTCTGCTGTGCATGAAACTTTTTTCCTTTTGTACAGTATATAATTACCCCCCAGAAATAGATTTACCCACATTCTAAAATAGATCGATCCTGCCTTTCTTTTTCTTTCTTTTTTTCTTTTACATTCAGACATTTGCTATTCTGGTACAGAAGTTTTAGCAACTTCATCGCACTAATATTCGTGTATTGTTCATCACATACTGTGTATAACTGTGTATTTCCTGTGTGTCCCAGGTCGTACGCTGGTGAGCTTGGTCCCAAGCATTGGCCCAACAGCAGATACGAGTATGTGATGAAACTCAAGCAGGCGGCGCTCAACTTTGCCAGGAAACGCTGGGCCGACTACATCCTGGTAAACGACCGGAAAAATAAAATAAAATAAAAATCTCCTGTCCTGAGTCCTGCGGAGATCTTCCTCCTGTGGTATCCTTTCATTTCTCTCTCTCTCTCTGTTTCAGTTTGCGGACACCGACAACATCCTCACCAACCCGGACACCCTCAACCTGCTGATAGCGGAGAACAAGTCGGTGACGGCTCCCATGCTGGACTCTCAGGGAGCGTACTCCAACTACTGGTGTGGCATCACTCCGCAGGTCAGCGAACCCTCGTCAGGGCGAGTCGGTTTCAATTGTGAGGCCCAAAATCACAAAGAACCTTCAGGAAGAAAGTACAGATGGGGGATTTAGACAGAAATAATACATTTAGAGCAGGAAAAGTTTGATCTTATAGGAACTTTTGGGGATTTTTAACAAGATAACATAAAAAAAAAATGACATGCACAACTTTTTAATCTTGAAATAGTGTTTAAAATAGTGTGAGACAAGCATGACGCACAATGGCTGCAGCATGTTCTGTAAATGTGGGTGTTTTTAAGGGAGAAATATGCATTTTAAAGTGTTTAATTTCCTTATTGTGACCACTAGTTTGTATGGTTCCCGTCTAGACACATCATCTAAGAGGAATCCTCCTCAGTTTCTCTTCCCTAACAAAGTGTTTTTTAAGTTTTTCCTTGTACGATGTGAACGTTTTTACATTAAATCTGTGGCCAAACACTCCCCCTATTGTGTGCATGGTTTTCATCCTATTTCTGCGTGCCCCTCTATTAGGGGTACTACCGGCGGACGGCGGAGTACTTCCCCACGCGCCAGCGCCACCGACTGGGCTGCTTCCCCGTGCCCATGGTGCACTCCACCATGCTGCTGGACCTGAGGAAGGAGGGCATGAAGCAGCTGGCCTTCTACCCGCCCCACAAGGAGTACTCCTGGCCCTACGACGACATCATCGTGTTCGCCTTCTCCTGCCGGGCTGCAGGTTCGAGCGACTTTTTTATGTCGTCCGCACTCCTTCCAAAGGTTAGATCGGTGTCGGTTCCTAACAGGTGATTCTGCCGCTTGGTTCTGCTCAGAGATCCAGATGTACCTGTGCAACAAGGAGCGCTACGGCTACCTGAACATCCCGGCCAAACCCCACCACACGCTGGAGGACGACCGGCTCAACTTCGTGCACGTCCACCTGGAGTCCTTCAGTAAGATCACGCCGAGCGTAAAACCACCGATCAATGTGTGAAATAGTAGAAACTGGGGAAGGTAAGGTGACTTTATTGATACACAGAAGGGTAGATTTGGTTGCAGGTAAAAAGTGCAAAGTGGCAAAGACACAACAGAAGACAACAGGATAAAACAACAAACAAACAATACTGACAGCTGGACAGACAGACAGATGCTCCTGACTTGATATGTTCTAGAATGAATAAATAAGTAACTAAAATAGATTAAAAAGGATAAAAAAAAGGGTAAGAAGATAAAAAGCTAAAAGAAAGACAGAAGATAATCATCATGTGGTGTCCAGGGCCTTAGTGGCTGATGGAATGAAGCTGCACCGATATCTTTTGGTTTTGCATGTGGGCATTTTAAATTCACCAGCAGTGGATGGGACACATCGTGTGAGATGGACCCAGCAAGTCTGTGGAGTATCCCATTAAATAAAGAGTCTAAATAGTGCTGTTGCTCTCCAATGACCTTACTGGCCCACCTCACAATCTGATTAAGTGTATTTTTATTTTTAAGGGGTACATTTCCAAACCAGGACACCAGGCTAAAAGAACTTATGGATTCAATAAAACATCTGTAAAACATAGTAAGCAGCTTTTCCTCAACGTGGAAGGATGGAAGCTTCCTAAGACAGTGAAGGGGCTGGTTTGCCTTTTTATAGACAGACTCACAGTTTGCCACAAATGTAAGTTTGCTGTCAATAATGGTCCCGAGGTATTTGTAGCTGTAACACATTCCACTGCCTGGCCTTTTATACTGTCCTCGTCACCTATGTGTCTTCTGAAGTCCACATACATATTTTTAGTTTTTGAGATGTTCAGTTGTAGAAAGGACTGCTCACACCAATCTACAAACTCCTGCACGATTTCACCATGACCTGTCTCATTGTCAGAGTCATCTGCGTACTTTAGGATGAATCTATCATCTCTGCTACTATAAACAAAAGAGGAGACAAAACACAACCTTGCAGCGAGCCAGTTGAGGAACGAATCTGGTCAGACAGTACTCAGACAGGACGAGTCGTGCAGCTTCGCTAGAACGGTTTCTGTGATTTTTCTATGGCTGCGAGTCTCATACCTCGGCACCACTTTGCAGAGAAGACGCTGGAATCCCAGATTATCGACCATCCTCCAAAACCTCATTTTGACCACATGTGTATTATCTCTGGAAATTTCAAATGAAATTCTTATTTCACTTAGAATAACATCTAATTAATTAAGTTGCTAGTGTTGTAAGTGGTGGACTTTGTACTTCCTCTGTTGTCATTTACCTTCACGTAAAGCGTTTAAAAACTAGTAGTATCATGGCATTCCTCACTAAAGATGCACAAATGAGCAACAAAGCAGATCATGCATGAAAGCAAGCTCTAAAGACTCTACGCCACACCTGTGTGTAAATAAGAATCTGACCTGCAGGGGTTACACAACACGCGTTATACGACGTGTCCAGTATATTTAAATGGAAGAATATAATTAAATGCAAACCCACATGGACGGACGCTTTTACTTTCACCAATTTATGTTCTGGTCCTCCTCTCTGTCCACCAGTCGACGGACCCCCCATGCAGCCCTCCCGCTACATCCACATGACCCCCAAACAGAGAGACCTCATGGGCTTCGATGAGGTGAGACACTCCCCTTTTACTTTTTTTAGTCTTTACTCTGCAGAAGATATTATAACGGACTTGTTTGCAGGGATCATGCACGAAATGGTACAAAAAAACAAAAGTTTGTCGTTGTTTCTTCAGATTTTCCTGATTAATCTGCGGCGGCGTGTCGACCGCAGAGACAGGATGTTGTACTCTCTGAACGAGCTGGAGATCGACGTCAAGGTGGTGGACGCCGTGGACGGGAAGTGAGTCCCTGCTATTCCTGCTAGCGCTGGGCCGCGTTGTTTCTGTGATGGAAACCGATGGAGTTTGGATGACTCGTAACCAAAGTTCCCCTTCGTTAGCTCCTGTCACGCTCTGGCTCTGTTATCCGCCCGAGGTTCAAACTGTTTAATGTGTCGTTCTCCACTGAATCCCGGGTCATAACTCATCCTCACAGCCTCGTTTTTTACCGTCTCCTGTTTCCACTTAAGCCTCCTTCCCTCCCTCCGTGTTTACTTTTGTCTTGAGAGACGTAACGTTCGTCACATTCATGCTTTTACTGCAACGCTTTTACTACAATCGAGTTATAATAATGCAATATGTGCACAAACAGGCATTTTTTTGGATTGTTGTGTAAAATAGAAAACAAATAGTTATAGGAACTCAGATTTTATTTGGCAGCATTTATGCATAAATCTGAAGCTCTTTTTTTTTTCTGGATCATATTTCAGTTCATGTCAATACGGCTGCTGTTGAAGAAAGGTTTATTTACTTTATCACAAGCACATATTGTTACATGCAATTATTATATATGAAACTACATTTTTTGTGTGATATCCTGCACACACTCCTGCTCTTAAACACACCGCCTACCCAGGCACAAAGTAACATATGTGTGTGTGTGTGTGCGTGTGTGTGTGTGTGTGTGTAGCGCCCTGAACAGCAGCGACATCAAGCTGCTGGGCGTGGACCTCCTGCCCGGCTACTACGACCCGTTCTCCGGCCGCACGCTGACCAAAGGCGAGGTGGGCTGCTTCCTCAGCCACTTCTACATCTGGAAGGAGGTGAGGACTCAAACCTGCTCGTGTGTGCGTGTGTGTGTGCATGTGTGTGTGCGTGTGTGTGTAGCTGCGTGAACAGTTTACACATTTTTCATAGAGACAGAGTGGAGAGAATAAATCCAAGCTGTTGGAACCCAACTCAGATTTTTTTTTTCCTCTTTCCCCGGCGTTTTAGCGAATGCAGATGTTTAGTTTTCTTTGTTTTCCCCTCCCCTCCCCAGATGGTGGACATGCAGATGGACAAGGCGCTGGTCTTCGAGGACGACGTCCGCTTCCAGGCCAACTTCAAGCGCCGCGTCCTGCGGCTGATGGAGGAGGTGGAGCAGGTGGAGCTGGACTGGGACATCATGTAAGACACCACATTTCTCCCATCTCCCAAGGCGGGAAATAGGAAATCCTTTTTTTTAGTGTGTGGATCATGGGTTTCCATAGTTCTCTGAGAATGCCGCAAATTCCTTCCTCCTTCCCGTCATGTGTCGCCCGCAGGTACCTGGGCAGGAAGCAGGTGAACCCGACCAAGGAGGAGGCGGTGGACGGCGTGCACAACCTGGTGGTGGCCGACTACTCCTACTGGACGCTGTCCTACGCCATCTCGCTGCAGGGCGCCCAGAAGCTGCTCAACGCCGAGCCGCTCTCCAAGATGCTGCCGGTGGACGAGTTCCTGCCCATCATGTACGACAAGCACCCCAAGTACGTAAAAACTCACTTTTGTTGCATCATTTGCTACGGGTTCTTTCTCTCTCTTTTTTTTTTTTTTTGGTGAGCAGATTTCACAGCAGCGGTGGAGCTGGAAATTACGATTTTTAGGTTTTGTGGATCTTATACTCCTGTATTGACTGACTCATGCTTCGTGTGTTTGTGGCAGACTTTATTCTCATGATTTACTTTTGGTGACTTTTCCTCTCTCACTTTACCAAAGTGAACTGAACAAACCGTTGATTTGTCCTTTTGTTCCACCAAGAGTTCCATGAAATTTGGTGGAGACATACTGTGATTAACTTTTTAATTTAGCATCATCAGCAGGTTGAAATTATACTTTATGAAGCCAAATATGTCCCACGCTGACATGCCCCATCAGCCACATCTGTACTTATGCATTGGTGCTAATTAGCCGATGCTAAATAGTTAGTTGAAACTGGCCTTAAAATACGTCCAGAAACATGCACCTCACATATTATTAGTGTTGGTTGACTGTCTTGATTTTTGTGTTTTGTCTGCAGCTGGGAATCAGAGAAACGTCATTTTGATTATTTTCCATATCCAGCACATGCACAGTAAAGCTAACTTTATCATATCCGCAGAAAGCTGCAGAAATGTTCCTTTTCTTTCTTGTCTTCTTCCACTAAAGCCGTTTTGTGCGTTTTTCTAAGTTTCTGGCTTACATGAAATGTTCGAGGTTTAAGTTCTTCCTGAGGTTTCTCTCTGGAGCTCCACAAAGGCACAGGCTTGTTTCATTAATATTCATAGGCCTCTCCCCTCTGATTGGCTGATTTGAATATCTGTGAATGGAGGGCTGAGAATCCACCGTAAAGGTGCGACATCGTAAATTCACAGAAGCACAAAAGAGCTGTTTTAAGGCACTTATTTCTGAATCCGGCCTGTGTGCATTTCTCTGTGCATCCGGCCTTTTAAAGAAAAGGAATGAAATCGGAAATTTCCATGATAGAGAAACTTTAACTCGGTAAAAGGGGAGTAGATTGTGGTTGCTAGTGGTTTTTATAAAGACGTCATGATGTGCGCTGGTAGCATTCTGCAACGCTGACCCCATTTCCATCCCCGGGATTATCCCCAACTGGACCGGTTCTCCCGTCATACCACAGCGGTGATGCAGCGGCGTAAATGAGACACACATGAGTGTGAATAACAAGATGAAATGCGCCTTTTGGCCAGGCCGGCGTGCGGACCAGAAGGCCCCGGAAGGCAGCGTCTGTGTGCTCCGCCGTGTGTGGAAAACTGGCTCGCCGCCATGAGCCGGCCCGCTTCCCTCTGTTCCCCCCTTTCGCCTTCCCGCTAACCTCTGTGATTCTAATTCGACGCGCTTGACTGGCCCAATAAGAATGCACGCCACAGTCACACAACCTGCCTCTGTCTCCATCTCTTGTCCCGCCACAATACGAGACACTAGAGGAACATAAACGCCGTAGAGCCTTAAAATCTGCCTAATCGCTTTTCTCTCTCCTTGCAGCGAGGACTACAAGTCCCACTTCCCCAACAGGAACCTGCAGGTCTTCAGCACGCGCCCCCTGCTGGTGCAGCCGTGCCACTACGCCGGCGACCCCGAGTGGGTGAGCGACACGGAGACGTCCACGCTGTGGGACGACGACTCGGTGCGCACCGACTGGAGGGGCTCCCACAAGACCCTGAAGGGGGCGGCGCCGCCCGCCGGGATCCTGTCGGCCGCCTACAAGGATGAACTCTAGCCCGTCGGGTGGGGCGGGGGGGGAGGGGTCGAGAGGTCAGAGGTCAGAGGCCGAGAGAAGGGGGGAAATGTTCTCAGGCGTTATTTTGGGTCCACTGTGTGTGCCGCCACAGACTTTTTTTTTAAACGGGACAAACATATGGCGCTGGGTGACGGTCCTGGTGGTGCTGGGACCTCTTTGGGGGGGGGGATGGTCACTGAGAGCGTGTGTACGGACGCGTTTGGGTGTTTTACTATGTTTTTTTCTACTTGTACAGACGTCTTTGCAATTCAGATGCATGAACTTGCACAGCGGATTTTTCTCAAGAACAATCTTTTACTATTT
Source organism: Eupleurogrammus muticus (assembly GCA_036785175.1). Classification (NCBI taxonomy): domain Eukaryota; kingdom Metazoa; phylum Chordata; class Actinopteri; order Scombriformes; family Trichiuridae; genus Eupleurogrammus; species Eupleurogrammus muticus. The sequence continues at coordinate 20,346,784 of JAYKQN010000013.1, read as the reverse complement.
TAGATTTTTTTTTTTTTTTACATTTTCCCTGGAATTTCTGGTTGAATGTGTATTTTTGACGGCAGCGTGCGCGTGTGTGTGTGTGTTTTTTCATCGATTGCATGTTTCTAATGCTAATTACAGTCTCTCCTCAATGCATCGGAGCATTGCATTAAAAACAGGCGGACTAATTAACATTTCCCTTCCTTACATGAGCAGCTCTAGACGGTTTTTGGGGACAGTTAAGACTGTTTTAATGGTACCAGATTATATGCAGGAAGTGTTTTATTAGGGAAACGTAACACTGAATGTTTGCATTTGAACGATACAACAGCTGTGTCTTAATATTTTTACGTTGACATAAATTGGATTTCTCAGTTAGTATAATACCAGGACTCCCACCCAGTCTTATTTTACTTACATATTTTTTATTTCTACATTTATAAAGACCACAAAATGGCGTTAGGAAAACAGGACAGGAACTGAAAACCCCCTTTCGTTGGAATAGTGGAGTCTTTTGTTGAAACACAGCCTTTCGTAACTTTTTTTTTCTTTGTAACATCACTGGGATTCCTTTCAGTCAGGGTACGGCTCTTCGTAATGAAAGAAACTGACGTCGTAGTTCTAATGTCCTTCCCATGGATTTACATTACAACTAGTTGCGCTACACTTATATTTCACTCACTCTGGTTTCATGCCTTTATTTCTCTATTTCTCACTGTTAGTGTTCTTTATTTATTTGAGTCTTAATGTGCAACATGCAATCAAAACTGTGCAATGGCCTTTTTGTGCCTCATGTGTTTTCTGAATGGTTCATTTTTACTCAGATGTTATGAAATCGGATGTAAGGACAAACTGTAAAGCAAAAGTTAAAAAAAAAAATGTTAATAAAAATTTGGCTTTACATGTTTTCCCATCGTCGGAACATGGTTTTGTATTTATTAGGTCAAAGGTGTGGAAATTGAACAAAATTTTCATCAGATGCACTGACAAACATCCACCACTAGAGGGAACAATAATATTATTTCAGAGATAGACAGGGTTATAATTCCTGAACCATTTCATGAACATTTTATAAAACCTAGTTGCAGATTATTTCAATTAATCCTGCTTGTAATGAATGTCATCATTGATCTCTAATCATTTCACTTAAGTCTATGGAACAGTCATTGTTAAAAATTAAGAAAATTTTAAAACTTCGCAATGCAAGTGATAAACATAACATCTGTATGAGTTAAAAAAAACAAACTCATACGTGTGTGTGTGTTTGTGTGTGTATATATATATATATGTATGTATATATGTATGTGTATATGTATATATATAGCCTATATATACATATATTTGTATATGTATATGTGTGTATATATATATATTTATATGCATATTTATATATGCATATATTTAATATATAAATATAAATATATATAAGTATGTGAGTATTTTAATTTAATGTTGAATTTATTGATATGGGGAAAGTGTGCTATTGGTGGGTGGATTAATAGTAATAATGGTGTATTATATTATGTATGTGTGTGTTTTTTAATACACCTTTCACTCACACACACACACACACACACACACACACACACACACACACACACTCTCAGAGTATAGAAACTAATCAAAGCAGCTCCAGGATTCACCTCATTAGTTTTTTAATGAGAGTTTTCCTTTTATTAACCTGTAAGGACCATTTGTCCTTAAAGGAAAATTATGTAGGTCATAGTGGGCCACATGGAACACATTTATAAAGTGTTTTTTTCACAATATCTGTATTTTTTCATATATGTAACATATTGTGGTGAACATATTCCATGTTAGGATGATTAGTTTATGTCACTTTGGGACTTAATGAGTTAAGTTCAGACATAAAACCTCATAATGAAGAGTCTCCAAAGTTTTTCTTACACCGGTGTTACTGTGTCTCCTTATGGGTTAAAAGCCACTTTAACCTGTTATGTTGGTTTATTACCTCAATAGCAAAGAGTACAATTACTACAAGAAATTAAATAGATCATCTTGTTATCATCTGGATTCTACACACCCTTGCGTCACATCTGGCCCAGCTGCTGCTACACACGCTGTAATTCATCTGATTTATCGTAACCTAATTTGCCCTGAAGCTCGGCGCCTCACACCAGGGATCAGATAAACCCCGACACACAACCTTTGTGCATTCAGCCGCTGCAGGAAGGCGACGCGGTTCCAAAGGTTGCTGTGGAGCCTTTTTCTCGGTTGCAGGCGCGTACCAGCAGCAGGACAGCCAGGCTCCAGGCTCCAGGCTCCAGGTTCCAGGATCCAGGATCCGGCCTCCGACCTGCTGCGGGCTGTCTGAACCGGAGAGATCCCCCTGCCCCGGGGACAGGAGGGGACGGCAACTCAGCGCCTCATTGGCCGCCGGCCTGGAGGCGGGGCCTGGCGGGGTCAAATTTGTCAGCATAAGGTTTCATAACGCTGGCTTAAAGTGTGTGTGTGTGTGTGTGTGTGTATGTGTGTATGTGTGTGTGTGTGTGTGTGTGTGTGGGTGGTTTTTCCTTTCAGGCCTAAACTGTTCATACGTCATGTTATCAGGCTTCTTCTGCTCCGCTTGATCTGGTGCTGCCTCAGGGAGCGTACAGTAGACTGCAGCTGCTTCCCTTACACACACACACACACACACACACACACACACACACTGTCATGTGTTGTAAGCCTAAGAACTTGGTACCAGATCCTTTCTTGGCCACAAACCCCAGCACATGTGGCACATTTATCTTATTTTACTATTAAATTTAAAATTTTTTGCTTTTTTTCCTGATAAATGCTGCATAAAATCCGTATTTTAAAGGAGGTTTTTGACTTTCTCACCTCGCCAAACATGATGCTGACCCCCTGTAGCCCACTTTTCATTGTTTTTGCAAGTTTTTTCTTTTCTTTTCAGTTGTTGCTGATTTTTGCCCAAACTCTCACCATATTTCCTCTGACTATTCAGCGCGTGAATTAAGCAGGATTTGTAATGTTGTCGTGTTGCGTGTGACCATCAAGTGACTTTTAATTCTGCCTCTCGCAGCCCTGCCCCCTGCAGCAGTGTGTGTGTGTGTGTGTGTGTGTGCACAGTAGTTGCAGAGGTGAGATCAGGAACTACTGTGCGTCGCAGTTTTATCTGCGCGCTGCAAACGGCACAAACTGAACCGCAGCGTCAACTGGAGGTTTTTCTTCTCTAGTTTTTTAACTATTCGGCCATTTTTCCCCCGGATCGCCTCCTCCTCCTCCTCCTCCTCCTCCTCCTCTTCTGCAGACTTGTTTTCTTCCTCAGCTCTAGCGGATTTCTAAAACATCCGGAACCGACTGTAAGTGTGACTCCACTCGTTACACGTGGACCTGCGGGGATTTTTTATTTATTGATTTATTTTTTACTTTCTGCAAACCAAGCCGGTTTGTGCGTGACGGGTCAAACGCGGCGTTTTCACGCCACGTTTCCTGCCGCAGCTGCAGCTGCTGCTTTCTCTACTTTTGGGGCTTTTACGCACAGACGCGTCAGCGCGCGTCGCTCCGTTCCGCAACTTTATGTTTTTATGCGTCTTTTTCCTCAAATGCAACGAGGTGACGCAATAACCAGTTTTGTTTTAATGGCGACACGTCTTCCAGTAGGAGCCCGGCTGCCCTCATTCACTCCTCGGATCTGCGTGATCTGCGTGACTGAGAATACTCACGCATGCATTCATGCAAATGTATGTTTTTTTTTACTTTTAACTTTCTATGAACACGGATCATCCGCAGCGACCCGCTGATATTCCTCCTGCTCCCTGTCAAAGTACTGGAGGTTGCAGAAGTTTGATCTTGCAACAGCTGAGGCAACACATGCTGAATGGGTGGTGGTGTGTACTGTAGACGGCTGAAGTCCACAGTCTGGGCTCATCCAGCCAAGTCTCCTCCTCTGCTCAGGGTCACACCATGTGCACCTGCACATTTCTGTAAAAGCCTAATGTTAACGTGTTTTTCTGAATTGGAACAAATGTTCCCGGTCTGCACCCGATTGATGCTAAAACCTGCAGGTTCCCCGTGGCTTTCTGTGTGGATTGTGCATTTGTTTGTGGATTTCTTGCAAATCTGAGTCCAGAAATGTGGGACATGCTGTGTATGAAAAGGATGGACACGAGCTTAGATTTACAGATACAGGATACCAGCATGTGTCCTGACGTTTTAGTGTATTGAAACTGGTTCTGTTGCACATGTTCCTGTGTTCTCCGCGCTGGTAGTCACCCCTCGTCTCCTCCCACCGTCCACAGCAGTGATGGCCTTCCTCGGGAGCGCGGTCCGGCGGTTGGGGTCCGCCGTGCGGCCCCCCCTGCCCCCGTCGTGCCGGGCCGGCGCCCGCTCCTACAGCTCGGAGCACACCAAGGAGAAGAGCGTCCCGTACGAGAAGACCCTCAAACAGGAGGAAGGGGCGTCCTGCGGGCCCAGCAAGCCTCTACCCAGGTGAGCTGCCTGGACACGCGGGGCCGAAGTTCAACCCCTGTGCCTGAACAGGACGATTCGGCTAATAAAAGAGTTGATTTGCCAGTAGATGCAGGTCAGGGACAGTCAAACGTTCGGTTCCTGTGGCGTTCTCAGGTCGGCGGACGCCGTGGTGATCGGGGGCGGCAGCCTGGGCTGTCAGACCATCTACCACCTGGCCAAGATGGGGATGACCAACGTGGTTCTGCTGGAGAGGGACAGGCTGACTGCTGGCACCACCTGGCACACGGCGGGTACGGTGTGTGTGTGTGTGTGTGTGTGTGTGTGTGTGTGTTGCAGCAATGTGCAATGTTCAGCATCCTTTATATTGCAAAATCCATTTCATAGGTGCAACACAGGCTGTTTTCAGATCAGTGGAGCAGTAGCTTTATATATGCAGCTAATGGTATTTTTTGGTTGTCCTCATCAAACTCCGCAAATACACAATCCAGCAACTCCCAAACGTCGCGGTGGACGAGTTGTGACCTGAACAATCGTTACACAATGAGATAATAATGTTTTAAAGGTTAAAGCTGCTCTGTGGCATGACTTCCGGCTGCTGGGACAACAAACATTGCTAAAAAAACAAATATTTTGTGCAGCTATCTTTTATTGCACCCTATATTTTTTTTATTTTTACATGCAGTTTTTCTTCTGTTGCTTCTTCCCTGCTGTTGCTAATGCAATTTCCCTACTGTGGAAAAGATAAAGGATTATCTTATCTTATCTTATCTTATCTCACTACAAGAAAGTAGTCGGAGTATTTGTGACAACATTCCAGTCATTATCTCATGTCGTGGTGAATGTGCACGTCACAACTCGTCCACCACACCCATCGCCTGTAACTATGTCAAATGAGGGCTGAATATTCAAGAGTTACGAAACCATCTTTTATAGCATTATCCCAACAAATGCATGTATTTTTTTCTGTATTATTTGAGCACACATGCATGTTTTTTGTTGTTTTTTCCCAGGCCTGCTGTGGCAGCTGCGGCCCAGCGACGTGGAGGTGGAGCTGCTGGCTCACACCAGGAACGTGATCAGCAAAGACCTGGAGGAGGAGACGGGCCTGCACACGGGCTGGATCCAGAACGGCGGGCTGTTCATCGCCTCCAACAAGCAGCGGCTGGACGAGTACAAGCGCCTCATGTCGGTGAGGCCACGCCCCCCCCCCCCTCACACTCCTTAAATGCAACGTGGTCCCTCAATTCGGTTTCATTAACAAATCATCGTTTCCAGCTCGGTAAAGTCTACGGCATCGAGTCCCACGTCCTGTCGCCCGCCGAGACCAAGGACCTGTACCCCCTGATGAACGTGGACGACCTGTACGGAACCCTGTACGTCCCCAAAGACGGAACCATGGACCCAGCGGGCACCTGTACCACCCTGAGCCGGGCCGCCTCCGCCCGGGGAGCCATGGTAACCAGCCCGGCCCTGCAGCAACATTTGTTTGACTTACTCTAGTAATACTCTAGTGTGCAGGTTCTTGTCTCTGGACTTAAAGTCATACATGCGGCATTCACCTTTATCCACGTGTAACATCGCGTGACTCACCCAGACACAACACGCAATCCGCCAAGTCCCAAAGCAGACGTTCCTACAGAATCCTCCTACAGAAACGCGTGTCTGCTTATGATCAGACCGCAAAAAATATCTGAACATGAAAATCTGGTTCAGCCGGCAGTGTCGGGCCCTTAGGCAGCGACCTCGCCTTCAAAGTTGGTAGGCGCTGCGTCAATGAGGCACGAGAATGTCGTAGAACGCCGCCGACCTTTTGACCACATGGTTTGCAGGGCCGGTAGATCGCCACGGTAACGGGATGCACGGTGGAGTGAAGGCTGCAAAATCTACAAATGCAGTAAACACAGTTAAACGTGTTAAACGTTATGTTCTATTCATCAGATAACACCTACTAGTACAGTAACCTGGAATGATGTGAGGGTTTCTATCATTTAAAAGTCCTTTTGTTCCTTTTTTTGTTCTTCAAAATCACCATAATGGTAAATATAATAGTTGATTAATTATCCTCCTCGTCCTCAGGTGATCGAGAACTGCCCCGTGACTGGGATTCAGGTGCGGACGGACGACCTCGGGGTCAAGAGGGTGAAGGCGGTGGAGACCCCCCACGGCACCATCGAGACGCCGTGCCTGGTGAACTGTGCAGGTAAAGACTCCGTCAACGCCAGCTGATCAACCAAGAACATGCACCGGTTCAGGTTTTTGGTTTACTCTATCACTTTTCAGGGAGGTCTTAAATAATGGTCTTAAAAGCTTTTCATTTTCATAATCTTGAAATTGTCACCCACTATGATTTAGACTAAATAACATTGCCTAAATAAAAAGTAAATGAACTGTCATGGGTTAATTTATTATAATAATTGGAGATAAAGGCAGTGTGAACTCTGATATAATATAATATGTATGTATATATATGTCCCGTCTGTGGTATTTTTGCCTATATTTTGCAGGCGTGTGGGCCACTAAACTGGGGGAAATGGCTGGAGTGAAGGTTCCTCTCATCGCGATGCATCACGCCTACGTGGTGACGGAGAGGATCGAAGGCATCCAGGTAGGGTCGCTGGTCATTTTGCCTTGAAAGCGTGCACCAAGATGCAGAATTTTATGAAATGCTAAAACCTGCACGGTGCATTCAGGTGCACTCTGAAACTCTGCAAAGAAAACTTTGCATGGAAAAGCCACTTCAAGGTTCCCTACAAGCACAACTATTTCTAATTAGATGCTTAATTCATAAAAGCAATATACAATGGCACATTTTTTTTAATTCTATCAGAAAAACTGTCAAATTGTCACCAGCCACTAACTAATTATTAGTTGTACTTATGCAAACTATTATGAATCAGAGGCAAATATGTAATACAGATCGATAACTAGGTAATCCTATACTGACGTTGCTCAGGATGAAACCCTGCATTTACAGCAAATATGCATCTGTAAATCATTGCAATGATGTAAATGTTCAATATCAGAAAATCAAACAGACTGCTGATTATTTCAGTCGGTCATGTGACTGTTTGCACGTGAAGGTAAAGTCGAGCTGTGTGAGTGGAGTTAAACCTGTATAACCACAATAATTTATTTATGTGTTCACAGAAAACAACTTAAAAATATAATATAACAGTAATTAGTAATAACTGTTTTATTTTACTTCCCCAGCAGAGGGCACTGTGGCCATTTAGAGCTCGATGGTGTGTGTGTGTGTGTATGTGTGTTTGTGTGTGTTTGCATGCACTAATGTTGACAGTGTGTGTATTCAGTGGGTTGAAGGAGGCCACTCGGTGGATTTTGACCACGTCTGACACACACACACACACACACACACACACACACTTCTCTCACCGTGCACGTGATTGGCTGCAGCTGTGACGTGTGTAGATCTGGCCCGATTGTGTGCACACACACACACACACACACAAACACACACACTCTGGCAGTGTGCCCCACTTGAAACATCTGATACTGACTGTGTGAAGAGGTGTGTGTGTGTGTGTGTTCTTAATCCTGGAAAAAAAATGGAGCCATTGTGGCTTTGAATTGAAAACACACCAAAAAGCTTGTTGATCATAATTCCTGTGTGTTTTTATCTGATTGAGTGTGAGAAAATTAATCGATCACGCACCGACTACACAACACTTATTTTAATTCTAAATGCCAGACTTGTTCTTCTTCCATTTCTACAGTAAGTCGCTGCTTTTTGCTCCTTTGGCTCTGACCTGTTGTACTACCTGTGAACAGTAACAGCATTTATATTAATAGAAAACCAAGTGGTTTGATTACCCGTTATGGAAAAAGCAAGTTATTCCCATCACTGCCAGTGAACCAATTGACTTGAAAAGCGCTCAGCAAGCGTCCAAATAACATTGTGATTAGACAACCCTACGGAGATTTACCAAGACACCAGAGGATGAACCGCCGTCTCTGCTGTTCGTTTTTTCTCCTCTTAAATAAGATTTCATGGCCTGTCAGAGGGAGCTGTGGTACGTTAGAGGATGTCATGCTGCTGTAAAGACGTTCATGCTCATTAGTCCGTGTTGTTCTCTCTGTTCCGTACACATGTCTCTGTGTGAGCTAACAAACACACCAGCTCTGTCAGCTTGAGTTTTTTTTTTTTTTTTTTTTTTTTTTTTCCTGAATCATGGTTCCCACTCCTGACCTGGAATTATTTTCCAGGACATTTTCATATTCATATAACATATCATGTCATACATTAAAACATTATTTATTACCATGCATTTCTATTCTACCCTGTTTACTTTACTCTACACACACACCCTGCACCTTAAGTATGCATTAGCTATGTATGTGTACATGTGTGTATGTGCGTATGTAAATATGTGTGTACGTGCATGTATGTATGTATATATGCTTTGCTTATGCATACTTTTTTCTTGCTATTTATTAGTATTTATTCTCCATTCTTATGTCCATAATGCATACTGTGTATGCGGATCAACAAATTCTACGAATTTTGTACATAATTTTGTGTATTTTTTACTTTTTATAGCTTTTCTTTTCTTTTTCTTTACTCTATACGCTGCAGTAACAAGAAAATTTCCCTGTTGTGGGATCAATAAAGTCTTATCTTATCTCTTATTTCATTATATATCCAAATATTTCAATGCCCAGGATAATGAGAGTAAAGACTCTTTAATAAGTTGATTTATTGGTAGATTTAATGCCATGTTAAATCACAATAATTTATTCTACCAGTGGAAATGATCAGCGATTTACGTTTTAATGCCTGGAAAGTTGCTTTAACATTTTCCAAGATTTCCAGGACATGTGTGTGTGTGTGTGTGTGTGTTATCTGTCACGTTACTGCATATTATTATTTAATCTTGTTTGTTTTTATTCCTGCAACATGCTGCTCCTGAGCTAACGCATATCGTGATGATTATTCCTAGAACATGCCGAACGTCCGTGACCACGACGCGTCGGTCTACCTGCGTCTCCAAGGCGACGCCCTGTCCGTCGGCGGCTACGAGCAGAACCCCATCTTCTGGGACGAGGTAATTTTTATTTATTTATTTTTTTTTTTAGAAAAACCAGAATCCTGATTCCTCCGGTAGATATATTGCGATTTCAATTTCAGTCACGATTTTCTTTCAAAATTTGAAGTTTCACTAAAACCTGCATCAGACCATTTAAAAGGATAACTTCCATCAATCAAATGCAAGAACGGAAACTGAAGCCAAGAATTGATTTCGAATCAGCAACGTTAGGAGTCTGTGAAAAGGGTTAAAGGGCAGTGGCTGGAAAACTTGCATTGCTTATTAAAATAAAATAAATCAATGAAGTTAGAAAGAATACCAGTGACGTAACGTCTGTCCTCAACCAGGCAGCTCAAATAAACATTTTATTTTATTCCTCCATAACTTCCCAGTTTGACCTTGTTTGTCTTTCACTCGTCTGCGTTCCTCGCTGCTGAATGAGCTTGGAGGTCGAATTCATTCATCTGTGTGTGTGTGTGTGTGTGTGTGTGTGTGTGTGTGTCAATGCTTTCCAACAGCTTTGCTCATTCAATGTCTGCACATCTTTTTCTTTCCTCTACTTTTCTTATGTGTTGCGGATGTTTTTTTTGTCAAAAACGCATCCACGATGTTGGAGTTGAACGTAAAACGCCTCCATCTGCTCTTTCCCTGGTTTAGGTTATTATAGAGCCACGACCCACAGACCCAGAGCGGGAAATACAACTCACACAGGCTCTAAGTTATAAATTAAACCCGCTTTCATTTTCTATGAAAGGTTTCCGACTCGGGGAAGGTGCCATTGATTATCTATTCGTCAAAGCGGACCCGTCCACAGCCTCTTTCCTCTCTGGTTCTGCATTTCACAGGATTTTTTTTTTTTTTTATCCCCTCCGTGCAGAAAGCTGCAGCCTCCTTTTGTTCTCGTGTTGCTGTTGTCGCCGCTTTGATGTTTCCAGGCGGACGCGGGAAGAAAAGAGGAGATGCAGGAAGCAGAATTAGTGGCGAGAGAATAGGAGGAGATGGACGGGATCAATAGAGCAGGAGGGACAACGCCTGGCGCTGCACTGGAGTAACGCAGCAGCGCTCTGCGAACATGAAAGGACGTCAGCTCGCACGTGTTCGCCCACTTTTCACGTCTCAATCGGAAGTGAAAGTGGTGCTGAGCATTAGAGCAGGGGAACTTTTCTCCTTCAGCACGGCCTCTTAGACTTTACAGGGTCAAGTTCAAGTGGAGATCTGACCTCCTGTGTTCCTGGGTGCGACCTGCAGCTTAAATCAAATACGAAAATACAACACTGTTACTGGCTTTTGCTGTTTTAGGGATTTTTTTTCTTCTTTAGTCACAGAAATATTTTAAAGTGGTATAGTGAGTCCCCCCCCCCCTTTACCCTTAATTATAATCACTGTTATTACTGTTAAAATTTCACCATAATTTATCTGTGTATGTGCTTAAATGCCCTTTTTCTTAAACGCACATTAACATCTGTATTATTTAATATCTTTTTCTTAAACACATCTTAGCATCTGTTCTCAAATTCGTTTTTTTCACATTTTTGAATAGATTATTTTAATATATTATTATATTATTTTAAGGTGTTTTCGTACAATTCCTGAAATCAAATAGATATTTATTATCACTGGGCACATCTGCATGTCATTAACATCTTTTTTTAAACACAGTTTAACATCTGTACGTTTGCTACCCCTTTTTATACACTCTTTAACACCTGTCTGAATATGTTTATATCATGAAATAGACATAATTATCGTCACTGTGCATCATTTCCAGCTGAACGTGTAAATCACTTCTGTTTTAGTGGTGATATCAATTTAATTCAATTCAATTTATTTGTATAGCCCAGAATCACAAATCACAGATTTGCCCCAACAAGTTTTACAGTTTGTACAACAGCAACACAACATCCCCTGTCCTTAGACCCTCACATCGTACAAGGTAAAACTCCCTAAAAAACCCCTGAAGAACTCTCAGGAAGAGAAACAGAGGAGGATCCCTCTTCCAGGACAGACAGGCTGCAGTAGATGATGTGTGCAGGTGGAAACATTACAGGGAAAGTTGGACATTACAAACAGACAAACAGAAATGTAATGAATGTTGGTGTAAGTGGAGGATGAGGAGCAGGATCCATCACAGCTTCCAGGTTTCACCAGGACAGCATCAGACCCTCCAACATCCGTAGATCCCTCAGTGGCTGCACTGCAGCATGCTCTGTGGATGAGGAAACACAGGAAACACAGCTATAACCATACGCTTCTTCAACAGGAACGTTTTAACCTGTTCTTAAATATAGGAAACTGAAAATTGGAAGACGATTCCACAGGAGAGGAGCCTGATAGTTGAAGGCTCTGCCTCCTGTTTTAATTCTAGAGATTCTGGGAACCTCCTATTAGCCTGTGATATATCAGTCTTCACGATATTCCCCTGTCCCTTCCTATCCACGTATTACGGCCTGCGCTGGGTTGTCAGGGCTCGGGTTCGAGGAGCGAGGCCCAGACGCCCAGATGGGAGCGAATTAAAGCTTGGACGAGGAACTGAGAGGGAAGCGACTGATTTGACAGATGTTGGATTCCCTGGAGGGGAAAAAGGGTTGATTCAACAGATGCTTCAGGATAGAGTAGTGGGCTCACACACACACACACACACACACACACACACACACACACACACACACACACACACACACACACACACACACACACACACACACTCAGCTGGTTGTCCACAGCCACATGTGGTAATTGGACTCATGCCACAATGTTCTTGTCAACAGTGATGATGGAGGAAGAGAGAAAGCAGCCGATGGGTGGTTCACTGCTGGTCCTGCCCATTAATAGCACGGGAAATATCAGCAAAACACTTTTGGGATGTTTATTCTCATGATATTTGGGGTACAGGCCTGGAGAGGAAGGAAATATAAACAGGAATCTGCTTCTTGTAGAAAGAATTTAACAAAGATCTGTGTTTTCTCGTAGCAGGAAACATCATGTCAGATGAATGGCACCATAAAACCTGTGATTTTGCAGAAAAGAAATAATGTGTGTGTGTATGTGTGTTGCATTCCCCAGGTCTCTGATAAGTTCGCCTTCAGCCTGTTTGACCTGGACTGGGACGTGTTCATGCAACACATCGAGGGGGCGATCAACAGAGTTCCAAGTCTGGAGCAGACGGGCATCAAGTCTACAGTCTGCGGACCAGGTAGACACACACACACACACACACACACACACAAAATCCCGCACGCCTTATGCATTACAGCGGGCAAACAAGCAACTTTCACGCCACGTCTTCAATTGGACGTGTCCTCATTTAAAAGTGAGATGCGTCGCCGCCCGTGTGATGTCTTATTTACGGCTCCCACACCCGCTTCATGAATACGTAAACCAGCGGGCCGCGGCTCATGTTTATGGAGGAGTTTGATCGTCTCAGGTCTGGAATTTTTTTCCTGTCCAGGCAACAGACCCGTCGCCATGGGAACGCTGTGGCGTTAAAAACAGCAGAAGATGGAGAAAATCTCCAAAAAGATCTTTATTCTGTTATATAATCCAGCAGAAATATTGTCTTCTCCTCCCACTGGACCCTATTTTCAGAGATTTCTCTCCTGTTGCATCCCTCTCATCAACTCTTGTCTCGTATCCATGGAGACCTGAGCAGCATCCGAGCTGCATGATTGGCTGAAACGGCCTTCCTGTCAGGAGTGCTATCGCCCCCTGCTGCTTTGGCATGTGCATGACATGGTTTTAAATGGATTTTTTTTTATTTTAATTGCTCGGAAATCTATTATTATTTTTTTAATCACACTGTGAGGTGTGGATGTGAATATTTCTTTTAACCAGGGGGACATAAAAGCTCGAGTCACGTTTTTTAGGGCAGTGAAGTAAAAATCTCAAAATCCCTTATATAAAAAACGTTTCCTTTGTTAAAGCTGATTTAGGATTAAGGTGGGATTATAACTAAGAGTTTTTCCTTTGGCCTATTGAGCAGCTAATTGAACGTGGCTGTTTAACATCTTCTCATGTACGATGATGCACAATGAAAGCAGATGATTATTATATTTTAGCTCCAGCGAGTAAAACACTTGACCTCAGATCTTTGCGGCTCTTTGGTTTTTAATGAAGATGCAACGGTTAATTTGCATTTTTTTTTTCTATCGCTGCACTTCGTCACTCTCTCAGGTTGATTTAATTAAGTTCATATGACTGTTTCCTGAATCACCACATTAAAACAAGAACCCTCTCACCCTTCACCCAAATACAGTTTCACAGCATTTTCCCAGACGTAAAGTGAATAAATCAGTCAATGCAAATGACTCATTTACTCAAGTGATTACACCACTTTACTAATTAGTTTAATTACTCATTACATTACTTTCACGACGGCACAGCTCCATCAAAGTTGTCTTTGAACGATCTGAAATATCAATCTGTTGTTTTAAAATGCCTGGAAATATAAAACATTATTTAACTTTCTTCTGCTATCAATGGTGATAAATATTGAACATTTTCAAAATCATTAAGGTTTTAGTCCTAAATCTGGTCGAAGAGTCAGTGTTACAGAGCAAATGGAGTTAGAATACTGGACAAAAGATATAAAATTGTATTTTACTAAAGAATAAAAATACCAAACTGACCTAAATTAGAAAAATAAAATTGAAATAAGCTATAGTGTGCAATGATTCATAGATACAAGTTCAATTATTTGTCCATATTGTCATATAAATCCCACTGTGGATTAATAAATAACATTAAGAACATAGTCTATAAGAAAAGAGCCAATTAATCAATCACACAAACAGCTCAAATCTAAATTAAATCTCTAAATA
>JAYKQN010000013.1:20302500-20327500 GCA_036785175.1 Eupleurogrammus muticus | reverse complement strand
TACCCAATGCACAATTTGTCTATTACGACTTGGTATTAGGACAAACATAAAAAATCCACTTAAGCGTCCAACTTTTTTGACTTTTAGTGCACTGCACTAGTGAAAAGAAATGTAAAAATGACAACTTATATGCAGCCAGATGTATTTTCAGACAGAAACTACATTTGGCAGTTGGTGGACACCAAGCCATTAATAATTAAAGCTGTTAATTATTGCATTTACATTTTGACTATACAGTATAGGAATGAAATAGCAACCTTGGCTTGCACAACAGCTGTGAGTAAGCACATTTTGTTAAATGTTGAAGTTTTTTGAACTTTTTTTCTTTTACTGAATCTATCGCTGTTACTACCTCATTGCGCCTTGACCTGCAAATCACAGCGTTTACTGGGCTGTTATTGCAGCTGGCTGGATGCTGGGGAGGATTAATACAGGGGCTCTCTCTTTTTAAAAGCATCTCGTGGATCGCTAATGGCATCGCTAGAAATGTCAGGAAAGAGAGAGAAAGAGAGAGCAAAGAGACAAAGAGAAGCTGAGCACCAAGCAGGAGAGGTGGTGATAGATAATGACGCGGCGAGGAGCTAATGTTTGCACAGCATAAAGGAACAATGATAGAGAGAGACACCGATAGTGAGGTGAGGTGAAGGAGGAGAGAGGAAGGATGGGGGGATGAGTGGAAGCCGGAGCGTGAGGGTTCACACTTCAGCGCTGTTATCTCAGGTGACATTTATCAGTGACACCTCGCCTCGATGGCCGTCTCCACGGCCTCATGGGAGAACTCCATCATCCTCTGCTGTCCTGGCTTCAGCTCTCTACCTCTGCTCACATCCATCCATCAATTCATCCATTCATCGATCCATTTCTTCATCCATTCATCCAACCATTCTATATAAATCCTTTCGTCCATCCATCCATTCTTTCATCCATCTATCCATTCACCCACCCATACATTCACCCACTCATCCACCCATCCATCCATCCATCCATCCATCCATCCATCCATCCATTTACCCAAAAATCTACACATCTATCAATCCAATCGCTCCATCCATCCATCCATCCATCCAATCTATCCACCCATCCACCCATCCATCCATCCATCCATTTACCCAAAAAGCCATCCATCCATCCATTCACCCAAAAAGCCATCCATCCATCCATCCATTCACCCAAAAAGCCATCCATCCATCCATCCATTTACCCAAAAAGCCATCCATCCATCCATCCATCCATCCATTCATCCATTCATCAATCCATCCATCCTTCCACCCAAAATTCCACCCACCCATACATCCATCTCTCCATCTATGCATCAATGCATCCATCCATCCATCTATCCATCCGTCCACCTATCCACCCAAAAATCCACCCATCCATCCATCCATCCATCCATCCATCCATCCATCCAGCCATCCATCCACCCAAAAATCCATCCATCCATCTCTCCATCCATCCATTTTTTAATCTCTCCATCTCTCCATCCATCTGGTCAGATGTCCACTCAGCTCGGCCCTGGAGTGACAGCTCCTGGAGATGAGTGAAGTGATGAGAGACGGAGATAGAGAGATGAAGGAGGGAGGCAAGGACGTGTCGGTCGTGGTGGCGCATATTGATGCAGAGTGTGTGTACACGCTTGCTCACACATACACACACACACACACACTCACACACAAACACAAACACATACATAGTGTATGCAAATTACCTGCAAACAACATAAGGGGGGTGGGGCGTGTTGCTAAAAGGGAGCAGCTCATTAACCTGGTGTGTTTTTTGGGGGCCAGACGGATGAAATATTGAATTGCGTGTGTGTGTGTGTGTGTGTGTGTGTGTGTGTGTGTGTGTAGGATAAATTGAACAGGATGTGTCATGTACAGCTGATAGAGTTGCTCAGGGTCAAGTGATGGAACAGAGGTCAGAACAATCCTCTGAAGGTCATATGCCATCCGCAGCAGTGTCTGTAGCAGAGGACTAATCCTCCCTCTCCAAATGCGCTCCTTGTTTTACATTTTCACTGTTTATTGTCATTTCAAACGGCTTCAGGGCTGTAAAAGAATATCTACCCTATAAAATCTCGAGGCAGAGAGTGGAGAGTGTGAGGATAATTTAGAACCTTATTGTCTTCTCCCTCCCTTGAAGACAGATCTCCTGCTGCCTCCCAGCTGTAAATACTCCCCTTTCATCAGTTAGATTGAATCTCTACGGTCCTGAAATCGCATAACTGAGTGATCTCTGTAGAGGCCTTTGACAACATGTACACCTTTTGCCATGTATCCCAAGAGAAACCCGTTTTTCTCTGTTCAGATTGAGGGGTTGTTCCATATGGATGAGGAGCTTTCTTTGTATTGTGGAACCCAGAAAACGTAGTTTGGCCTCGCCCATCCCCGGTGGGAATGTTGTAAACTGAGGCTTCCTCCTTCTCTCTGTTTCACAGAGTTGTTTTTGTGTGATAAAGGTTCCTCAACACCACGTCCTCCTTCCATCTTCACCCACCCAGTGATACACTCGCCCATTGTCTCGCTATCATTTCAAAAACTAGGTTATATAATCCAATAGAGCACTTTCTCTGGAGACGAATACTTTTCTCAGACCCATTTGGGGCTTTTATCCATTCCACAAAACAAAAAAAGTCCTTAATGGTTATGTTTTGTTTCAGAGACAGTTACTGGTGTCATTATGGAGATTTAATAGAATCAAATTGATTTGAGCCACAAGAATAGACCTTTTATCTACTTTCTAAACCTGGCTGTGAATACCTGGTTGGTTCATTCCAACAGAGATCCAATTAAAAAACTGGAATGTGGTGAATGTTGATTGGATGCACATTCTTGATATCAACTTAACTTCAGATTTTTTGTGTTAAAAATATAAATCAAACGGGTGGTGCACTCTATTACTTGAGATATAGATTTGTATAGAATCCTCCAGGTAAAATGAAATGGGTTGAAAAAAATTACCAAGGAGTTTTTATAGGTTAAAATACCATTATTTATGTCAATGAAGTTTCTCAGTCATCCATCTTAAATTCTAGGCATCTAAGCAAGTAAAATGCTGGTAAGCAACATGAGAAGGAGCCGTGATATGGATCTTTACACTGCTACCAAAGTGCTGCTGTAGGATAATGCTGTGATATATGTCTCTATGGAAGTTTTAATGATACTAATGATGTTTTATCAGAAAAATTATACTGGAATGTGGTGAATATCGATTGGAAGCACATTCTTGATATCAACTTAACTTCAGACTTTTTACGTATATATACGTAATATAGATATAGATTTGTATAGAATCTTCCAGTTAAAATTAAATGGGTAAAACAAAATTAACAAGAAGTTGTTGTAGGTTAAAATACAATGAAGTCAATGAAGTTTCTCAGTCATCCATCTTTATATTCTAGGCATCTAAGCATCTAGACTTGTTTGTTTGAAGCCGTTTCACCTCCCATCCAGAAGGCTTCTTCAGTTTTCCCTCCCTGAAATATCAAGTTAAATGTTTGGACTCCATTCTAATTATAATATATATAATAGTAGACATTTTCCACAGTGTGATTGTGGTGGCCAGAGGTTTCAGAAAGCAGCATGAAGCCTGTGGACTGAGGATCTGCTGGTTTAGGTTAAAGAAGGGCGAGATCATTCCATTTGTTCTGAGTAGCGCCCTTGGATCTGAATGAATTACATTCACCCATTAGATAAAACCTTTCCCAGCGACCAAATGTTTTAAGAGTAGACTGTAAAAAGCGCCACTCCTCCCTATCAAAGGTCTTTTTGCACGTCCAAGGAGAAGGCAGCTATTTGGGTGCTTCCATCCCGATTTTTAAGGCGTCAAACGTTGTCCATGGACGACCTTCCCTTTATGAATCCTACTTGGTATGAATGTGCGGTAAAACACTTTCCAGCCTCCGAATTTTGCGGGGGCCACATTAATCAAACTAATAGGCCTAAAACCTTCTGGATCAGTGGGGTCTTAATCTTTTTTAACAATTAGGGAGATCGGAGGTTCATTAAACGTTTCTGGCAGTTTTCCCAGCCAGAACAATCCTTCATACGCAGGTAGGCTGTTGATTCATTTTTGTGTCGACCGTCTGCTTGATCGATGTTTTATTTTAGCAGTAATTCATGTTTTCTGTTGTTTCTCTTGTCTTGCAGGTATGATGCTGGGAGGTGGTTGTGGTAGAGAGCTGGCTCACTGGATCATACATGGCCGCCCAGAAAAAGACATGTACGGCTACGACATCAGGTACACGAATACTGTGTGTGCATGTTTTTGTGTTAGTGCCCATAGGAAGTATGTATACCTATAGAAAAGCTTAGATTAGTCGATTTTTCACGTTTGGCCAAATGAGGGTGTGTTACATTAAGATAAGAAGACACATAAAAATCTACAAATGATGTTGAAAGTGCAGATCCTAATCTACAAATCATTTTTTAAAGAGATTCTGTTCTGTTAGGTGATAGCGCTGGGATTTGGGTCTGTGAACTTATCTATGAATAAGGCGGCTGCAGCCCACATTAGCCTGTGTTAGCATGAGGAATAAATTAAAGTGTGTGGTGAGATGCTACAATCCTTTTGAAATGTTGGCTGCACGATCCCTGCAAGAAAGAAATGACGGTGGAGCTTTAAATTGTAAGTAAAGTGCTGGGAAGCAACATGAGAAGGAGCTGTGACATGGATCTTTACACTGCTACCAAAGTGCTGCTGCAGGATAATGCTGTGATATGTACCTCTATGGAAGTTTTAATGATATTTTATCAAAAAAAGTCCACAAAAACCATTCGGTCATGCACAAGTCATATCTGAATGTTGAGGTTGAGAGATATGTGAGGCACAGAAACGGAGACGCTCATGTATGTTCAAAGATGTATGAGCAGTTGACTTTACATCACAGGATGTTGCATCCTCTACAAAAACGATGTCTTTTAGCACCTGATTGGCATTTTAATCAAAGAGCAAAAGAGACCTGGGTAAGAACAAAGCCGTCACGGCATCTTGAGCGATCTTGTGAATTATAATGAGTGACAATCCTTCCCCTCTCAGACGCTTCCACAACTCGCTGACGGACAACGCTCGCTGGATCCGAGAGAGGAGCCACGAGTCGTACGCTAAAAACTACTCCGTGGTGTTCCCGTTCGACGAGCCTCTGGCCAGCCGCAACATGAGGAAGGATCCTTTCCATCAGGTAGATCAGCAGCTTGATCACGCAGTCAAACAGGATGTTTTTTCTTGGGGTGTTAAAGGAAACTAAGGCTCTATTTGTGCTTCTGTAACTTCACAAAACAATAACTAACACTTGCTATCAAAAGGAATCTATACCATGTCAGGTGACTATTCCTATAGCAAAGCGGAAGCTCAAATATATATATATATTTTTATGTTTGGCCATATGAGGGTGTTTTGGAAATGCAAATGGACATACATTAAGGTAAGAAGAGACATGAAAATAACATTACTGTAAGAAAGACCTCAATTTATGTTGAAAGTGCAACAATTTGCTTTATAGGCCAAGTAAAACCAGATTTATAATAAATCTCCTGGGCATGTTACTATTATGCGTTTTCTAAATAAATGACTCCAGCTCTAGATTCTGTTCTATCCAGTGATAGCGCTGGGAATCGCCTTGAATATCACAACAGCTCCACAAAAAAAATCACGTACACCATCATACCATGCACGAGCTACATATCAGAAAGCTGAGATTAACACTCAGAGAGACACATGAGACACACACAGATGCTTTATAGATAGATTTATATATTGCATATGGTGGAAAAAGTGCAATATATAGAACAAAAATAATCCCAAGCCTATTGTTCTCGCTCTGTAACACTGATTACAAGAAGTGTGTAATTTATTTAGACCCCACTGAAGCTATTTTCATGTATATCTTAATGGACAGAGGCAGAGTAACCAGTAAAAAACAATGCTTCTCTTCCCCCCTTTCCATCTTTTATCGGTTGTGTCTTGAAGACGTGATGCAAGTGTTTGCAAAGATGTTTGTCAAACCCCGGTGACGTCTTCTCTGTCAGCCTCTCATTTAGTTTTTTCTCGCTCGCTCGTTCTCCCCCCGCGGTCGGTTTCTGGAGCCAAATCGCTGGTGTCGCGCAGGAGGCGGTTAGCGCCGCTAACTTATCTCCAGCAGCTACATTTATTAATGCAAATGCTGCCAACATGACTATAAATGATACACTTAGCCGCGGCGGCCCTGGTCGTGGATGTCTTTCTGCCTCTCCTTTGCCCGACACTAACTCTTAATGGGCCCCGCCGCCATATTTTATGCATTAATGACCCACTTAGCTTTTGCTTTCCTGATCCAGACTTCATTTGCGTTCCAACTGGTGCAGTTTCCGCCGCCGTTCATGCATGTGGGCATTCTTTCCGAGCGGATTACTGTCACACAGGCTGCATTAGTGGCGCTGCCGGTGTGTGTTTTGTTACTTGCGTCCGCCGCTTTATTTTATTTAGTCTCCCTGACAACTTCCATGCATAATTAACCCGTTTCCTGGAGGGACTTTAATAGACTTCGCGGTGAATGAGTGGGTTTTATTTTTTTTCGCCTGGTCATAATACGGAGAAATCCTCGATATGATCTGACGGGAAAGGAACAAATGCGGTCGTTTTGTAATTGTTCACGGGGACTTAACGAGGGGGAAAAAATCTGCAGCTCGTTTGTTCGTCGTTTCCAGCGACAGACGACACGACACGACGCTGTGAGCTTACAGCTTCACATCATAAATTAATTTATACTTTAGCTTTAAATATTCAATATAGGCTCTTTTTTTCTTTAACTTTTATAACTTTTTTATTATAAGGAGGCCTTTAAGTTTATTTAACACTGTCCCACCTCTTAAAGACACTCAATCTATTGAGAAATTGACTTGATTGACTGAAACTTGGTACCAGATAGTTGAACTTTCTTAAAAAATATATCTAAAAAAAAAAACACATGCTAGCAACTAGTTTTATATTTTAGGTGCATATATATCTATATATATGTATATATATATATGTATATATGTGTATATATATATGTATATATGTGTATATGTATATATATATATGTATATATGTGTATATGTATATATATATATGTATATATGTGTATATGTATATATATATATGTATATATGTGTATATGTATATATATATATGTATATATGTGTATATGTATATATATATATGTATATATGTGTATATGTATATATATATATGTATATATGTGTATATATACATATATATGTATATATGTATATATATATATATATATGTATATATATATGTATATATATACATATATATGTGTATATATATGTATATATATATGTATATATATACATATATATGTATATATATATGTATATATATACATATATATGTATATATATGTATATATACATATATATGTATATATATATGTATATATATATATATGTATATATATACATATATAAGTTTTATTCCTTCCTACATTTTTTAGAAACCTGATCCCTATAAAAATCAGTTCAAAAATCATATTTATAGTTATTTGCTTTAATACAAATTCTGCATATTCGGCCTTTGAAAACTTTATAAACTGCATCGAATGTGACGACTATGGGATGTTTGGGCCAGACGGTGTAAATAACAGCTCTCAGGTAAACGGACCTGTGAGACGTGTGAAGACTCCTGCTAATCACACGTCAAGAGCCGTCGCCTAGCAACCAGCCCCCCCGCTGTTGTGTTAGCGGCAGCGAGAGGCGAGGAGAAAAAGAAGACGTCTAATTATTCTCTATTAAAGGTTCTTTTGTTCGCGGCGCCGCGGCCCTCGCTCCCAATCGAGGCCGCGTGGCGCGTGATTGGTCGAGGGGCGTCCGGCGATTTATTATTATGAGGATTATTATTTGCAGTGCACGAACCGGCCGTCTCTGACAACGGCTGCTCGCGCCGTTTCAGCACAGATGGTAAATATAGCCGGGTGTGGGAAGTTCTGGCAGGAGACAGCCAGCCGCCTGCGAGGAGCAGAACATTCCCGGCTACCGTGGGGGCGACTGTCAGCTCTAACAAGCACGACGGCCAAACATCTTATTCCAACACTTTTCACCGAATCAAGCCTTAACAAGTGTGTGCTATATTTGCCCCGGTTTGATGCTAGAAGAGGATTTTTTCACCCTTGAATTTGAATACATAGTTTGCCAGTTTATTCACTGTTTTAAAGCTGCACTAATCCTCATTAACTGTGGGGCTGGATTGACTCCATTGTTCCTGTTTTAGCATCTTTCAGGTCATTGTTTTGGTTCATGGAGCAATCAGCTGCTAAAGATACACACACACTATATATATATATAAATATATATATATAAGATATGATAAGATAAGATAGGACTTGATTGATCCAAGAAAAAGAAAAAAGCTAAAGAAAAGTAAAAGCTATAAAAAATAAAAACACACAACACCATGTACAAAATTCGTAGAATTTGTTGATCCGCATACACAGTATGCATTATGGACATAAGAATGGAGAAAAAATACTAATAAATAGCAAGAAAAAAGTATGCATAAGCAAAGCATATTTACATACATACATGCACGTACATACCTACATACATACACATACACACATATATACACACATGTACACATACATAGCTAATGCATACTTAAGGTGCAGGATGTGTGTGTAGAGAAAAGTGACTAGTGGAGGAAAAGTGATATCCGTTTATATCAGTTTGTTTGATGAGCTGAGAAAAGTTTTCTTTCTTTTTCCATGATTAAAAATGATTTTTTTTTTGGTTGAAGTTGAAGCAAGTCATTAAAAGTTAAATCAGCTTCACAACTGGAACATTTTAGTATAATCATCATTTTGAAACAAAGGTAATCTTCAGTATGAGTGCAATATGAGCACTTTCAAGGCAGGTAATTAACTTTTAATAAAATAAACGAATCCACCTTAAAACCAGTCCGTTTCAACATGTCAGTGTTCTGCAACCTTATATTGACCACAAAAATCCACCAATAAAAGTAACCTGACATAAAAAAAATAATCTTTAAATTTCACATAAGTCATAATTGACAAAAAACATTTTTTCCTATCAAACTCTAATCACATTATTTTCCCTGTTAACTTTTGTCATCTCGCATAGAACGTTTTCAACCAATGGCATCACTGCATCCACCTGTCAATCAAGCTGATATTAGTTTGTTAGTATAGTGTCGCTGTCACGTCTGTTGTGCACATGCAGGTAATAACTAAAATTTTCAATTGTCCAATCACATCCCTCCACCTAAGTCATTTTTTTTTAACAAAAATGAGTTTTTGGTCTAAATCTTCTCTTGATGATGCTGCCACATCTGGTAAAATCACCTTAATCCCAAATTGAAAGGATCAGACTAATAGCTTAAGTTAAGAGGGTGACTTAGACCATTTTATTATTTTTTTTTTTTGCCTAAGTCAAAGTTATTTATTCTTCAGGATACAATTCAGGATACAATTGGTGCAAAAGAAGCTCTGAACAGTTTCTACTGTTGAGGTTTGCTATCATAATATGGTAGCTTTAATGTTTTATAGTAGTTTAGTCCAAATTATAGTTTAACTTTTTTTCCTGTTTATTTTAAAAAGTGACTTTACAGAATGAATGAACATTTAAATGAAAAATGCCAGGTTACAGCCATAGGCTCCATCTGTAAAGTAAAAAAACTTTATTACTTACAGATTATTTATTCATGCATGTTCACAATCATCCACTATCAAATGAGTGATAAACATAATAATTTACACATTTGAAAAAGTTCTATTGTGTTTCCCCCAAAAAAAATACTTTACAGACGGAGCGTTCTCTCAAAATGCTGCAACAGTCAAGAAATCCTCTTCTGGAACTTCTGTCTGTGTGTGTGTGTGTGTGTGTGTGTGTGTGCGTGCATGTGTGTGTGTTCTTTCATTCATTCATGTGCTCGTGGGCCTGTTGGGTTCCAGGTGCTGACGGAGCAGGGCTGCGTGTTCCAGGAGAGACACGGCTGGGAACGACCTGGCTGGTTCAACAGAGACGGGGCGGCTCCTGTGAGACACACACACACTTTTAGACACATACACTTTAACAAACACACACACTGCCAGCCACATATTGACAAAAGGCTTTTGTAAAGACATAAACAATTAATGTGATTTTTTTTTCTTCTCTTCTTGCTGACACCGGCACACTTTGTCGTCCTCGGTGCTTCGGGGAAACGCTGATTATTCATGAGCCTCTAAGAATATGTTTGTCCGTGTTGTGCAAAGGTTAAAGACTACGATTACTACGGGGCCTACGACACTAAGAAGAATACGAACTACAAGTACAACGAGCTGCTGGGCAAAGAGTACACGTTTGACTTCCCCCCACATCACAGCGTGGTAAGATCCCACGTGTGTGTGTGTGTGTGTGTGTGTGTGTGTGTGTGTGTGTGTGTTCCTGTGCGTTATTAAGTTTCAAGCCAAATAGATGCTCAGGGGTGGGCCAGGTGAGTCGGAACACGAGGAATGGGGAAGGTGCGTCATTGTATTGATTTTTTAATGCAATTATTCATTCACTGCAAAAAAACTGAAATCTAAACAGGTGAAGATATCTACTTATATAGTTTTATATAATTATTCCAATATTGAGTAGAATTATTTTATTCCACAGGAAATTTAGATTTTAGTCAATTTAACTTCTTTTTTTTTTTAAGAAAATGTTAGTCTTGTTTTATTAAAGCAAAACAAAAATCTAAACCTAAATCAGAAAGAAAACATGGAAAGTTTTAATATATAAATATCATTTTTTTTATGCATTTCAAAACCAAAAAACAAATAAAAAATATCTAATATTTTTGTAAAATATTTATTTTACACTCTAGAAAGCCCTGTCATCACTTGTGTGTTTTAGCCTCCTTTTTGATATTAGATATTTCAAATATTTGCCTGTTTGATTCACTCAATCTTAACTTAATCCTGAAAATAACTTGTCTTTGCTTCAGTTAATCCAGCATAGAGTGGAATTATCTTATTCCACTGGTAGATATTTTATCTACAGTGAAGTTGTGATGTCACAACTATACACACACCACCCACAAGCCACCGTTCACAGCCATTTGAATCAGTCAACCAGAGCGAAAAATGCTTGAAAAAGAAGATTTAAAACTATACTGAGATGATGTTTTACAAATGGAATTGACTCACACTTGTATAATATGGGACTTAAATTTCAGGAATGAAGCAATATTGAACAACTTAGGCGAACAGGTTTTCTACAGTAATGGACATAAGTTAACATTTCCTACAAGTCCTGCAATTTGTGCTGTTTAATTAACTATTTTTGTATAAAAATGTAAGGAAACCGGATATCTGGGTCTATTTTTTTTGCATAACCTGATTGACCAGTTGTGTATACTGTCATTTATAAAAGTGTTTACCCTGACGTGTCAGTCACTACCAGGCAGAACATTAAATGCATTTATTTTATTTTAATATTCTTATTTCTAACGCAGATTAAGAGCGAGTGCCTGTCGTGCCGACACGGCGTGGCCGTGTTCGACATGTCCTACTTCGGGAAGTTCTACCTCACCGGACCGGACGCCAAGGCGGCGGCTGATTGGCTGTTCACCGCCGACGTCAACAAGAAGCCAGGTCAGTGTGACGGGAGGAGACACACACACACACGAGCCAAACAGTCCACACACACACACACACTGAAAAGGTGTTTTCTCCTGTTCTAACTCAGCAACCTGACAGCTTGGACAGGTGTGTGCAGATGTGAGTTCTTTTCTCCACTTATGTCACATTCCTGCATCTCCTCCATGTTGCCAGTGATGTGTAACCAAAACATATATATTTTTAAGCTCTTAAAATAAAAATGTCTAATTCAAGCTTCGCGTATGATTCGTACGTCTCTGACCCCGTTAGTCTCACTCTGGGCCAATAAAAACGCAGCGTGTCAGAATCGTTCGAAGGGAAAATCCCATAAAAGCTTCACGCCGTCGAATATTCAAAGTAGGATTCAGTGCAAAAACAGCTGTGTAACGTCTTCTGCTGCGAGCTCTGGAATCACACTCTTTGAATTATGGGAAAATGAGATCCAAGTATTTCAAAGCCTTTCACTAGAATATCTAGCAGCCTCTGCTTCTTCGATTATCACCATTTTCAAATAGACGTCTTTTTTTCTTAGTCATGTGCAGAACAAGTGAGTGTTTGTTTAAATATAGGTAACCTATTAAATAACCAAAAATGCTAAATAAGGTAAATAAAATATTTGTATCTGCAGTAAAAACCCAATGTTACTGTTACAGCATCAATATATATCATCAATATCTGCATTATCAATACAATAATAAAATAGTTTAATATATATCAGTAGTAGGGCTGCAACTAACCACTATTTAGATATTTAATTTAGATTAGACGGGTTTGTTTGATTATTTAATTGCGTCATTTATAATTCTCTTTTTTTTTAAACATCTTACAGAATATATTCATGTTCTGGAATAATCCTCGGTTTGATTTCTATAATTTTATGGACAAATAATTGATCTTTGACCTCCTTATCTTATTAATTATTGAATTTTCTCCAGATTTGGGTCAGTTTGATCTTTTTAATCTTCTATAAAACACAATTTTTGCAATATTCTAACTGTATTTGCTGTGTAACAGCAACATAAATTGATTCTGTCTGTTCTGTAGTCACCTCACATGTTGTAGAATTCATTAAATAGCAGGTTTAAATACAATAAATGATTGAATAGTAAGACAAGGGAGCATAGTAGTTTGTTAAGAAACGTCTTCAAAGGACTAATAACAGGATCCTTAATGTCCCAGAGGGCCACACACACACACACACACACACACACACACACACACACACACGCTGCTCTACCTGAGGGCGACAGGCGAGCTATCGGAATTCACTCGTCGTGAAATCATTTTTGAAGATGATCTCATTACGTGCTCGGCGTTCGTTACCGTTTTTTTAACGAGGCTCCTGTTTCAGCCGTTTCCTCGGCAACCGCTTCAAAGAAAAAGAAGAGGTTCTCAGTTTGTGTGTTCTTGCAGATTAACAGTAAAATAGTAATAAACCACAAAGGTGAAAGTACACCTGAACTAAATTCCTTCTTATACACAAACTGTATGAAGTTTAAGCATTAAGGCTGCAACTATCAGCTGTTACGATTCTAAATTGATCCATATATCATTGAAACTATTCATTGATTAGTTTTTTATTTCAGAAACTGGTGTCAAATGTTGATCGCTATTTCTCAAATCTGAAGATTCCATTTAAAATGTCTTTTTTTGTCCAGATCATCAGTTTACTGAACCAAAAGAAGCAGAAAATAATCAGATTTGAGAGACTGGAACCATTAATTGATTATTCAAACAGTTGGAGATGAACCTAGTAGTTTGCAACTAATTGATTAATTGGTGAATCATTGCAGCACTAATCATGTTTTGCTATTTTATTAGCTTCTTCAGACACAACTTGTTTTAAAATGAAAAGCTGGTTTTAGTGCTGTAACTCACAACTTTTCTAATTTAGTCAATTAACATATAGATAAAAAAATGATCATATCATAATCAATTAGTTGTTTGGTTCATAAAATGGGGTCAAATGATGACTTTTTATCTTCAAAGCTGAGAATTCAAACCTAAAATGTTTTGTAATAACCAGAAAATAATCAGATTCAAAAAATTGTTTTTCACAAAAGCTGCCGATTTACGTATCGTTTTCAACTAATTGATTAATCGACTAATCAATGCAGCTCAACAGAGAATTAAAACTAGACCAACCTCAGATTTAAAAATTTTTTTCCTCATTTTATTTCCACAAGGCTGCACGATTTGGGCTGCAGAGTGCTGCGAGGGTTAATTGTGTTTGTGTGTGTGCGCGTGCGTGCGTGTGTGTGTGTGTGTGTGTGTGTGTGCGCGCGTGTGTGTGTGTGTGTTCCAGGCTCCACGGTGTACACCTGCATGCTGAACACTCGAGGCGGGGCGGAGGCCGACCTGACGGTGAGTCGTCTGGAGCCCGGAGCCTCAAACCTGCCCCTGGCCCCCGAGTCTAATGGTGAGGACGCGTGTGTGTGTGTGTGTGTGTGTGTGTGTTTATCATGTCTCCTGTGTTGTGTCATCTCCTGCTCTTTTTATCTGGTCTTTTTGTCATTTCAGCTGCTGTATTTTATCAGTCGCTGCATGTCTGTCATTCCGTTGTCTTCTTTTTATTCTTATATCAGTTCGTATCATTTTACGTATCATTGTGTCAATGCTTCAGCATTTTTATCTCCACGAATCGCCCTCATTCACTTGTTTTTTTTTTTACCATTCTCTGCGTGTTCGTATCCACCTGTTGTTGTTTTTCAGTGGAACATTTTCCACATTTTGCAGCGTCCACATTCGCTTGACGTCACTCCCATCTGGTATCGTCATAGCAACTGATTAAAAAACACAAGAGGGTACAGATGGATCAGGAGACGAATTCATTTTTTTTTTTTTTAAATGGTGTTAATGGTGTTTTTGGTCTAAATCATCTCTAGATGATGCTGCCACATCTGGGAAAAGCAACGTAATCCTGGATTGAAAGGATCTCACTCTTTGTGCCAGTTTAATCCAGGTTTAAAGTTGACTAAAATCACACTAGAATGATCAAAAAATGGCTTAAAGTCACTTTATTCTTTAATGTTACAACATTCTATGTATGTCCACAGTAGCCTTAGCCTTTATTTCATCCATCATTCATTCAGTCCATCATCTGACATCTGGCGTATGCTGTATCCACACCTTCGTCCCCGTGTGTTAACCCTGTTCCCTCCCTTCCCTCCAGGTGACGCGTATTACCTGGCCATCGGGGGCGGCGTGGCGGAACACAACTGGAACCACATCAGGACGACCCTGCAGGACCGAGGCTTCAGCTGCCGCCTCACGGACCACTCTGAGGACATGGGGATGATCAGCATCCAGGGCCCCAAGAGGTGAACGAACGGAGTCACGATTTACACGAGTGTGAGAGGAAGAAATTACCGTATTTTCATGACCAGGTGCACCCCTGTAAAAGGTGCAGTCTCAGTTTTGTGTGTCATTACTGCATTTAACACACACATAAGGCAACACTCGTTCTTTGCTCTGTGATCCACTGCTCGAGTCTTTCCTGTCTGAGCTTCCTCCACTTGCGAACCATCGATCCATTGATCTTAAATTCTCTGGCGGCTGCTCGTTCGAGCTGATCGCCTTCAGCTTAAACATAAATATAACGCACATCCCCGTTCTTTTACAGACAATCACCACCTTCACACTTCTGCCTTTAACGTTCTCATCGCGTTCTCAACGTACACAGGCCACGCTGCACATTTTGAAGAAAATACAAGACTTTTATGTGCGCCTAATACTCGTGAAAATACGGTAATTAAACTGGTGTAAAGACACAGGCTGTGATTCGCATCCCGGACACAAGCGCTGGTGAAGGAATCGCCAGTTTGGTTCGATAGGAAAGCGAGCAGCAGGTTAAGTGTCTGTTCTCAGGAGTTGAGAGGGCAACACACACACACACACACACACACACACACACACACACATGCATGCCACAGATGTGAAGGTTAATCTGTCTGTCGGATGCAGCCGTTCGTTTGCTTAGCGATTCCGTCTCCCAGGTCTGGCAGGATTTTAAAGGAGATTCACGACCTGAAATCTAGAAAAGCGCAGACAGACGCAGGAAGCCTGGTGGAGAAGACGACTGGATCCCAGACAGAGCGTGACTGGATTCTCAATGAACATCTGGCGGAACGGGTGGAATCTTTCAAACAAACAAACAAACAGACAAACAGACGAACATCTGCCTTTTCCAGTAACTATTGGTATTATCATAGCATAACTACACCTGTGTTTAGATACTGGTGTTAAATACCAGGGGGCGGCCCTATTAAAATAATGGCCTAGATTTAGATTTAGTCCTAAATCATCTCTTGATGCTGCCACATCTGGAAAATCACCTTAACCCTGAGTTGAAAGGATCAGACTCTTTATGCCTATAGGACAATGGACATTTTACACAGGCCATTTTATTTTCTGTCTAAATCAGGAAAAAACAACAGTTTAACAGCTTTCATAATGGCGGCTGTCATGTTTAGACTAAAATAGAATTTTAGTCTAAACTTCTAAATTAGCCAAAAATAGTAATTTAGTCTAAATTTTTAAGTAGCATAAAATACAAATTTGAATCTAAATTTCTAAATTATTTTAAAATAGTAATTTAATCTAAATTTCTAAATTAGCCAAAAGAAGTAATTTAGTCTAAATTTCTACATTATTTTAAATTAGTAATTTAGTCTAAATTTCTAAATTATTTTAAAATAGTCATTTAGTCTAAATTTCTAAATTATTTTAAAATAGTCATTTAGTCTAAATTTCTAAATTATTTTAAAATAGTAATTTAGTCTAAATTTCTAAATTAGCCTAAAATAGTCATTTAGTCTAAATTTCTAAATTATTTTAAAATAGTCATTTAGTCTAAATTTCTAAATTATTTTAAAATAGTCATTTAGTCTAAATTTCTAAATTATTTTAAAATAGTCATTTAGTCTAAATTTCTAAATTATTTTAAAATAGTAATTTTAATCTAAATTTCTAAATTATTTTAAAATAGTAATTTTAATCTAAATTCCTAAATTTTTTTAAAATAGTAATTTTAATCTAAATTTCTAAATTTTTTTAAAATAGTAATTTAGTCTAAATTTCTAAATTATTTTAAAATAGTAATTTAGTCCAAATTTTTAAAGTAGCATGAAATAGTAATTTTAATCTAAATTTCTAAGTTAGCATAAAATAGTCTTTTATTCTAAATGTATAAATTAGTCTAAAATAGTAATTTTAATCTAAATTTCTAAGTTAGCATAAAATAGTCTTTTATTCTAAATGTCTAAATTAGTGTAATATAGTAATTTAGTCTAAATTTCTAAATTAGCCTATAAGAGTAAGTAAAGAGTAATTTAGTCCTAATTTTACAAGTTCACAAGTTATACTTTGGTAATACAGTATTCAGTAAATATGCAGCATAGTATAAATGAAATAACAGCATAACTACACTGAAGTAAACGACGTTAGAATGTAAACTAGAAAAATCGTCTTTGAACGCAGCATGAAGAGAGCAGCAGGACGCCGTGTTCAATAACAAGAAATCACATCTCTTCATCTGCAGCGTCTGCAGCACTCAGATTAAACGCAGAACGAACATCACTGGGTCTCATGCTGCTATTAGACTTTATTAGATTTAAAAGCATTTATCAACATCTTTTCAGGCCTTGACTGTAGTATTGGTATGTATATGGATTATATGAGTTATTATATAATACAATGAGAATATAAATATGTGAAATAGTTGTAGATTCCACTTCATCATGGGGTGTTAAACACGTGGCCCGGGGGTAAAAACCACTGGATGACAGAGTGTGACAAAAAAAATAAAATAAAATAAAATGAATAATTGACCAGTTCTTGTTCCTTTACAAAAAACAATGTGACAGCAGGGTTCACGGGATAAAATATTTACAGTTTTCATTTCTAAACGGTTCATGAGGCAGGAGATAACTTCACCTGCTGTTTAAAAAAGTAGAAACATCGTTCAGCGAGGAAATATTTTGAAGTGAAATGCAACAAAAGACCGACTGGATGGAATAACTGAGACATCGTATTGATGAAATTGCTCTTTTTTTTCCCCATGTTGCTGCTTTTTGTCTCTCTCCTCCCTTTATGCCCAACCTCCTGTTGTCAGTGTCACCTTTTCCTTTTGGTAAAACCCTCCACCTCCTGCTCACGTCACGCTGGTGCGTCACCACCAGCAGAGGTTCATTATGTGTGTGTGTGTGTGTGTGTGTGTGTGTGTGTGTGTGTGTGACTGTTGATTATGGGCTTCATTGAGTTTTCTTTCGGCTTGTGAGTGCCTGCTGTTTCTGCTTTAGTTTCCTTTTGTGTCAAAAATAAAATAACGATGAGTAATGTTTCCTCCTCATATGAGGAATCGCGGCGCTGTAAAATCAAACCTCCAATGTTTGGGTCTTTTTTTTTGTGTGTGTGTGTGTGTTTGTGTCACGAAGCAAATTGATCTACTCCAGAGCTCAAGGGGTGAGCAAATTACAGCATTGGTGGAAGTGGGGGAAAATGCAGTTTTCTGTTTTCTGTTTCCCCCTCCCGGGGACGTCTCATCAATTGAATATCCTACAGGGAAAAAAAAGAGGGGGGGGGGGAAGCTTGTTGACGCCTTCTCCAAACGGGTGAAAACCTGCTCTGTAATTACGAGTTGTATTTATAATATATGAAATCGTGTGATATCCTGTAAGAGAGAGAGAGAGAGGCGCGTGTTGGTGTTCGCATCCTCTGATCCGCAGCTGGGAGCCACCGTTAAGTGGCAAGTCACAGAAACAAATTGGTGGTTGCAACACACACACACACACACACACACACACACACTGATTATATATAGCTAATTAGCCTAGCTCTGAGGCTCTCGAGCTCAGTGAGCAGAGCGATGCTTCGGGGAGGTTGGGGGGGGGGGGTAGAAGTTGAAGGACGGCATGGAGAAAACGTGCGTGCGTCGTGTTAGAGTATGCATGCGTTTATGCGAGAACACACGCATCTGACTCCTATACCAACACGCTAGCATAACCTCAGCCTCCTACTCACACACCTTTTTTAATCTTGGCTTCCTGCAACTCGTATGCATAAAAAGAAAACGCTTTATTTCCAAAATGATCCACTCACCCATCCAAATAGTTAGAATCAGGTGTTCCAATCACTTCTGTGGCAACAGGTGATTAAACAACAAATATTACACAGTCAGCTGTATGTATATAATAGGACAGTGGTGGGCCATGTAAACTGATGCTGAGCCACTTAATGTGAAGAGGTCACCAACTTTCTGCAGAGTCAATTGCTCCAAGCTTCATGTGTCCTGCAGATTAGATGGAGCACAGCGTGATTTAATGGGTTTCCATGGGCGTTTATGCTGCAGTAGAAAGCGTTGCATGCAGAGGAGTAAATGCACTGGACTCTAGAGCAGTTTGTGTTTCTCCATCTGAGGCCTTTTTTATTTCAGCAGCTGGGTTTGGCCCCTTAGTTCCGGTGCAATGCTGCAGCAAAACCAAGACATTCTGCATCTACGTCTTCTCGTATATTCTCCTCCTGCCCACTCACACACACACACACACACACACACACAAAAAATGCAAGCGTACAAGTAGCAGAGAGTGAGCCTAACTCGGTTCTTTTTATTCCTCCGTTGACTCATCTTTATGTAATATTGATTTTTGAGCTGCGTGAGTTTGTGGGAGAAGCTGCGACGGCAGAGATCAGCCTGTGTTGCTGCAGCTTTCTGGGGTTTCAGTGTTTTCACTCAACCACCATAATTACATATATTTTTTCAAAGAAATACAGCACATTTTCTGATTATCTGAACAAAGCGTTGCTCTGATCTAGGTGTGTTTCTCAGGCGTAAATGTGAGGCCTGCTGAGTGGACATTCTTGTGTTTCCTGTGTGCAGTCGTGACGTACTTCAGGAGGTGTTGGACACGGACCTGAGCAACGAAGCTTTCCCTTTCTCCACCCACAAAGTTGTCAATGCAGCGGGGCACCAGGTGAGCGCGCACACACACACACACACACACACACACACACACACACACACACACACACACACACACACACTCTTTTTCATGCACCCTCAGCACCTCAACTAATTTCCGCAGTAATTGGGACGTCAGCTTCAAAATAATCCAGCCAGTGTGAGTTAAATAAAAAATGCTTCTATGCATCTATGAGATTGTAGACTGTGTGTGTGTGTGTGTGTGTGTGTGTGTGAGACAGATGGCATGTCTCAAGGCATCCTTGTGACTTACTCACACGTCAAGTCTGTCCACATTTTTTATATATATATATATATTTTAGTTTTTCCTCCACTGTTCTCTCTGCCTTCAACCTCTTTCTTTCTACTCCCGTCCCTGAAGGTCCAGCAGCTCACGGCCGAAAATAAAGTTTTAGTGAGTTGTGTTCATGCACCAAGAAAAAAAAAAAAAAAAAATCATATATTTATAATTGCCTCTACTTATTTATTTATTTTTGGGAGCTGTAACGCTGCACAGGTGCTGACCTCTATGTTGTGACCCTTCGTCAGATTAAACCTTTGGTACTGTAGTTTACTCCATCTGTACACACACACACACACACACACACACACACATTCTCGTTCCATCTTAGTTGCTCTTGCATGAATTATGCAACACGCCAGTGATTGCAGGCAGCGTCTTCCCACTGCTCTGCACATATGCGTGTTTCTGTGTTTGTGTGTGTGTGTGTGTGTGTGTGTGTGTCGCTTGTGCTGTGCTCCAGCTGGTAACTGGCCTTGTCTGGGTGACATTTTAATGGCTGCACCGCTGCGAGAACAGAGCTCCCTCCCTGCCCTCTAACCCCCCCCACCCCACCCCCCGTAGCTCATTAGATTCTCTCTATGTTTTTTTTTTCTCCGGACGGAGGCGGCGCGCTGTTAGCTCGCAAGAATTCATGTTTAAATGCATTTTATGTCCTCATGCGTGTTGTGTGGCGACTGTGTGAGTGACGGGCTGCATGCTGCCTGCATGTGTTTCCGTCGGCTTGTGCTGGAGTGTGTGTGTGTGTGTGTGTGTGTGTGTGTGTGTGTGTGGTGGAATATGCACAGGCCTCCTTGTACTGTTCTGTCACGGCGTGCATATGGGTCCCAGGGTGGACCCCGGCTGGCCAGATGGCTCAGCTGTCACAGCACCAGCCTGAGGGGGGGCAGGGGGCGGGGGGGGGCTGTATCAGAGAGGCTTTTTCTCGCCTTGTTTTCCCCCCTCGCGCTCGTGTTTTACTCGCCATTTTTTCTTAACAGAGAAATTCCGCTGCGACTGTTTCAGTCACCACCTTGGCTTGCAGGGAAACTCTGGGAGAACAAGAACAATGTGAATGTTGGACTTTAAATAAATGAGGAGGAGACACAGGAAGATTCCTGTCTGCAAACTTAAGGATTCCTGAAGTAAAGTGACGCAGGATCTGTCTTATTTCCTTCCATTTTCATACTTTAACCACATTTCCTGATACTCTCAGAATATTCAGGATGACTATAGAGTTTCTAGTTTTTAGCTACAAGCATCTTGTTCTCAATTTGTTCATTTTTCTAGGAGACGCTTTCAGACGTCCTGTCTATAACCGTTTTCTGTTCCTTGATTGGGGGACATTCTGCAGCGTTGGCCAAGCTAAAACACTTCTTTATCTACTTTATCTACCAGATGTTCTGTAACAGCGCCCCCTACAGGTATAACACACAGAAAGATGGCATATTTCACCTTTAGTGGGCGGTAGCAGCCGATAACGTAATAAATGTGCCCTCTTTAAAATGTTAAGTGCCAATTATGTAATAATAATGGTCCTTTTTGCCAATAATGTAATAATTTTATTATTATTTTACTATGTTACTGGCTCTATTATTACAAATTATTAAAAAATGTGTTTCACTAGGCCAGTAATGTAATAACCAGCCGATAATTTTTCCTTTCAGTTAATCCATTACGGGCTTATTACATTTTAAAGCATGCTGCATGCTGCTGCATGAGGGAAATAGTTAAATGTAGTTTTTGGTAAAAGCTCATGTCATAGACTTGCAGGTTTATAATTTCTACAAAGTCAAAGAAGGTGTCGAGTGAAATATTAGCAGCAACGGTTAGAATGCAGTTTGACCGGTTTCCCCTTGGTTCCTAATGTCTTCTCTTATGGCCTCGTTGAGCCTTTTTTATTTTCTCATCCTACACACATTTCACCTCTGCTTGTCCTCTCGGGTCCAGTCTCTTCTTCTTCTTCAAGTCACGTCAGTTTTATTTGTGAAACGGCCCAAAAAAATCACCAATCACAGATTCGCCCCAGTGGGTTTTAAAGTTTGTACAAAAGCAGCACAACATTGCACAAGGAAAATGGAATGGAGAGAGAAAAGGAGAAAATGCTCAGGAAGAGAGACTGACAGGATGCAACAGATGATGTGAACAGAAATACAGCACATTTAGGAGAGGAAAAGGTAAATATGGCATTAAATAAGATAAATGCGGTGTATGTGGAGAAGCAGAAAACACACATTTAAAAAGTGCATCCACGGAGCTTCGTCTCTTTCCATTATTTCTACCTAGAGTTTTTTTTTCTATTTACAGACTGGTGACTGTTTTTGACTCCACATTCATCTCTGAGAGGAGATTACGGTTTCCTTGTTGCCCTTCTTTGTGTGCGCCTTATCACGTCTTTACATCTTTCTATTCTGCCTCTGCTCTGTGTATTTCTCTCTCTCTTTCCTGTTTTGTATTAAAATGCATGACGTGTATGCTCCACACACCCCTGAACCTCTCTGTCTGCCCCCCCCCCAGGTGAGGGCCATGCGCCTGTCCTTCGTGGGGGAGCTGGGCTGGGAGCTCCACATCCCCACAGCCTCCTGCCTGCCGGTGTACCGGGCTGTGATGGAGGCCGGAGCCAAGCACGGCATCATCAACTCAGGATACCGAGCCATCGACTCGCTCAGCATAGAGAAAGGTCACGACCCTAACGGGAGAAGAGAGCTCGATTTTAGTACGATTAATTAGTGTTAGGGAGGATTCATCAGGATCGTTGCTAGATGATGATGACAGTTGTTGTTAAGTCTCATCTGGTAAATACGGTAATGTCACTTTTGATGCAAAGTGGACATAGATTGACTAATGAGCTTATGTCTTACAGTGACATTAAACTGTCATATATGGTTCATTTTGACATTAACTGTTACAGCTCAACTATAAAAGTTGTGCTTTTTCATTGTGGTTTTATAAGCTCAATATTTTTTTTTGTTAAAGTTTTTCATGAAAAGTGACATATTTTAGTCGTCTGTTCATGACAGGTATTATTTCATTATTATGGCAGTGTTAAAACCCTGTTATATTCAAGTAAACTGTTGCTGAATTTTCATTTCACTGGCAGATAATTGGTCTTAATTAAATTTTGCTTTCTGGTTTTGCTCAATTTTTGTCTTGTTTTAAGCAAACAAGACTGAATTGACCCCAAAATGAGATTAAATTTAATAAAATCAAGAAAAATAAACTTTTGAAATACGCTTCTACCAGTGGAATAATATAATTCTACTCAATATTGGACTATGTAAACCAAATACAAGATATTTTCCCCCGTAAATATATTTCAAAAATTTAAAATTTTGAATTTTAAATTTTAAATTTTAAATTTTAAACTATAAACTTTAAACTTTAAACTTTAAACTTTAAAATTTAAAATTTAAAATTTAAAATTTTGTTGGTAAATGAAATGATTGAACTGGATTCTACAGTAACATGATTAATTTGATTCTCTGATTAAAGCTTTAATTACCTTCTGATTTTAATGTGCAACACCTGGACTGATTTCTTACTTTTTTCCCGTGTCCTCTCCATCCGTCAGGGTACAGACACTGGCACGCCGACCTCCGCCCCGACGACACGCCGCTGGAGGCGGGGCTGGCCTTCACCTGCAAGCTGAAGAGCTCCATCCCGTTCCAGGGCCGCGAGCGGCTGGAGAAACAGAAGCAGGAGGGGCTGCGGAGGAGGATCGTCTGCTTCACCGTCGACGAGTCAGTCAGAATGAAGTGACCTGAAATGTCGGGAAAACGGTTGTTTTTATGAAACGCAGAAAGGGTTATATATATATTATATAGTGCAAGAAGAAGAATATCTTGTTCTTGGTATGATTAGTCCATTTAAACTTTTTTTAAGACACTGTTAGTCATTGTTTTTAATATATAAAACTAAATTGTCAGGAAAAACAAATTGAAATGAGCTAAATTATCTGCCAGTGGAATGAGATATTTCTACTCAATATTGGATTCATTTTCCAAAACAAAACCAAATTGACCCAAACTGGCAAAACACAAAGATTTGAATTACGATCTTTACCAGTGGTTTGAGTGTTTTCAGTGTAAGGTGCCTGAGCCCCAGATAAACTGTGAAATGTTTTGTTTTAATGAAATATTACCAGATTTCACTGCTGAAATACTACATCCTAGAGAATATAAGTGAATACAGTCCTTGAAAGATTTAAAGTCTTTTACTTCATCGATATTCTAAGATGTGAAATCTGAACATCTTTGACCGAGTGGAGGCAATTCCACAAATCAGAAATAATAGTCATGTTGAAAATGTTCATGTTCTTTCTGTTTCTTGGTTTCTAAGAGAGATAATATTATTCAAACTAAAACTCAATTTGGATTAGCAGATATTGTGATTTGTCTGTGACTGAATTCCACCCTTCGTTTCCTCTCTCGCTCCACCAGGAAAGTGCCCATGTTTGGTCTGGAAGCCATCTTCCGTAACGGCGTTCCCGTCGGACACCTGCGGCGCTCCGAATATGGCTTCTTCATCGACAAAACCATCGGTTACGGATACATCCGCAACCCCGACGGAGGAGTGGTGAGGCCCTTGAACGCACCATAGAAAAAATATAGTTGTCCTTTAACGCACCGTGTTCAGTTTATGGGACGTTTGTTGTCCCACGTTCAGCCATATTTTTCGTGAATGCAAACAGGGTAAGAATGAGGTCATCACTCGTCCCACATTGTAGACACTGAATAGAAACGCGTAACATAAAACACAGATTGTGGCATGAATTTAAAATAAATAATAATCTTGATTTCTCTGTATAAAGAAAAGAACCTTTCTGCATGTTGTAATTGGCTGTAATTCTCTACCGTAAATTCTCTAATAAAAGCCCAGGGTGTTTATTTGTTTCAATCACTAAACAGATCAGGTGTTTATTTGAGAAAAAAACAGGTAATTTACTCAAATTCTTTCATTTAACTTATTTTTCAGAAGTTAAGAAATCATCAAAAGACTTTCTATGGATATTTTTGTTTTCCCCAATATTTTTTATTAAATTTTAACATTGTTATATTCACATGTTAAACAAAGGACAATATAACAAGTTCCAATAAAACCTAACATACACCAAAAAAAGAATAGTAATTTAACAGTGAGAAATATA
>JAYKQN010000013.1:19825000-20297500 GCA_036785175.1 Eupleurogrammus muticus | reverse complement strand
GTGCTTTTTCACCACTGGGTAATTGAAGATTTCTACATCAGGAGAACAAATGACTGAGTTGTGACACAGCTGCAATAGAAAATGATCAATTTTATGATGGTTTAGGAACAGAAACAAGCTAAATCAGAACGGGGCATTACAGCAGATTAACTATAATCATGTTTTTTTTGTGAAGAACAAGCTCATAATTAAAGGTGTGATGTTGCATATGGAATACAAACAGATGTTGTTGTTGACAAACTATCTTTAATCCGCTTGTCGGCACTCTGGTTCCGACTGTTCTGCACGTGAGCTTGCAGAAATTCTCATGAAGTCGCCTTTACGGGAATTTCACCTTTATGTACATTTACTGTTATTTCGCCCGTGTGGTGCAGTATATTTTCTAATATCCC
Source organism: Eupleurogrammus muticus (assembly GCA_036785175.1). Lineage (NCBI taxonomy): Eukaryota > Metazoa > Chordata > Actinopteri > Scombriformes > Trichiuridae > Eupleurogrammus > Eupleurogrammus muticus. The sequence goes on along the minus strand of JAYKQN010000013.1, from coordinate 20,297,108 downwards.
ACTGCAGTAACATGTAACATTTCTAATTTATCCTCTGAGGGTGTGAGGGCGGGTTGCTGCTCTCAAACATGCATTGTTTTCCCCCACTCGTCTCGTTTCATTCATAAGTCAAACCAGAGATCTTCTCTCCTCCTGGCGTTCGCGACGCATTAAAAAGCCGCCCAAGCCTCGTTAATTAACACTTTCCGTGCAGGAGGATGAGCTCGGCGTGGCAGCGGCGCTGTGGAAAATTGAAATGTGAATTAGGCCGAATGGCTCCCCACAGGTTCACGGCTTAATTTGGGAATTTACAGCGTATATAATGTTAAAGCTGTTCGTGTGCGGCCGGCGTGTTGTATGCATAAAAAGTTAAAGTGGTTGTTCGAAAGGAGGAAAAAAAAGTCTTACTTCTACTACCGCGGAAGGACAAATCAATAGTTAAGCACCTTGATAACTGTAATTCAAGATGTTTAATTATTCCCGTGTTTACATGAGTGTTAATATTTATATGCTATTGCATCCGAAGGCCGAACAGAAACCAAAGTTCCTCTCACGCGCTCTTGAAGTACTGAACTTGGAGCATTTGTAGGCATTTGTAGTTGTGTGTTTGCAGCATGTTCAGCACAAAACGTCCCACCAACGTGGACTGATTCATTGATTCTGCCCAGAAGGCCGTTAATCACTGGAATGGCCTTTCTCAGGAGTAGCTTAGCTTAATAACACGATTTATACGGGAAAACACCGTCAGTGCTGCTGCTCCTCCACAATGGGTCCATGTGTTTTTTTTTTGTCCAGTAGGGTTTATATCATTTCTGATGATTGAAAAGTGCCTAAAAAAATGCTTTAAATCTGTGTCTGGTCTGGACGATGCATTTATTATTTCCATATATCGATTGTTAAACCAGTAAAAAGAACTGAGGTGAACAGAGGAGATGATGAGCAGGTGAATTCTAAACTTAAATGTTAAATTTACTATAGACACGTTTTAATAAATTTCTTTTTAACCGACAACATTATTGTGACTTTTTTTCTTCAGCCAAACACAACACAAATAATTTAACACACAAACATGGAAACACGCAGCGAAAGAAGCTTAAAATACAAGTGTTAATATCAGCTTTTGTCATTTATAATAGAACTGTTCATTAAACATAAAACGACAAAATGGAGCAGAGGAAAAATAAAGGAGTAGTAAATTCATTTTAACTCTTAATTTTACCTTCATGACATACACTGTTGTTCAAAAGTTTGGGGTCACTTAGAAATCTCCTTATACACACTCTGCACATTGTTAATGTGGTAAATGACTATTCTAGCTGCAAATGGCTGGTTTTTAATGTAATATTTCCACAGGTGTATAGAGGCCCATTTCTCCAGTGTAATAATGGTACATTGTGTTTGATAATTGGATTAGAAGCTAATGGATGATTAGAAAAAGACAGTTTGATAAATAACATGACCTGACCTTTACTGGAAAACACAAATATGCCTGGGTGACCCCAAACTTTTCCATCTGACTATTACTAAGACGCGTGTTGTGATGATAAAACAGATGCTGGGTATTTGCATAAGGATATAAGTACACAGGTGTCAGAAAGCCTGGTTGGTGGTGTTCTGAAACCAGCAGCTCGTCCCAGGTCAGGCGTCTTCTCCCCGGGCTGAGATGTGTATCTTCTCTGGTTTTCCTGGCTCAGGGTTCGACCTCGCTCCTCCTTCACAGGCGTAACGAGGTTTGCTGAGGACGGACGTCACTGCTGGGACGGGCTGCATGTCCCACTCCCCCTGGGAAAAAAATGTGTATATATATTTATATATATATATATATATGTATATATGTATATATATGTATATATATATATATATATATGTATATATGTATATATATGTATATATATATATATATATATGTATATATTTAAGTCAAGTCAAAGTCAATTTTATTGTCAATTTCTTCACATGTACTTGACATACAAAGGAATCGAAATTTCGTTTCTCACTATCCTATGCGTTTACATGTACAACAACATCAAAGTGCAGGTGTGCAAGACGAGACAATCCTAAAACTACAACGGTAAAGTGCTAAACTAAAACTAGAAACAAACAAACATGTATGACAGGACAAGACATGAGTAGTACGGAGTGGAAGGACAAATTCAACAAGACAAAACAGACAAAACAAGACAGTAGTGATTGTCCCAGTTATGTGCATTATGAGGTAGTTGTTGTAATGTTGTAATGTAATGTAATATATGTATATATATGTATATATGTATGTATGTATGTATATGTATATATATATGTATGTATATATATATGTATGTATGTATATATGTATGTATATATATGTGTATGTATGTGTATATATGTATATATATGTGTGTGTATATGTATATGTGTGTATGTGTATGTATATGTGTATGTATATATATATATATATATATATATATATATATATATATATACTGTATATGGTGGTTTTATTGACACCTGACGTGTTGTTTGGTGGTTCAAAGGTTTCAGATATCGACATCTCCGTGTCCTTGATCTTAAGTCGGACAGTTTTATGGAAGTAGTCACAAAGTTGTAACCGAACAGTCTATCAAGCGTAGTAGATGTCCTTGAGTGTTATTTTTTTTATTGTTTTGGCCTTCATTTTTTTTTTTTTTTTTGTTGGGCCACAGCTGTAAAACTAAAAAAAAAAAAGCCTCCTATCTTTCCCCCTTTTGCTTTTTTGGTCCATTTATGGTCACGTTTGTGTGTATTAAAGGGACAGTTCTTCCCAAAAATAAAAAATCCACAATTTTTCCCCCTATAATCTGTAGCTTTGTCCCTTTCCAATAGTTTTGACCTGGACACTCACCCTATTGTAAGAAAAACTGAGCTACAGGAGTAGATATTATATAATATATAATAGTTCCTCTGCACCTCACAAAAAAAAATTCTAAATCGAACTATACTTTTATTTATTAATCATTTCTTTTAATTGTAGTCAGACTAACATGTCAGATGTTAAAAGCAGGTAAAGGAAATTCATCACAAATGATAAAACTCATTGGCTATAATTATTCTTAAAAGCAGATATACTGTACTTGACCTTAAAATAAAGAACAAATAATTACTGTGATTTCAGTCATATTTACAGAATTAGTTGATTAACTGTATTATAATATAGAAAATACTGTGATTTACAACAGTATTACTTCACTACTGTGATTTTCTTCAATAGTGCTATAATTCCTGTAAAATATTCATCAATCTAGTGTCATAATTGTTCACAGTAACATCACATTAAATAACTGCAGATTTTGCAGCAAAGTTTTACAGTGCAGCCTTTTATCGTTTTCTGCATATTTTTAGTGCTCGCTGCTGCTTTTATTATTCAGCTGTGCCGTTACAAACCTAAAGAAAACCATAAAAAAAACAGACACTCGCTCCTCTCCAGTTCGTCAGAGTTCAGTCAGACCGAACCACGGCAGAAATCACGCGTGTCTTGACTTTTTAACAGAGACATGCGTTAAGAAGTCAAATCCGGTCTGACGGCGCCATCGCACTATGAGGCCATAAGCTTTACTTTGAAATTATGTTCACGCGTGACGGCTTCCTCCGAAAACAGCTTGAGCGCAGTTGTCGTCGGGGGTCTTTAGAGTGGCTGCCAGTGGCGGCTCCGTTAATCCTGCAGAGCCCGGGAGACTTGGAGGTTGTGAGATGATAGCCTGAGAGCGGGACCCGTTTATAGGGACTTCTTTCTGAGGCCAACCCGGAAGTTAGAGTCGCCCTGCTTCCCTTTTTTCAACAAAAAGCCTCAAGTCCCCATTGAATATTGGATTATTGCAGATAATAATCTCTGTGACAAACAAAATTATATGACTATATTATACTATAAGTGTAAATGCGACCGTTAGAAGTAAAAGGGCCAACGTTGAGCCATTTTTAAGACAAATAAAGGCTTCAAAATTCATGAATGAATATACCGATGTGTATTATGTAATGGGATATAATGTAAAAAACAGGTTATTTTAAGTATTATAACCCCAAAAAAACGCATTTAAACGCCCCATTGAATTCAAGACAAGTGGTAAAACGCTCTGTTCAGGGACTCATTCCTGCCTCTCCATAGCATTTTGAGGCCGAACAGGTTTCATCGACCATGTAAAATGTGATCTTAAAAAAAAAAAGACAATGTTCAGGATGGCTTAAAATAATGGTGTTATTTAAAAAAAAAAAAAAAACATGAGCAGATGTACTATAACCTGAGCGGCCTCCCACCTACAGCCATGTTCTGCTAGAGGTTTTCTTGACATATGATCTGATGCTAAATCTTATCTATGAAACAAGGAGCTTCTGTGTGTCTGTGCCTCATATCTCTGTTGGATAAAGCTTGCACATGACACAGTGATGTGTATTCCTATTTTTTGTGAAATTTTTCCAATAGATATTCATCCTGCAGTAGCACCGTCTTTACAGTGTAAAGCTCCACATCACGACTCCTCCTCATGTTGCTTCCCAGCGCTTTAACTACAAGTCAAGGCTCTGTTGTCCTGTTTTCTAATAAAAGTATTGTAGGAACATTCGCTTTATTCCCTCACAATGACCAAGGCTACTGTGGTCTACTCCAGAACATGTTCACAGACCCTCAGGAAATCCGTGCGCTATCACCTCACAGAACAGAATCTGGGGCTGAACTAACCGTAACATGTCCAAAACCGATATGTAGCTTGATATCCAAACTTTATAAAATCTCTTTATTATATCTTACAATAACTAAATTTGCATGCCTATAATTATCTCCATGTGTATCCATGTTCAACCCAATGCACAATTTTTCTATATAGGAGTCCAAACACAAAAGAAATCTACTTAAGCTTCCACTTTTCTGTAGGAATACATACTTCCTATGGGAACTGCACTACTTAATTAAAAAAAAGGATTGTAGTAGACATCCAGCAGGATGCTTTGAGGGTTAGTTTCTCATCCCGCTGATCTGCATGTCTCGTTTAGACTGATCTCTGCTGCTAATTGTTTCTAAGCCTGGATCCTCTCACTTTGTTATCTGATACTCCACCTTCGCTGTGTTCTTGGTTTATTATTAACTCCCAGCGCTTGAATCAGTTCTATGCAACCGTCCTTGTTTGCACATCACAGAGAAACGTTCTTCGGACAGAAAAAGGAAAAAAAAAATGCCTTTTGCTTGATGTCTGCTTTTTGAACTGGTTTTAATTGGTGGCTCTGGAAGTCTATTGTGACTGTGAGAATCAAGACTCAAAGGAAAGAGGCTGGTGGTGGAGTGGTTGCAGTGCACGGAGTCCAGCACCTCTCCAGTCAACGGGTCCCACTGTAGCCGAGAATACTGCTCTATACAGCCAGAATGCACACTAATGTGCCCTCTAGGAGCCAAAATGCACATTAATGTCCCCACTAGAAGCGAAAATGCATGTAAAAGTGCCCTTTAGGAGCAAAAATGTGAATCAAAGCGCCTACTAGGAGCCAAAATGCAAATTAATCTGCCCTCTAGGAGCCAAAATGCACATTCATATGCCCTTGAGGAGCCAAAATGCACTTAAAAGTGCCCTCTAGGAGCAAAATGTGAGTCAAAGCGCCCACTAGGAGCCAAAATGCAAATTAATCTGCCCTCTAGGAGCCAAAATGCACATTAATCCGCCTTCCATGAGCCAAAAATGTGCATTAAAGTGCCATCTAGGAGCCAAAATACACATTAATATCCCCACTAGAAGCCAAAATGCACGTAAAAGTGCCCTCTAGGAGCCAAAATGCACATTAATCTGCCCTCTAGGAGCCAAAAATGTGCATTAAAGTGTCCTCTAGGAGCCAAAATGCACATTAAAATATCGAATAAAGTGCCCTTTAGGAGCCAAAAGGCATGTAAAAGTGTCCTCTAGGAGCCAAAACACACATTAATCTGCCCTCTATTAGCCAAAAATGTGCCTTAAAGTGCCCTCTAGGAGCCAAAACACACATTAATGTCCCCACTAGAAGCCAAAATGCACGTAAAAGTGCCCTCTAGGAGCCAAAAATGTGCATTAAAGTGCCCTCTAGGAGCCAAAATGCACATTAATCTGCCCTCCATGAGCCAAAAATGCACATTAATCTGCCCTCTAGGAGCAAAAATACCAAATAAAGTGCCCTGTAAGAGCCTAAATACAGTCTTTTGTGTCTGTGGGAATGAAGACTCACAGGAAAGAGGCTGGCGGTGGACTGGTTGCAGTGCATGGAGAAGGGGGCCGTGTTGTACAGGGAGTCCAGCACCTCTCCAGCAAACGTGTCCCACTGCAGCCCAGAATACTGCTCCGTCACACTGGCCTGGCCACACACACACTGGTCATTTCCCTGGAACCTGCACAGGTGGCATAGGATGGAGAGGGGAGGGGCGGCGGATGGAACAAGAGAAAAAAAGGAAGTAGGAACACAGTTTCACTTTAAAGGATAAAGGGACTCTTGTTTGACCCCCCCTATCTGCTAGTGAAGGACAAAGCAGGGAGGGATGAACACTGGAGACAAAAAATTGCTTTGTCACAGGAGATGGGGAGAAGATGCAAAATGGAAAAAGGAGGGGAAGCAGGATGGGAGGGAGGAAGCAGCAAATGATTTTTTAGGAGGCAGAGAGAGAGCAGCTTTGTGCGTGTGCTACCTGTTAATGAAGCTGAAATATTTCTGCAGGTGCCCGGGGTCGACGTGGCTCTTGCACAGCTCCAGCTGAGTGCGAGGGTAATAGTGAATGTAGTTAACACACATTTCATCGGTGATGCTAAAACCTCCCTGAGGAGAGAGAGAGATTTGCAGGGAGATGGGCAAGAGGACACAAAAAGAGAAGAGATCAGGAGGATTAGGATGAATTAAATATTGTGAGTTTGACGGAGGGAGATTAGAGACGGAATACTGCAGGTTGTGTGAAAGCAGCACTCACCACGGTGGGCTTGCTCCTGTCTTCTGTGTTATAAGTACACTTTGTTATGAGGACGTCGCCCTGTGGGATCAAGAACAAACGTACTACAGATAATTTAAATCAGAGAGAAATGACGCTCCTCCGCTCCCGGGAAATGTTCTTATTGCAGCACAGAATTTACAGCCTGAGCCGCATCCTATACGGCAGCCAGGGCTTTTATTCCAGTGCTTTAAATGCAGAGATGCAAACGTTGAGCGCTGTGTGGATGCGATAGCAGAACACAAACGTTTTGTCACTTCCACCCTCAACAACTGTGTACTTACAGGTAAAACATTCACCATTTTCCTTAGAACTCGGATAGTCTAGAAAGAAAAAAGAGCACAAAAACAAAGCGTTCATTAAAGGTCTCGTATCATACGCTTTCCCTGTGTGACAAGAAAAAAATAATCATTTCAACATAGTGTTACATCTCCTCCTTGAGCTTCTATCTGAACTTCTTTAAAGAACATGGCATCTCATTAATATTAATTAACCCCTGATTGGCTGATTGGGACAGTATTTAACACCCAGATCTTCCTATGATCACATTTCAATTAAATTATCTACTTTTTTGGACATGTTGAACATCTATCACTATTATATATAGATATAATTTATAGGCCTTTTAACATTGAATAAAGTTCTACCATATCTAATATTTCATGCAATAGAGGGTTAACTGAACACTGCAAGTTTTGTTTTTAGGGTCAAAATAAAAATCTCCAACACTGAAAGGCAAATAGGAAGTTTACTCAATACTTAATGAGGCTGCAGGGTGCAGACATCACCACACACACATTCACACTAGCTATGGACAGCAGCTGGAGATTTTATCAGCTCGTCTAGCAGATGTCCTTCTCTGCTCTTTCTGTGTGCATACGTGCATGCATGTGTGTGCGCGTGCATGCACGAGTGTGCGCGTGCATGCATGCTTGTGTGTGTGTGTGCGTACCTGCTCCAGGATATTGCGCATAAAACACAACAGATGTCAGCTGCTGCCTCTCAACAGTGTTAACGTTGTTCTTTGTCAGTTTTGATTTGAGGGTTGAGTTGAAGGGCAGGAGCCCTTCTGAAAAATGTATTTCTGGTGTGATTCAGTTAGACAAAATCCTGAATTTCACGTTCCCATCCTCCACTCTGAATATGTTGATGTAAGAAGGGATTGTAGGAGTAACTGGAGCATATCCAAAATGTGCAGAACATTATACCGCCTCATCATAGACGGCCTATAACTTTCTATAGAATACCAACAGGTCAGTAAATAGCACAAGAGGTCAGGTAATCAGTGATTGCCTGGCAACATATAGGTGTTTAATTTAAATTAGTGAGTGATATGCTGTCCATTTTTGCACTTGTGAAAAGGTCATATGCAAATATGAAGCGTGTGTTATGCAAATTGCTCCGACGAGAATGCGTTAAAGCGTTATGTTAAAGAAGTCTGGTGCTATACTGCATCGTTGTACTGAAGAAACTCCCACAAAAGGATCAAACCCAAATATGGAGCTGATTAAAGTGTACTCTCCTCCCCTGGGCCATAAGTGCTGAAGTCCTGCAACTATTAAACCCATCAGTTCTTTTTCTTCATAGCACAATGAAAGACTAATTTATAAAAGACTGTAATCAAATGGCAGGTTTTTATTCTGAAGGGCTTATTAGAAGCTCAGCTCTGCACAGTTTGAAGTAAAACTCACTTTTATTCAATATATGAAATGCCATAAAATACCAGTGGTGTGCACAGCCAGGGGGGGCGATTGCTAAAAGTGCCCTCTAGGAGCCACAATACCTAATAAAGTGCCCCCTATGAGCCAAAATACACACTAAAGTGCCCCCTAGGAGCCAAAATACCCAATAAAGTCCCTTCAGGGAGCTTAATACCCAATAAAGCGCCTAAAATACACATTAAATACACAATAAAGTGCAATCAAGGGCCATAATACACACTAAAGTGCCCCCTATCAGCCAAAACACACATTAAAGTTCCCTCCAAGAGCCGAAAATACACAATAAAGTGCCCTCTAGGTGCCAAAATACCCAATGAAGTCCTTTCAAGTAGCATAAATATGCAATAAAGTGCCCTATAGAAGCCAATATACACATTAAAGTGCCCTCTAGGTGCCAAAATACCCAATGAAGTCCTTTCAAGTAGCATAAATACGCAATAAAGTGCCCTATAGAAGCCAATATACACATTAAAGTGCCCTTTAGGAGTCAAAATGCACATTAAGGTGCATGCTAAAGTTCCCTCTTAAGAGCCAAAAAGCATGTTAAAGCACCCTTTCTGAGACAAACAGGAAGTGCCCACCAGGACCCAATTGATGTGCTAGTAAACCCTCTTAGGAGACACTATTATATTCTATGGATATTAATCACCTTACTTATTTTTGGTGTGCACGCCACCGTGCATGCCTCTCCCTGCTCTGCCTGCTCACCTGGTAGTGGGTGCTGAAGTGCTGGTCCTCCTGCACCACCTGCAGCTCCTCGCCCCCCCTCACCAGAACCGTCCTCACCCCCCGCCCTGCCAGGTGGGTGTGCAGCTGGGACGCGAACACGTTGATCCCCCCCGGGGGCAAAGCCTGGAGAAACACCAGGGTCAAAATCCAAAGAATGTTTTTTTGTTTTTCGGTTGCTTTTGGGCGCTCGGCCCACACATACGTACGGTCTGGGTACACTTGGAGGAGCAGTACCCGCTCAGGTAGAACCTGTGCTGTTTGGGGGGGATGGCCATGATGGGGGTGTAAACCAGACCCAGCTCCATGATCCCTGCGTCGTAGTGCCTCAGGCTGGGGGTGTAATACAGGCGAATCCCCGAGGAGTCACGACGGCCTGTGTGCACAGTATCGTGGATTATTAATGTGTTTTACATACTACACGCTCAGCTTGTTGGCAGGTCACATCCAAATATGCAATACTCACAAGAAGGTACGCAAACAAACTAATAATAGATTTATTTTCGGAGCTAGGATAGGGATGAGGTGCAACAGAAAAGGCTCACGAATGTCAAATATTAATACGTATATCATAAGATATTAAGATGTGATATTGCTGATATAGGTTTCACTTGCATTTCCTGTCAACGCTCTATTCCAAAGGTATAAAATTGCCCCTTAAACGAAGCACCGGTGTTGCTATTGTTAGGTTTTAACTTTTCGTGTCAGGGATTTTAAGTGGGAGAGTTTTGAGGAGGAGATAAGATGATATACGCGCACGTAACGGAAAACCATGAACGAGACGTGTAGAGAATTAAAAGTAGGTGTGTGTGTGTGTGCATTGTGAGGGCGTATCAGGATAAAGGACGCAAAGTCTATGGTGAGATCAAACGCTTTATCTGGAAAAAGAAAATGTTAAATGAATTACTCTGTTGAAGATAAGCCCGCGGCTCCTTGGGAAAGAATCCTGCTAGTGTGTGTGTGTGTGTGTGTGTGTGTGTGTGTGTGTGTGTGTGTGTGTGAGAGACAAGATAGAGTACATCTAGTATACTGGAGTGTGTATGCACCAGATATAAGCAGAGGGTTGTGGTAATGAACTTCCAGGCGGAGGAACCTTGAGGACCCTGGTCCACCCATAGGCAGCCCCGCGTCATGAGGATAGTAAAAAGCCTGCACGAAAACACACACACACACACACACACACACGATTTATTATTGATGCACGGCTGGTTTGATGTAGAAAAAAACTCTCCTGCAGATATCTAACAAACTGTAGCTGCTAATTAAAAATACAAGTTTCTGTTACTTACCTGCAAAGATCAAAATCATTCCTATTTTTATTTATATACAAGAATATATAATTATATATATATTTTAGTGGAACCAAGTTTAATGCACATTTCAATTATTGTTTATAGAATCCTCTGTTGTTCTATTTGCCACTGAAAAGAGCACTTTAGCTTTTTAGCTCCCCATAGGGCACTCTAGCACAAGTTTTAGCTCCTTAAAGGGCATTTTAAATTGATTTTTAGTTCTCAAGAGGGCACTTTTGCACGTATTCTGGTTCCTAGAGGGCATTTTATCACATATTTGGGCTCCTGGTGGGCACTTTAAAACTATTTCTTAGCTCCCATAGGGCACTTTACCATGCTTCTGAGCTCCCAAGAGGACACTTTAGCACACGTAATGCTCAAATAATTGGCATATTGATGCTGTTATTCTGAGCCTTCAAATGTTCTTTAGTCTGTCTGTGGATCTATGCTCTGGCTCATAAAATCGAACCTTTCCACCCTGAGAAGGAGATGTCTTGTGTTCTCATACGGACGCTCCCTCGGGGAGGCCGGTTCAACCCCAGAGGTGTGCTGTATAGATTCTTTCTTTCTTCCTCCTCCTTTTCTTGCTCAGAGTCCGTGCACTCTGCTTATCATAGCAAAGCCACTTCTGCTGATACATAGTTTGTGATGCAAGCAAGATTTTTCCATTTGATCTTGTTCGCACGTTGTAAAATCCTCGCGTCCTCACACACTGGTGCAGCCCTCGCTGCTCGCTTTCTGACAGGCTCATACATTATTGTTTTGTATCCCAAACTTCCTAGATCCCCTTTTCTCCCCCTTTGTTTTGTGTTTTCGTTTCCTTCTGAAGCCGTGCCGGGAAGAATTAAACACAGCGGCGTAAAAGAGGTGATGAAAGAGGCCTGGATATTTCCCACCTAATCTCGTCTTCACAGCTCACAGAAGGCGTCCCGCTCGTCATTGTTGGGCCGGCGGATAATCCAATCAGAGGGGGGCGCGGGTTGGCGATGCGGCGGCGAGCGGAGCGGAGAAATATGGCGACAGGCTCCCCGTTGCCTGTCCTCTCTGCTTTATGTGAGCAGCCGGCAGGTCGGGAGCTGTGCTACGTTTCCCGGCTGATTTACAGGAGCGTTTCACAAATGTTCAAGTCTGCCATCAAGTAGTCCTCAGCAGACATGTGCCCACATTCATACAGGAATCCCTCTGAATGTGCAAAAACGGATTTGATAGTAAGCTTCAGCATATAAGTAAAGGTCAAAGAGAGGGGAAGCGACCTGAGATGAACTTTTTTTGCACAGCATGAGCAGCCTGGATTTCATATATAAGCGTTGTAGTTCATGTATAAGACACGTGCACCTTCCCTGTGCTGATTCTCTTCCTTTCTGTTTCTCGCTCCGCTGCGATCACAAAAAGCGAGCCAGAAAACCGACTGCATCTCTGATGAAAACCGGCCGCCCAGGACAAGGTGAGTGATGAGAGCGGAGTTCCAGGGCGGGAAATCATAAAGAATGAAGCTACTGTAAAAGTGGTTTAAAAGGTTTCATAAATCCGCGGGAAACTTCAGCCGGGGAGATAATTATCTGTGGGGTTTTGTCAATTTCATTTTAAACATATCCTACATGGAATCTAATCTGGGTTTGATTATTTAGAAACTAAAGTTGACATCCTGAGTGTGTGTAGCTGTGGCCTGTTAGATAACTTGGAACGCCTTCCTTCATGAAACCTTTTTTTACGCCTCTTCCTGAGCCGGAAACATACATGCATGCAAACGGTGGTTTCATCGGTGTTCCCGTGCATGTGTGAATTTCTGCATATGAGTGTGCTTCTCACGTACAGACCGTCTCCGAGCTCCTAATAGACCTGTGCTGCGTGTGTGGGATCATCTCTGCTCACAGCTCCAGGCTCGGATAAGTTATTCCTAGATGTCTCCTATAATAGGTACGAGGACTGGACCGAAAACCAGGATCTGATCCAACGTTCTCCTTCAATTAGACATGTTTTTTTTTTTTTTAAATAAATGTGTTGCTAAATTGTTTTCCTACTTAAGCAAGTTTGTGTGTGTGTGTTTTTCCCATCATACCTCAGCACCCATGGCCCATGCGGCGAGCACGTGGCGGCAGGAGTTGAGCTTGCCCGGCTTCATCTTGTCGTCGCAGGAGCCGCTGTACTCGGGAACGTCGAGGATATCCGGGGAACACTCGAACACTTCTATGTGGTGCACGATGGCCTCGTTACCCGGAGTTATCGCTGACTCATACTGGGAGAGGGGGGAAGGAAGGAAAGAAGAGGTGTGTGTGTGTGTGTGTGTGTGTGTGTGTGTGTGTGTGTGTGTGTGTGTGTGTGTGTGTGTGTGTGTGTGTGTGTGTGTGTGTGTGTGTGTGTGTGTGTGTGTGTGTGTGTGTGTGTGTGTGTGTGTGTGTGTGTGTGTGTGTGTGTGTGTGTTTTCCTATTGCCAACAGCTGTGGTTCAGTTTATCTCCAAAATTAATTACAGACAACTGCAACATTCCAGGCGTTCCTACCATGACGATGTGATTCTTGGGCATGTTCTCAGGCAGCCTCAGGATGAAGCACCAGTACGTGGTCTCCTGACTGGGGATGACCACGTCGGGCGCCAGGACCTCCAGCGTCCGCACGTCGGGGGGCAGGGCGGGCGGCGGCGTGTCGGGCCGCAGCATCAGCACCCTCTGCACGCCGGTGCGGATCCGGGACAGGTTGAGCCGGTCCAGCGAGGCCAGCGGCTGGTCCAGGAAGCCATAGATGACGTGCACGGTTCCCTCCTGACCAATCAGAAACCAGACGGAGAAGGCAGCAGGCACGTGTGTCTCACTCCATGGTCTCTCGTGATTTATTTGAGATGCTCACAAACAAGGCAAACTCTTCATTTTGTTGTCATAGCGATGAGCATCGCTTTTGTGTCTGCAACTTAGAGACCTAATGTGTCACCATGGCAACCAAATAATCATTATAATACATTCTCTAGCAGATTTTTATGCTTATCTTTCCACCTCTCTCAGTTTATATATATATATATATATATATGCAATAATCTAGTCAGTGAGTAGTCAAGTCTCTCCCTCCCACTATATATATATGTGCATGTGTATATATATATATATATTCAATTTACTTCAATTATTGAATGAATGCATCTATTATTGATGCATCTTTGATATATATACACACACACATATGCATCAAAGATGGAAACCAGACACACACTCCACTGCAGGATCTGGGTCTTGCACCAGCATTTTTAATATATATGATTCCTGTGTGTGGTGGCTGGTCAAATCATGCAGCGCCATGTTTCCTCTGACCCAGATCCAGATCACAATGAGTCTTTTTTCACGGCAGACTGAATGTCTCCGCTCTCCCTTCTCTTCTGGCGGAAGTGTAAAAGGTTGGCTGTTACTTTTACCTTTACGGAAAAAAAAAAAAAAGATTCGACCTTTCAGACACATTCCTTTTTAGAATGGGCGCTCCGACTCGATGGAGCCCTTGCGTGGATCCCCGTGTGCTGAACCTTTTAAAGCGGCGGTACAAAAGGAAGGGTGATTGTTATGGGGGAGAAGTGACTTTTGTGCCAGTGTGCATGATGTTATTCGCTAATAGGCTATTAAGTGTGGCGACTACACCAAAAATCCCCTACTGCATCAAGCGAGAGGCGACACTTACTTAACAATGGCAACGATAAAACTTGAATTTATAGCACTGTTCTGGATACCCAAGGATGCTTGGCTCCTACTGCTTTTCATCTTCTTTGGGACATAATGGGGAGGCAGCAGGACGTACTGTTCTGATTATTTCCTAGAATAATTTTTACTCTTATGCACAACCCTGAAATAATTTCACTAGACTCACTCACACACACGCGGTAAAAGTAAAGATTCACACACCTCGATGAGGTAATCTCTGGGGTCGCAGGTACTGAACGGCCTTTTGAAGAGCAGGTAGAACCCGTCCGGCTTCTTCTTGGCCTCGATCAGCTCGTAGTCCTGCTGGCTGTCCAACGAGACCCTCCCCTCACTGTCACTCCACGCGTCCTGGAGGAAAAAACAAACACACACGTGCATATCAAACTTAATCACAGTATTCCATTTAACCAGTGGATTACAACGCTTTTAACACCCAGTGATTGTGAGACTGTGGTTTGAAACCCCAGACCCGTGTTCCCTGCCAGCAGCGTGGATCCGCTCCTGTTATGTTTCTCACATTCGCTTCTGTCCAGAATAGCACCAAAGAGCTCTCTCTCTTTATTTCTGTCGCTCTTACGTAACTTATCGCTGCAGACTTACCAGGCGTGGATGGTATCATGGAAAAGGGCTAAGAACATTACGGAAGGCCTCCTTATACGCTTAGAGTTGGAAGACTCTTGGTTTGTTTAAAGGTAGGGTTTTTGAAAAATATGAGGAAAAAATTGACGTTTTGATGATTATTTGTCTGATTTATATTACTATAGACCTCCAGCCTGTGAGTTTTCAGGTTTTTTAATGAGTGAAACTTTCTTTCATTAATTCAATATTCAATCGTCCTAATTTTTATTCCCTCCTCCTAGTATGTATGTAAAGAAAGATGATGCACAGGTGTTTGTTTAACCAGGTGTGGTTATAATTTATGTCCTGATCTAAATTTGAGGGAAAATATGTTTGGTTAAAGGATTTCTTCACATTTCTTCTGTCTTCTTCTGTCATGTGTAGATGTTTGTTTAATGACCTTTAAAACCTCCACGACATATTTTGCCTTTTAGTTCTGCAGAAATATGAGTAGCCCCACTCATCAGTCCCTGGAAGTTCTCTTGTTTTACTGCCGCCTAATTGGTGTCTCCACCGTACAACCTATAAATGTGACTCATATAGTTCACCCAGCTGAGGAAAAAGGAAAGAGTCTCACCTGTCTGCAAATTATCTGGTGTGATTCAATGAGACAAAATCCTAAAATTCAAGTCCCCACATCATCCGGTTTTGAATATGTTGATTTAAGGATTGTAGGAGTTGCTGAACTGTGTGTGTGTGTGTGTGTGTGTGTGTGAAAGTGACCTTTTCCTCCTCTGGTAATTCTGCTCTCCTGAGGGGGATGAGCGGCAGATGGAACCAGAGGAGATTGGAATCGTGGGGAGGAGATCAATTTAACAGGAAAGTGCTTAACAACGGAGTCAGCGCTGCATTATGAGCGCTTGATTTTTTAAAAACTGCTGGGACACACTTTACTGGAGATTAAAATGGTCAGAAACACAAGGCTGAGTGCATGAATGCGTTCTAAGTACTCACTGAAGAGATACTTGGCCTGTGTACTTTGTCATTACATTTAATTTTATATTTAAGCACCAAAATGAATTAAACTAGCAATTATCAATTGCTTATTATAATATAAGTTACCTCAAAGGTAATTTGGGTCTTTCTGATCCAACCTAATGAGTTATCCCTCACTCATTGGCCCACTAATAACAGTATAGAAAATAAAAGATTGTTAGAACTGATGAAACAAAATGTGCATTTACCTCATTGCACCTTTATGTTTGTGCCTACTAATTAATAAATAAAGACTAACAATAGTGCCTATTACAAGCATGTAAAGATTGAAGACAGTTGATGTAAAATATTTTATATATTAACCTAATGTACTGATGTTTACTGTAATACTAGAACTATTGCAACTATTGAAAGTACTAATTGTTAACAAGTTTAACTAGGAATTACCAGTAGTTAACACTGCACACCTAATATAATAGCTGTTATTACAGGTTAAACTGTGATAGTGTTAAATGGGCAGTGTTGCATGAAGGAAAATGCAAAGTTAAAAGAGATTAATACCAACAAAGCAAAAATAAGAGTCACAGGAGTTATAGCTTAATAGTTGTAGTTGTGAAAGTCATCAGATTGATGAAATTGTCGAGTTTTAAACTCTTTTTTTGGAAATTAATTCCAGTCTCTGAGCATGGCAGACTGGAAAGATGATTAACCAATTACCAAAATGTGTTTTTTTTGTGTTTTAGCAGGATAAGATATGTGGAACAGGTGTTGATAGCAGCAGGCGCAAATTGCAGCAGAGCAGACATGTGGGGGTGGATAGACCGTGGAGGGTTTGGTGAATTAACATGTACCGCTGTGCTTTATGACGGGTAAATACGGACGGTTTACAGACGCAGCTTTGACTGGATGTCAGATTAATAGAACTCCTCTAGATGTCATTTTGCAGGCAGAAGATGGTGAATTGGACTTTTAATTAGGGTGAGTTGAGCTAATGTCTTGGGAAAGTAAAAATATATATATATATATATATATATATTTTTGCAAATGTATTTATATAATGCAAATATTCATATATATATATATATATATATATATATATAGCTATATATATATAGCTATATATATAGCTATATATATATATATATATATATATATATATAGCTATATATATATAGCTATATATATAGCTATATATATATATATATATATATAGCTATATATATATATATATATATATATAGTTATATATATATGTGTGTGTGTATATATATATATATATATATATATATATATATATATATAGTTATATATGTATGTGTGTATATATATATATGTATATGTATATATACACATGTCATCCAATGTATGACAAGCACATTTTTTTAATAAGGCTTTAACAGCTCAAAGAGGAATGTAAGACTCAATGCGAGGTCAGTGTAAAGTTCATTCCATTAAAAAGGTGCAAAGTAGAGATACCTGAGGTTAAGTAGTATAAATGTGAGGTGGTTTAGAAGCTTCAACAGTAGAGTTTTATAATGTTTTTTACAATGATAAGTATGAAATTTGTGATTAGAGCGTAATGCACTGCAATGCACAGGGTGCAAGTGTTGATGATGGGCAGCAGGATAATACAGAATATCTGCAGAGTCCAGGCTGGGCATGAAGGTCGACTGCACCTTAGTTTTACAGTTGGAAGAAGATAGATATCCTTTAATTGAATGTTTGAGGCAAATACTGAATATGAATCCAGCCCAAAAAAGTCTTTGTGTGACTCAGCGAGAGTAATACTGCTGTCATTTCAAGTTTTAATGCCAGGGCAGTTGGAGTCACTGCTGAATGTGAAAAATGCCATGAAGAATGTCCTTTTTTCTGCATTTAAAACTAGTCTGCGATAAAGGAGCGATAATTGGAAAAGCAGGAAAACGCTAACTGAAAAAGAAAGGCCAGGCTGGTGGGTGTGGAGCTTGGTGCAGATTCAATTTAATAATCTGTACAATCTGCAGAAAAGCAGACGTTGAGGTATGGAAGAACATGGCGATATATACAAGTAATGGTTGCATGCATTTCCCTGTAGACATCCAATACAGAGGAGAGCCCTTTTATATATATATACATACATATATGTACATATATGTATGTATATATGTATATGTACATATATATGTATATATGTATATGTATATATATATGTATATATGTATATATGTACATATATGTATGTATATATGTACACATACATATGTACATATATATATATATATATATATGTACATATATATGTATATATATAATATATGTATATATATATATATATACATATACATATATACATATATATGTATATATATGTGTGTATATATATATATATATATATATATATATATATATATATATGTGTGTGTGTGTGTGTGTGTGTGTGTAGCAAGATGAGAAAGTCAATCACTCAAATACAGTTTTAAGAAGAATTCAGGTTTCTCTTACTTTTTTGTTGCTGCAACCAAATAAGAATGTTAATTTTTTAATATTTAATCCACCCAGAAAATACAACTAGAGGATAGAATTTGTTTTTATTTATTATATTTTTAAACCTTAAGAGAATTTAAGTTTCCTCAGTTTTCCATACAGTCATCATCCGCCCCATTGTAAACCTTTGAAATCAAGGATAAAGATTAATTTATCTTAATGACATAAAACAGCCTGTTCTTTGTAGAGCTCCAGAGAGAAACCTGAGACAGGGC
Organism: Eupleurogrammus muticus; assembly: GCA_036785175.1. NCBI lineage: Eukaryota > Metazoa > Chordata > Actinopteri > Scombriformes > Trichiuridae > Eupleurogrammus > Eupleurogrammus muticus. The sequence continues at coordinate 20,278,482 of JAYKQN010000013.1, read as the reverse complement.
ATGAAAGCTATATTGAGATAATCTCTATATATATATAAATATATCTTGTTAGGATATCAAAACCTCACATGAAACCCAGTAAAGGTGAAGGATATCGGAACTTTAAATATATCAGTGTGAGCCTGTGGCAGATATGAAGGTCCTGAGATGTTCCGAGTGTAACCTGCTCTTCAAGAGAAGACAGAAGGATGAATCACATTTTCTCTGCCTAAAGCGAGACGGTGAGCTGTATAAATAACAGGACGGTGCGAACAATTGACAGATATAGCTCGATCTAACCGTAGTGGGAGAATTTGCAGGATTGATGGAAGTAGATGCACAATTCTTATGTTGATAATTCAACACTCGCATGCACAGAAGAGGAAAATAAGAAAACGTGTTTCAACAGACAGAATCTGGATTGATACATAACAGTAATCACATCAGTGATGTTGATTTTTTTCCCCTTTGCAAGATGAATCATTTTATAGAAACAATTATCATGAAAAAAGTGTTTGAGTGTACAGCAAAAAAAAAACATGAAAATGAGGCATTTTTTTTACATCTCAATCAGCGTCTGATTCAATTTTTAATTCTAGCTTATTTTGAGGGCAGAACATGGGAATTTAGACTTTTTACCAGGATGAGTTGAGCTAAAGTCTTAGAAAAGTGAAAATCAATTTTCAATTTGACCTTTTTTTGTGCAACTTGTTCAAAAGTCCACAATTCTTATGTTGATAATTCGACGCTCGCATGCACAGAAGAGGAAAATGAGAAAATAAGAAAACGTGTTTCAACAGACAGAATCTGGATTGAATCATTTTGTAATTACAGTGATTTTCTGTATATCTCTGTCTGCCTGCATTAACCCTATCACATCAGTAACGCAAATATATTAGAATGGATTTTTTTCCCCCATCGCAAGATAAATCATTTAATAGAAACAATTTGTTTTTTTTTTAACATGTGCTTGTGTGTACGGCAAAAAAAAAAAAAATGAAAATGAGGCATTTTTTACATCTCAATCAGCGCCTGATTCACTTCTGAAATGCTAATATCCGCTAATCATCTCCCAATGAACTTCAGCTATTAGTGCAGTTTGAGTGATTTCCAATTAGCAGGCTGGGGGGGCTCCTGTGATCCTGAGCCAAACCAACAGCTCCTCATGCAGGAACGCCAATCCCACGCTCCAGGGCCCACAGACAGAAACCCTCCACTACTTAAACACTCCCATGGAATTCCCATATGTTTCGTTTTTTTTTTTAGCTACCTACCCCGAAGTAGCTCTTGGTCCCGGTGTCCCACAGCACCACCAGGTCGGCGTCGGTGAGCCCGCCGCGGTCCGACATGCCCAGCAGCACGCCGTGCCGCAGCGCCGCCACCCGCAGCCTCATGTACACCTGCCGCTCGGCGTAGCTGACGTTCCAGGCCAGCTGCAGCTCGCCGCGCGGGTCCAGCGGCACGCGGAAGGGCATGGGCAGGGGGGGCAGGGGGGGCGGCGGGGCAGCAGGAGGGCTCGGGTCCAGGTCCAAGTCGACGGTGACGGCGGTGCCGCCGGGCGACGCCTGGTACGACGACACCAGGATGACCATCAGGGCGGCCAGGCCGGTGAAGTACATGATGGTGACGTCCTGGAGGCGGAGGTTTCTGTTGAAGACCCTCATAGCAGCTCCTCCAACTCCAGCGAGCTGTCCTCGAGCTGACACTGCAGAGGTCAGAGGTCAAGTTGCTTATTCTGCCTCCTCCGTCCTCTGGTAAAACTTCCCCCTGACCAACTTTCCCTGACGGTTCTTCCTGCTACTCGACGTGGCCGACGTGTGGTTCCTCTGAGCGGCCGCTCCGTCTCTCCTCATCTCGTCCCCCCCTTCCCCCCTGGTTTTTAAGAGACTCCTCCCTTTGCGAGTTGCCTGTTTTTATCCGCCCTAATGGTATTACATTTGTTGAGGTAAATTGGATTGTGTTTCTTTTTTTCTTCAGGCCCTGGGGTCAACCATGATTCTGCACATCTGCCAGCCCCTAATTGATCCAAATTCAACCATGGACATTATCAGCGGCAATCGGCTTCGACTAACTACACTTTATTGCCCTCTCCATCTCTGTCTTTTTTAGGCGAGCATGTGTCATACATTTCCTGATTTGAAAAAATAAAAAAGATGCGTGCAGCGGGCCTCTCACCTGGCTTTTGGGGTGTTTGATTCAGAGCAGAATTATGGGGGGGACACTTGTGGAAGAGTAAACAAGGCGTTAATGCATTAGCCCCTCTCCTGCAGCCCCGGCCTGAGGCTGCAAAAGACCTAATCAAACCGTCAATTATTGGTTCCAGAAGCAAGACGGACACTTCCAAGATGCTTTTAAAAGGTTAGTAAAACCCCTGTGGAAATGTGTGTGTGTGCGTTTACATCCAGTGTGAAACAGACAAATGGATAAGGGACAGATATGTACAAAAAAGGAAATATATGTGAATATAGCAAATATAGAGCATGGATGTATATATCTGATCTTATTTTAATATTTGTGTGTGTTTGGTATTACCATTGTTTAAAGTGTGTAGTGCTTCACTTATGCATAGAGATGGAGTTTTCTTCTTTTCTTAAAGTTTGCAAGCATGTATGAATAAATTTAACAATGACGGAGAATAAAAACTAATATCAGTCGCATTAGTCACAGCTTCTAATTGCCCAAAACAGAATTTTTATTTGCATTGCTGATCCTGCTCAGCACTCTATACGCTGGATGTGAGCATAATAAACAGGATGCTTAATATACAGCGCAGCGGACAATAAACCCGATGTGGACAGAGCGTAAAATGCAGGAAATGAAATCAGCAAAGCAGAATAAGCGTGGCTTATGGAGAGGCCGGCTGTCTTCATTCCAGCCTGAGCGAGTCTTCCCGCTCCACCTGAGGAAGCGCCAAACAGTCGGTGGAGTGCTCGGCACACCGCCGCCACACCGGGCGTCACCAACTTAATTACCGATGAAAAGAAATGACTTTTTAAAAGAAGAGGGCGATCGTAACGTCTGAAGTTTCACAGAGGAAGGGCATGGTGGTGTAGCAGCTCAAAAGATTAGTTTACTGTGTGTATGTAGATAAATCTGGAATATTTCTACAACCACAAAGGTTATTGGACTTAAACCTGGAATCAAAAGGAAATCTACTACATGTGAGGTGACTACAGAAGAGTCAGAATCTATTCATGATGTTGTTACACAGCAAATAGAGTTAGAATATTGCAAAAAAAATCATAAAAATAAAAATAACTTGAGATAAGCTTAATTATCTACAAAGCAAAGTTTAATGATTAATAAGATAATAGTAAAAATATCAATAATTAGTCTATAAAATCATAGAATCGGATCTAATAGGATCATTATAGGACATAAAGAATATATTCCTATAAGATTATAAGGAGCCAAATCTATATTAAATATCTAAATAGTGGTTAGTTGCAGCCCTGCTACTGATATTATATTAAACTACAGTTATAAATACTTCATATAGTGTTGTAGCTGAAGTTTTCTATGTGATTTATGAATAAAATCCAATGTTTCAGGGTTTTTTGAATTTCAACAGGTTAATAACAAAACCTTCCCTCGATCTGCGGGTGAAATGCTCGTCATGAAACGCGCTGTAGGCAGAATGCAAATTCCGCATGTTGCCGGATTAAATTTTCGCCCGTGACGTCAAACCGTTTGAATGCTTTTCCGGAAAAAAGAGAGAGAAAAAGAGAGAGAGAGGAAAAGCTTCGGATCTGTGCGGAAAACACAGAGCAGAAAAGACAGGCGGGACTGGTATCGTGTTGGTTAATGTAATAAAGACGGTTGTTCCCCCAGGGGAAACAAGAAATCCGTCTGTGCTCCTGACGGCTCTGGCCTACAAATGAGGCTCAGTAACCTTCTCTGTTTTTCTGCGTCTGCACGGTTATTGGTGTTTTTTTTCTTCTTCTTATTTTCCAGTTTTACAGCATCACGCTGCTCTCTGATCACCCCTCTCATTCTGCCGCTGCCGTCTCATGACTTCTACATGCACACTTATCTTTCTGCTGCCACTGCTGATGTGTCAGCAAACACACACACACACACACACACACACACACACACACACACAGAACGGGGGGGATGGGGATGAACAGATTTAGGGATGACAGTCACTTTGTGCTCGTTGTGTGTGTGTGTGTGTGTGTGTTTATGCAAAAAAAAAAACTAAAGAAAAAGAAAAACCTGGGGGTCTATCTGACATTATCCTACAACTTTCCCATCATGCATTGCTTCCAATTTGGGACGGGGGATGTGCATGGGTGCTAAAGTGAGCAGAATCTGTGCAATAAATGGTCCACATCACATGAACGTTGTGTGTTTCACGTTAGTGTTCCGACATATAACAGCACGTGTATAACGCCATGAAATAATATTGTAGCCTAATATTTCTGATTCACAGTTGTCATTTAGCTTATTTCTCCTATAAGAATGTATTATTTGTGTAAATTAAAGTGTTCTTACCCACTTATAAGTGGGATTAAACAACATTCCAATAACACCTTTTCAACAAAAAAAAAACCTAAGTGATGCAAATTCATTTCACATTTTAAAATAATGAAATTACCACTTATAATAGACAAGCAGTAAACATCAGCTGATGTGTGTGTAGTGGATCTGACTACTCTTATTTTTTCCCTTTTTGGTGAATGAATGTTAATTGGTTTCATAATTTAATATGAGGACCATATTGATAACATCAAGAAAGAATGAACTTCCCCACATTTTAAAAATGATATAGAAGTTAAATGCATTAATTCAGGTGGTGAATAAAACACCTGCTCATCACTAGAATCTATATAAGCCCTGATTGTAGTGTGTTGTGTTGCATCGTTGTAAAAATTGCGTCTTTTACTTTGAAGGAAAAAAAAAACAGTCACATCACGTTAACAGCAAATCCTATTTTCACTCGTTATTTTACATGGACTGACAAATGTGTTGGAACAAAACCTCCAGTATTTGTTCCAACACATTTATTGCAGTCAACCTGAATTCTGCTGTGTGTTCAGAAGACAAAATGTGCATGAAATCGAGGGTTAAAAGCTCATTTTGCTTAATGTTGTTAATTTGACAGGGTGCAGAATGTGTTGCTACTCCAGTTTTCCTACTATTCAATTTCATTAAATTCTGTTGTTATCACTGTATGTTGGTTATAAAATAAGCTATAAAAAAGTGTTTTGTGGATAAATTCTTAAGAAAATCACATTTGGATAAGACTTATAGAGCCTAGAAGAGCCATAGGATTATATTATTTTAATTACATATAAGTTAGGCGGCTAAACAGAAGTAGCTGAAGGAAGTTTCTGCTGCACGAGCATTGAATAGATTTGATGTTAGTTTCTTTGTAATTTCAGCTCTGAAGGCTGATTATTAAAAGCTGTGTAATGAGGTAAGGTACACACCTGACGCACAAAGAGAGGGCGAGAAAAAACGGAATAAAGGCTGAATTCACGCTGATACGAACAATCCAAACGTCTCATTCTCCCCTGATATTAATATTCCAGCGCCGCACGCGCTCCGAGTTCACTAATCTCCACTTCTGCTCGTTGTGAATAATGAATGCAATAAAAACTCACACGGCTCCTCCTTTTTTATTACAGAAAGCATAATTTTGTGCAATTTTTTTGAGTTTTTAAATCACACCACATGACGCAGTTTCACACACATGGATCACATAATCAAAGTCAACTTTATTTGTCAATTTCTTCACATGTACTTGACACACAAAGGAATCGAAATCGCGTTTCTCACTATCCAATGCGTTTTACATGTACAACAACATTATGGTGCAGGTGCACAAGACGAGACAATCCTAAACTATATTATCATTATTATTATTATTAATATTAATAATATAGGGGCATCAGTAGCTGTAGGACGTAACCCCCCCCCTTTTTTTTCTGCAAAGTAGTTCCTTCCTAAAAACTCTTTGTAAATACGAATAAATAAATGTAAAGTAAACACACAACACAAGCAGGTAAAATAATGCATTTATTAATTGCATTCCTTAAAGTGGTTTCACCAGATGCCAGTAAGTGATTTGTCTGCTTGTTAAACTGTTATTACTTATAATAACATTGTTAAAAACATGCTAAGCGTTCAAACCTGCAAGGCAGAGCCACATTATTATGCTAGTACTGTATAGTGTTTTTTTTTATCCATGTTTCCTCCAGAAATTATTCTATGAAAAATGTACTAATGGGTTTTTCCGCAGGTTCGAGGACCAAGCCTGAAATCCTGACGTGGCTGTAGATGATGTGACTGGCTCCCGCTCGGCGACATTTCTGTGAATGACGAAAGGTCAGCGAGTACACCCCAGACACATAGGGCACACACACCATTCACACACACACTCCTATATAGGGTTTGACCTGTGACCTTTATGCTGTGAGACACCAGTCTTTTCTGTCTTAATTATCTTGTTTTAACACAAATACAAATACCTACTGTGCCACCAATGACTAAAGGTTTTAAAAAAGAAAACAGGAAATAGTAATATCACATGATGAACCCTCATTCTGCCCTGTATTAATGACACAGAGAAGAAGTTGTGTCCCTCCCTCTTCCTGATGGTATTTAATGAACATTTTGTCCCAGACGAGGAGTTTGTTTTTCCACCTTGGTTGAACCTTGAGCACCGAGGACAGGTGTGATTCTTCTTAATTATCTTTATAGAGTATCCTGGCACATAATGCATATAGGCTGGTGTGATTAACTGCAAGAGGAGACGCTTATAATGGATGTGCCCCTAAATGCAGCTTGTGGTTTACAGTAGCAGGTAATAACCTGAGGACATGTTGAAGGTTGGCCCATGAACATTTCTAACCTAAGTCACCCCCCCCCCCCACCCCGTGACTAAACGGCTGCACGCGCTCCGATCTGCGCCGCTCACTCACGTGCGTCTGCACCTCTGAGCGCGTTTGGCTCGCGCGCGGAGCCCGGACGTCGCTCTGCAGGCATCCGACAAACAGCGTTACACACACGTGCGCACACACACGCACGCGCACGCACGCAGACGTTTATAATTCTCTCTGATTTTGCAGCCTTACAGCGAATGGTCGTTTTTTTCTTTCTTTTCTCCTATGCCAAAAAACACGAGGATGCAACGAGAGCATCGTCCAGGAGAGGGAGGAGAGAGATAAAAAGGCTGATAGAGAGAGAGAGAGGGAGAGAGAGAGAGGGAGAGAGAGAGGGAGGGGGAGGCTGAATTCTCTGACCTCGACCTCCGCGGACAGACGCACGGTGGGAAAACCGCTCGTTTAGGATGGAGATGTCGAGATTCCCCATCCTCCCCTCTCCTCCTCCGACACACACGCTGCCCTGATGATGATGATGATGATGCTGCTGCTGGTGGTGATGATGATGTTTGCGTAGGAGTGCTTCATTTATTCTACCCATTTCCTGACCGCGTCGCTTTCCACCGGTGTCCAGCAACTCCCGGCGTGCGGTGCATGGACGCGTGCGGCTCCCGCAGCTTTTCCGTGTTCCGCGCATCAGCATCTTTGTCGCCTCCGGACTGTTCGTCAGCTGTGGAATCGGAGGAGAGGAGGAGAATGTTTTGCGCGTCGATGACGAGAAGAAGAATGTAAAAGTAGCCAAGACGCAAAGAGAATCAGCCTGGGCATCTGCGATTTTTCCTCCTTATAATAAAACAGGATCGAGCTGATCGGGGTTTTATTCTACTCAATCTCCACTTCTACTTTAGCGACATTTATTTATTTCTGTGGAGGGTTTTTCCCCCCCTTCTCCCCCTCCCTCATTATTCAGTGACTGAGGTCGACACGCAACAAAAGGCAGGAAAAGGTCGAGGAGCCGCCACGACTCCTACATGTGACCCGCTGAATTCCTCTTGTCTCTGAAGGTAAGGGAAATAAAAAAAAAACTGCAAAACGCTGCAAAAAATACTGCAAATACTTCACTTTGTGCATGAACTCATCCTTCACCTTTCAATCTGAGCAAAACAAGAAACGCATTCGCTTGTTAATCCATGCATGCTGTGGCAAACTAGATTTATAGATGGATAGATGGGGGATGAATCTGCTTTTCTCCCCCCCCCCTCCCCTCAGACAGACACGTGTAATTGATTATAGTCCATACACTCAGCATTGGGCACAATATGCACACGTAGCAGAGTTATTGTGCTTCTAGAAGCGAAATTAACCTCTGGTCCGGAAGCGGTTTGTGGGTAAGTGGAGTGTGAAGGAACAGATGCAGCTATACAAACAGGCAGAACGATGGATGAGAGGGGATGGGTGGTGGAGGGGGGGTGGGGGGCGGGTCAGTGCTTTTGTATGACAGCCTCTCTGGCTGTGCACCCGGCCCCCCGCCACATGCCCAGGCCAAACAGCGTGGCTTTCCTGATCCGCGGCCACCGTCGCCAACTGTCAGACGTGGCCGCGTCCGAACTGTTGGCCGCGGGTAGGAACGCAGGAGGTTCACGGAGCACAGGTAGGACGACAGAGCAGCAGTGATGGATGATCTAATAACAAGCCAGGGGGGGAAATGCAAGTCACAAAAAGCCTCCACAGCATTTGTGTTTTATGCATAAGGATGTTGACAGTGCTGAACTTGAGTGTGTTTTATATGTGCAGAACAGAACTGGAGTTTTGTGTGTGTGGGGAAAAAAAAAAAAAGTAAACTCCCTTTCTCGCCGTGACAAATGTTATCTGGGTCTGCCCCGATTTGTATAATAACCGGTTTAAAAATACCATCACGACCTAATAGAGCGTCTCTACTGGAGAGAATCAGTCTACTGTCTCAGCTCTGGGCTTAATCTGCCCAGAAGGATAAATAATCATTAAGCTCCACTGTGCTGGTGTATCAGCAGAAGTGATTTGAGGTTATTATCACGTTCCCCTCTCTCTCTCTCTCTCTCTCATGCACGTGTCTCGTTACACCTGGATGTATTGATATGAATTCACCTGTCACTCATGCACTTGCACAAGTTTGAACGAGTCTTTGCCATTGATGCACAAATGAACAAAATCATTAGAATGATGCTAAGGCTTTTGTGTTTTTTTAGCTTAGTTTGCTAAATTTAACCCTAAGTTGTGAAACTTGCTCTTCATAACTGCTCTCTATTAAAAAACACATTAAACATTAAACATTATTTAAACAAACATTAAATAACTGCTATTAAAAAAACTCAATTATCTTTAGGATAATTGCTTTACAGCCAAAGTAGAGGCTTTATGAATCTATATTAGTGATTAGAAGCTGTTCTTGCTGCTCTGCGGCCCCTGTTTTCTGCCTTAAATTGGTCATTCATGTGTGTGTGTGTGTGTATGTGAGCATGTTATTTAATACATTATCGGTGTTTTAGACAGGGAAAAAGGGAACACAGGAGAAGTTGGCACACAGGTTGATATCAGGGAGTCCTCAGCATGTATAGAACAGCTCTGATGTCAGGAATGGTATTTTTAAGATTCGCCTACGCTGTCTAGTTTTAGCCTCACACTGACTGATCCTAAACTCCCATCATCCTCTCCTCTCCTATCAGTCAAACTGTGACCCAAAGCATGTGTGTGTGCGCGTGTGTGTGTGTGTGTGTAGGGGGGGAGTAAAACCATGTCTTAACAGAACCTAAACACACACACACCTACAGTACACGCTGTGTTTTTTAGACGGGCCCACAGCAACGGAAGATAAGGCGGGGCTTGCGTTCCCATGGCGACTTTCTCGATGACCCTCGGAACAACCTTGGCCCCCTGGGAGATCAGTCATACTCCTGCGCGCACACACACACACACACACACACACACACACACACACACTCCAGTCCCCCATCGGAGCGTGACTGTGTAGCTGTGTGTTTCTCTCCATCCTCCCAGTCGTTACGGCAGGAGGGAGGAGAAGCAGAAGGATGGAGAGGATGGAGGAGCAACATTTCAAAAGAGACGGGTGATGAAAAGAGATGACGAAAGGTACAGGGATAAAGAGCGTATATAAAACATGGAGAGAGGGGGGGGGGGGGTTTAAACACTTGCAGAATAGTCAAGAGTAAATGCAATTACAGAGGCAGTATATCCAGTATAATAAACACCTTTTTTTAAAAGTGTACTCACATATCAAGCCTAATTACTTTTAAAAAGCACTACTGGGAGGAGATCCACTGCGGTGGAGATAAAGAGGAGAAGTGGAGTGGATGGATGGAAACCGGTGGTGGGGGGGGGGGAGGGGAACATGGCTGCTCAATGATCATGTTAAGCAGTCACCACCCGTTCCTCCTCCTCCTCCTCCTCCTCCTCCTCCTCCTCCTCCTCCTCGCCCTCGGCTCTCCGCTCCCCTTCATGGCGACACCCCGACGCGCTCACGCTTTCACGCTCGCGCACAAGACGGGGGTTTGATATCACGAGAGGTGGATGCACGCGCATGGGGAGCCACAAGCCGATTGGAGAGAGAGAGAAAAAAAAAAAAAAAAACTGGATTCATTGCAAAGAGCAGAAGGGAGGTGATGCTGGGAAGGAAGAGAGAGGAGGAAAGCTGCTGTCTCTTTGTGTGTGTGTGTGTGTGTGTGTGTGTGTGTGTGTGTTTTCCTTTCCTCCTGCTGCCACATCCACAGCCGTTTCATTATCATGCATGGTGAATTTCCATGCACGTATGACACGAACAGTGCCAACATTTGTGCTTTTTTTTATTTCTTTGTTTTCCCCCTCTACCCAGATCACTTTTTATTGGACACCACAAATGTCAAATGCATCTGTACACAGCTTATACCTGACACCCGATGACGATTAAATAGTTTACCGCTCGTTTTTTCAATTTTTCAAAATAAAATTGCAGGGTGAGTTACTTGGAAAACTGCATCGAAGGGTAAATAACCATAATATTCATCAGTTATCGGCGTCCAGATTGAAATTCACAGTGAAGTGAATTTGCGTGTACTAAATGCCTTATATTCCTTATATCCTATATATGATCGTCTCGCTCATGTTACCATTTGTTATCATGTTCCTGCACGTTCCAGAGTTGGATTTTCACGTGAAAACTAAGAAATTGCAGCAGATCTGGTGGTTTTCTGGGCGTTTGTTCCAGTTATTATGTGGTATTTATAAAAGCTGAATGCCATGTGCAGGTATAAGGGAGGTGGGGAAAGTGCACCTGACATTTGATCCTCCAGATAATTGATAATTTATTTCGGTGTCAAACATATTGATAACAGAATGTATTGGGCATTCTTTGCACCCCCCTGCAGGTGCAAAAATGGTTTAGTCCAACCATAGACAGCAACAGGCATCACTATAATATGCTCTGATTGTTATTTAGGATTGATCACTGACATTATGTGTGTGTTCAGGCCTCAGAACTGTGTGCTACGCCCCTGTTCTGTTCTGGGGACAGAGTGCGACCCGTGCCGGACCACCTGACAGGCCCAGATGGTCCGTAACGTTGCGGTAGATCAGGAATATATTCATTTGGCTCTTCATAAACCAACAGCGGTGTTTTTAAAGTAGCCGCATGCTGAATCAAAGCTCCCTTTAAATTTCGTTTTGTGACTTTTCAACCAAACACGGGTCCTTCCTCGGGCACAATGTTTTAAAATGTTAAACGACTCACTATGAGTGGTTGCTGAAGCTAAAAAAAAAACGAGACCCGTGTATTAAAAAAGCACGACTGGGCTGTCTCTCCTTGTATATAGCCTGCAGCATCTGCATTTATTACACACTAAATATAAAGGGAGACGGCCCAGACTAAGTTTATAATATGCATTGCATTCATAAGAATGACCTAAACTGTACATGCCCCAAAGACGCCAAGGTCCTTCTCCTTACCGGCGTCATGGTCCAAAGCCGTCCGCTCCTTTGTGCCTGTTATAAAAGCATTAGCTGTGGAACGTTAAATCCCAGACAAAAAAAAAAAAAAAGTTGCAGGCGTCGACATGCTCCTTCGGGAAAAGTGATGAAGCCGAATGAATTTAAGAACCGGCTGGCTCAGCAAGGTCACGACCTGCGCCGCCGCCGCGAGAGCACATCACAACGAACGCCAAACGAGAGATTCTCACTCATACGTTCTTCTTCTTCTTCTTCTTTTTTTTTTTCCTCCCCCCTATAAGCTGGGAAAAGTTGTTTTCGGAGGATAAACTAAAGGCTCCGGCTTTTTGAGCGTAAACCACCCACTCGAAAATCAGGTGATGGCAAATTGTCGGCCTTTAATAGCCCTGTCGCCATAGTAACTGAGGACGATTCGCTCCTACTTTCACACACACACACACACACACACACACACACACACACAGGCTCTTGAGCAATGACCATTAGCTGCATGTGCATCCACCCTCTCATCTCGTCCAAGGTGCCCTCTGAGGACGCTTCTTCTTCTTCTTCTTCTTCTCCATTTGCCGCTTTTTTTTCTTTCTTCTCTTCCACTCTCTTCTCTTCCTCCTTCTCTCTCTCTCGCCATCTGCCTCTTTTCACCCCGTCTCCTCCCGATAAATCGATGTGAGCGGCATCTGTCACAGATGCGTTTGTGTCGTAGGAGACCGAGGCGACTTCTGAAAAACGCTGCAGAAATCCGGAGGAAAAAGTGAAAGTCCAGATGTTTTTTTTTGTAAAGCGATTTTCCTGGAAAATCCTGGAAGCAGTCCTGCAAACAAAAACTGATGAGGATGAACAGTTTCAACTCTCTTATCAGGTTTATGTTTATTTAATGCTTGCTACAGATCCCTGGCAGTGGCCTCCCTTCATGCTCTAATTGTCAAAAACGCCTAAAGTGCCGTTTTAAACATCCAAACGTGCCCTTCTGGGTTGTGAAAACACACATACTGCAGATTCCACCGGGACCAAACGCTATGAAACATTACTACTGCGATTACTTTTATGTCGGACCCCTTTTTTTTTTTTTTTGCACCATATATTTTGAGCCAAAACCACAAACTACTGAAGCGTTTTGCATCATCTGGTGTTAAAATGCAACAGAATACAGGACATTTCCTTCTTGCATCCATTTCTACAAGTTAAATGTACATAATTCTGATCATTGATCTGACTAAGTTCAGTTTTAATAACATACAATACATATATAATATACATAAACTACACTGTAGGTGCCATTTTTTTTCTTTTCGCTCGCACAATTCACATAAAAACAATTGTACACAATAGCAAGACTGAAATTAATAAATAAATAAAATACAATTTGCTACCAGGATCTGCATAATCAATGAAATGAAAGTATATGTTAAAGTGGACTCGGAAAGTGACAGAAATACCAATTTAAAGAATGAAAGGAATGAGGAAAGGGTTCAGGGGAGAATTTGGAGCTTCTGTATTATTAGCTAACTTATGACTTAAGTTATAACAAATAAATGCCACTATGTGTATAAGCATTCATTCATGTTCATGACAGGTTTTTATGAGCCTCAATTCAAGTCAATAAACTCAGTTTTTCTGCAGAAGCGAGGCACAAAGTGCTGCTCCGCGTTCTTCACACCTCTACCGGTTTGGTATTATTTGTGATTCTCCTTCCTCCACGGTTGCAGGAACTGAGGCGTACAGGAAGTGTGAGCGTGCCGCACTGCGTGCCTTCCACCGCTCACCTGCTCAGGTCGATTTTACGCTCCTGTATTGACCCGCGGCTTCTCACCCTGGGCCTGGTTTTTGTGGAATAGTGCTGACACCGGCAAAAGAAGAGAGAAAGAAGGTTCAGGCCACTTTCTGAGCGTTTTAATGCAGCATTCTCGCTGATCTGTCTGAGGACGCCACGTTTAAAACATCGCCTGTGTACCCGCGGTTTCACGTCAGCCCGAAACAGACGGCACGAGCAGAGACAAAGACGACGGCCAAGGGTAAAAAACGTTAGCCTGGATGTTAAAAGCTTTCTGAATAAATTGTGAATTTGAGGGGGCGGAAGACCCAAGGCCAAAGTAGTGTCAGGGCTCATAACCTTATGATCAAATATCTAATTAACAAGCATTAATAGCCTAATATCAGTGTTGGCCAAGACTTCACACTTTTTGTGCACAAGTCAGTTTAGTCCAAATTGCAGCTGCTAATTCATACTGATAAACACATAAATGCACACTCCTCTCCTCTCTGATTTAACCTGTTTAGAATGTTATACACGACTTGACCTTCACTACGTCACCTCTAGTTTCATATATTTACTGAGTGTGTGTGTGTGTGTCCTTTCAGAGATTGAATACCTATCCCTCAGGTACTATATTTATATATATGTATATATATATATATATATATATATATGGTGGGTTTTTCATGCATACGTTCAGATGAAACGTCCATTACGCAGCGCAGGCACATTATGACTGATCGGGTTACGTGTCCTTCACTTTGCCACCGGCTCAGGACGCTGCATCCACACAAGTCTGCAGAAAACAAGCGGCCCTCGCTTCCAGCTTCGGTGCTCTGACACACACACACACACACACACACACAGCTCACAGATGCACACGTTTGTTTGACCTGTTAAAATATTAAAAACAAAACCTGCATTGACTTTTATTCATATATTGCATGAGAAAACCACAGCTCCAACACTATATGAAGTGCTTTTATCTGCAGTAAAACACAATGTTACTGCTACAGCATCAATATATATCATCAATATCCACATCATCAATACAATAAGAAAATAGTTGCAGTAGTAGGGCAGTGAAATGTTTGTGCAATTAGGCAATAATTGATGATTGAATTTAGCTTACTTTAGCTTATTTCCTGTTTTTTTCATTTTTTTTTGCTCTGTCACAGCAACATAAATAGATTCTGACTCTTCTGTATTCACGTCACATGTTGTAGATTTCTTTTTAACCAAGTTTAAGTACCGTAACCTTTGTGCTTGAGATACTCCATATTTATTCTCATTTATAGCAGGAAAACTGAGAAAACTTTCAAGATGGCGCCACGGTAGGCAGCCCGTTACGCAGCTCTCCTGTCGTTTCTTTTCTTTTCTGTATTTATTTATTTTTTTAAAGTTCTTTTTTGCTTAAACTTGCTTTAATTTGTGACCAAATTTCTCATAAATTTTTTCTCTACACACACATCCTGCACCTTAAGTATGCATCAGCTATGTATGTGTACATGTGTGTATGTGGGTATATATGCAAATATGTAAATATGTGTGTACGTGCATGTATGTATGTATATATGCTTTGCTTATGCATACCTTTTCTTGCTATTTATTAGTATTTTTTCTCCATTCTTATCTCCATAATGCATACTGTGTATGCGGATCAACAAATTCTACGAATTTTGTACATAGTGTTGTGTATTTTTATTTTTTATAGCTTTTATTTTCTCTTTCTTTTCTCTGTACGCTGCAGTAACAAGTGTTACGGCTGGCTCAATGCCACAACATAATAAGGAGCAGACAACAGAATAAAGTTCAAATATTTATTGAGAATCACCAAATTGTAAATATTAAGCAAAATCCAGGGGATGAAGTGCAGGGAGTGGAGGATGAAGTGAGGGGATGTGGTGTGTGTGTCAGTATAAGGGGATGTGAACCAAAATAACAAAGTGAGGCACAGAGACAAAGAAAGAGTAAGAGTAAGAGTAAGAGTAAGAGTAAGAGTAAGAGTAAGAGTAAGAGTAAGAGTAAGAGTAAGAGTAAGCGAGAGAGCGACAAAGTCAGAGTCAGTAGCTAGAGCGAGTGGGGAGAAAAGTGCCCCTGACAAAAGATAGACAGAAACCCCTTTTATACGGCATCCCCGCTGGTCAATCAAGACAGGTGTATTCAATTGTCTCTAATTAACTAGGGGAATTACCAGAAAACCCAGCCCTGCCCGTGCACTGGCAGTGCTGGGCCTAAAGGGGGCATAGACGGGCATAACACCTCCCACACTAAGAGGTTTGTTCTAACAAGCCTCAAGCTCAAAAAAAAAAACTACCGGCAGAACACCCTACCGGGGACCAAACCCGGAGTCTCTGTGGGTCCTGGTACCTAGGATTCCAAAGAACAGGGTGAGAAGACAATAATCATACATATTATATACTCTGAAGAAAATGAATAAATTACAAAAACTTTGGGGCTTACCTACACAATACAATATTCCACTGATGATACTACCTGCATAAAAATTGGTTAGGATCTAGAAAGTGCATCTGCAACAACATTATCCTTCCCCCGAATGTGCAGAATTTTAAGTGGATATTGTTGCAAAATCAAGCTCCAAAGCATAATGCGCTGGTTCTGATTTCGCATGCGATCAATGAAAACCAAGGGGTTATGATCTGTAAAAATTTCGATGGGACTGGGAGAGGAGCCTAAATAGACTTCGAAATGTTGTACAGCAAGAATCAACGCAAGTGCTTCCCTCTCCACAGTGGAATAGACTCGCTGGTGGCGGTTAAACTTCTTGCTAAAATAAGCAACAGGGTGCTCAACCCCCTCTGGACCTATTTGGAGTAGCACAGCTCCGGCACCACTCTCACTGGCATCGACAGCAACACTGAATGGGTGATCAAAATTTGGGGCCAGGAGAACAGGAGTTGACGCAAGCAATACTTTAACATTGTCGAAAGCGTCTTGGCACTGGTTGGTCCACTGAAATGGAATCTTTGGGCTAAGCAGGTTTGTCAAGGGCGAGACAACAGATGCAAAATTTTTACAAAAAGCTCTGTAGTACCCTGCCATCCCAAGAAATCTTCGAAGTTCTCGCCTACTTTCAGGCACAGAAAAACTACAGACTGCTTCCACCTTGGCACCTACAGGACGTACTTCACCCCCACCCACCACTTTACCAAGATAAGTGACTCTGGCCTGGCCGAATTCACATTTTGCGAGATTCACTGTTAAGTTGGCCGCTGACAGTCGAGAAAAGAGTTCCTTAATTTGAGCAAGATGGCTAAGCCAATCATTACTATACAAGACGACATCGTCCAAATAGGCGTCACAGCCACGCAGCCCTGCCAGGACTCGGTTAATGAGGCGCTGGAAGGTGGCGGGTGCGTTTCTGACCCCAAAAGGCATAACACGATACTGCAGGAAATTGTCAGGAGTCACAAAGGCTGATAACTCTTTAGCTCTAGATGTCAGCGGGACCTGCCAATATCCCTTGAGAAGGTCGAACTTACTCACAAATTTAGCTGAGCCAACGCGATCTACACAGTCATCACAACGTGGTAAAGGGAAACAATCAGGTTTAGTTACTGCATTTAGGCGTCTATAGTCTGTGCAGAACCGATAACTCCCATCAGGCTTGTTTACCAGTAGGCAAGGGGAGCTCCAAGCACTAAAACTAGGTTCAGCCAGGTCATGTGTCAACAAATAATCCACCTCTTTTTGCAATAACCCCCTCTTTGTAGGATTAACCCGGTACGCATGTTGTTTTATTGGGTGCGCCCCACACACATCAATATCATGCTCAATAACAGATGTACGAGTTGGGACATCAGGGAAAAGGCCAGGAGAGGACTCTATCAATTCAATGATGTCTGTTCTCTGGGAATCAGTCAAATGACATAGGTGAGAGGACAAATCAGATATAAATTCTGAGTTCTGTAGGCGACCCACTACTACCGCCTGTGATGGAGCTCTGATCCCTTCATCCCACTCTTCACTGATAAGAGGTTCAACTGCAGCATCAGGAGAATTATCTAGAGGCCCATTGGAAACCAAACCAACAGGTGTACATTCAGAAGAATCAAAGTACGGCTTTAACAGGTTAACATGGCAGACTTGAGCCTTCTTGCGGCGATTGGGTGTACTCAAGAGATAGTTACACTCAGACAAACATTTCACAATCTCATAGGGACCACTGAACTTTGCTTGGAAGGGGCTACTCAAAAGAGGCAAAAGTGCAAGTACTTTGTCACCTACAGAGAAACTACGCTGCTTTGCCTTGCGATTAAAGACAGTTTTCATTTTTGACTGAACTTTTTCAAGTTTGCGTCTAGCAGCAGTTCTAGCCTCATAGAGACGGTATCGAAAGCCACTTACATAGTCCTGAACATTAACAGGAGCCTTGTCCACACTCCACTCATCCGCCAAAACTGCAGTTGGGCCTCGAACCACATGGCCAAATACAAGTTCGTTTGGGCTGAAGCCGAGGCTTTCTTGAGCAACTTCCCTAATTGCCAACAATAGCCAGGGGAGACCCTCCTCCCAATCAGACCCAAGCTCCACACAATAGGACCGAAGGAGGGACTTGAGAGTCTGGTGGAACCGTTCTAGGGCCCCCTGGCTTTGAGGATGGTAAGCGCTGGAAATATTATGTCTTGCCTTCAATTGTTGCAATGCCTTCCTAAATTGTTTCGACATGAAGTTCGATCCTTGATCGCTTTGAATTACCTTAGGAATTCCGAATGTAGACATAAAATTACTCAAAGCCTTCAGTACAGATTTAGCAGTGATTGACCCCAGTGGGTACGCTGTTGGGTACCTAGTGGATTGGCACATCACGATCAAGAGGAAGCTATGCCCAGCCTTGGACCGAGGCAATGGGCCAACACAATCAACAATGAGATGTTCAAAAGGGTTCGATACTACTGGAATGGGCTGTAATGGGGCCAAAGGAATCTTCTGGTTGGGTTTACCTGTCAGCTGGCACACATGGCATGATTTTACATAGGCAGACACATCTCTTCTCATTTTTGGCCAAAAGAATCGCCGCATGATTCTATCATAGGTCTTTTTGACCCCAGTGTGCCCAGCTACCTCGTTGTGTCCCAGATCTAGCACTGCCTTCCGGAATTTAGATGGGACAACAACCTGCAAAAATGTATCAGAGTAGGTGTCTTGCCTAAACACAAATCTTCTACACAAAAGACCATCTTGTAGGAAATATGGGGCATCGCTATCCTGGGCCTGTTCAGAAGCCATGACAAACAATGGCCCCAGCGATAAGTCACTAGCCTGCTCCTTTGACAGTTCCTCAAGAGTAACTTTAAACAAATCAGGCAAAGAAACGTTAAACTTGTCCTGTCCACTAGGAGTTAACTCACCATCAGTGACTTCTAAAGGAGGGCCTTGCATGTTGGCCTTAGGTTCCTCCTTAGACTTCACAACCTCGAAGGTTTCCACTTCAGACTCATCACTCACAATATCATTCCCCTCTAGCTCACCTACAGGCAGGTCAGAGGAACTATCGTGTACAACATGGGGTGAACTAATAAAAGTATCCTCCAGTGGCACCACATCGGAGTTTAAACCACGCTTTTCCATGGCACGGGTAACAACACAGGCTGGATACAACTCAATATCATCCTGCAAACTTGGCTCAGGCTTAGCTGGCACATCTTCAGGTAGAGAAATGGGGCTAACAATGGGTGGAGAAACAGATGGCGAGGCAGTGTCAGTAGGGTCCCAAACCTTCCCCCCAGCTAAATCATTCCCCAAAATAAATGAAATGCCAGATATTGGGAGACATTGACGGACTCCCACCACAACATCACCAGTAACTAGCTGAGAAGACAAATGGATGTTATGTAGCGGTACTTGCATTGAAGTCATTTCAAATCCTCGTACTAGCACATGGGTACCTGTAGCACTGCTATCAGAGAGGGGCAAAACCCCAGCCATGATGAAGGACTGAGCTGCTCCAGTATCTCTCAGGATACGTACTGGCACACTATCTGACTCACCCAATAGAGACACAGAGCCATCAGTTACAAAGGGACTATAGTCTGCATCAACCCTTTTACCTACCCCAGCAGTAGTTAGAGAACCAACTCCTAAATCCAGCGGACCCATTCTGCATGGGGTCACGAACCCACACCCTTTTGAGTTCTTATTCTTCTTAAGCAGAATTTTACATTCATTTGCCTTATGCCCTGTTTTCTTACAGTAAAAGCATGTAACGTCTGTCTTAACAGTGGAGGAGGGAGTATAGCGAACAGTGGGAGGTGAGGTGCTACCAGGGGAAAATATAGGCTGCGTATTATGCCCACCTACAGGCTGTTTAAATTTGAAAGAGTTCCGGTTTTTGTTCGGCTGGCTACCCCAGCGGCTATCGGTGCGCTTGTGTGTGAGCACATACTGATCAGCCAGAACAGCAGCTTCCTCCAGCTCTTGAACCCCCTGCTCGTTCAGATATGTGGTAACACTGTCGGGTATACAGTTTTTAAAGTCCTCTAAGAGGATCAACTGCCTGAGATTTTCCCAAGTAACTACCTTTTGTGCACCACACCATCTGTTGAACAGGGTCTCCTTTTTCCTGGCAAACTCTACAAAAGTCTGCTGCTCTGACTTCCTTGCGCTCCGGTAGCGCTGGCGGTACGCTTCAGGAACAAGTTCGTAGGCGTGCAAAATAGACTTTTTAACCACTTCGTAATTTTTAGCCTGGGTAATGGAAAGTGCTGAAAATACCTCCTGCGCCTTTCCAGTAAGCACACATTGGAGTAGCAGGGGCCATACCTCCTTTGGCCAGGTAAGGGTAGTAGCAACTCTTTCGAAATGGTTAAAATATCTGTCCATATCTTCCTCTGAAAAGGGAGGCACAAGGCGGATGTTCTTAGCTACATCAAATTTAACATTGCTGGTTGGCTCAGGCTCACTTGAAACAAGCCCCAGCTCTAACCTACGCATAGCTAAGGCGTGTGCACGTTCTTTATCACGCTCACGCTCACGCTCCTCGCGCTCTTTGTCGCGTTCACGCTCCTCGCGCTCCATGTTTCTCAGCTGCACTTGATATTCCATCCTCTTAATTTCCAAATCAGTGTCAACAACCTCAAGTTGCTTACTAGGAGCTACACTGTCGTCAGGCTTAAAGTCTGCCGACTGCATGTCTGTTGGGGGTTCGGTTTCCTTTAAGAACCCTTTTGCTTGTAATTTTCCCGTAATTGCAAAAATCAAGGACTCTTTTAAACTCTTCTCTTTTGATGTCAAAGTGAGTTTATAATAGTCTGCGACTTCACACAGCTGCGCTTTATTCATTGTCACCAACAAGTCCTCAGACGGACTGGCACAAAAATCTTCCACAGTCGCCATCATAAATTAATCACAAGCAAATAAACAAAGCCCCAAAACCCTGTGAAAAGCTACCTACTCTCCCCAATAGGCGCAAATTCAACACGGTAAATGCTTAATTATTAAACACAAAACAAACCAAGATGAGGCACAAAGCTACAACTTCTCTCAGAGACTAGGCTACAAAGACGTGCACTACGCACACAAACTGGCCACCGCCAGAACAAATCACAAAAGCCTACACGTCTCACGGTGTCAAAACACAAAGTTTTACACCGGCTGCTCACTTTATAGAAAGTTTCAACCAACTACTAGGCTACAGTAGGCCTATCTGCAATCAGTGCGTCACTTGCACTAAACGAGGCATCAACCTCCACAAATTGCAGCGCTTAAACACAGCCTACAATGTTGGCCACTACAAATTACACCGAACATCAATGGATCTATAAATAGATCTGTGAATGTTTTACACGGCTGGCCAATTCCGCGCACAAAAATAGCTCACACTAAAGGTAACACACTATACTGACACAAAGGGGGAAAACGGAACACTTACCACATCCGCGCAAGTCAAATTACTCCACATCGATCCAGGTGAGCTCATCTGTCGGCGTTGGATTTCTTACCATGAGCGGAATGATTAAACGCAGTCCTCTGAACCTACTTATCTAACCCGAGAAGCTAAACTAACCTAGCTAGTCTTCCGGGGCCTGCTGATCTTGGGGCGGCTGGTTAACGCTGAACTCGTGACAGTTCCAGCAGGCTTTCACTGTCCGAAGCGTGCCCCTGACAGGAGAGAACTCCCGACCAGAATTACCCCTAAAAAACAACAAACTAAAATAAGAAAGGCAAAATAACAAACAGTGTCCCGATGGAGAGGCAATGCCCAGCTGGAACACTCTACCTTTCCAGAGACTGCGATGTACTTAACCCAAACAACCAAACAGCTGCACTCACCTGTAAGGACGCGAGTCTATGATCCAAACCAATGAAGATCCCGGACGAGGCCCCAAATTATGTTACGGCTGGCTCAATGCCACAACATAATAAGGAGCAGACAACAGAATAAAGTTCAAATATTTATTGAGAATCACCAAATTGTAAATATTAAGCAAAATCCAGGGGATGAAGTGCAGGGAGTGGAGGATGAAGTGAGGGGATGTGGTGTGTGTGTCAGTATAAGGGGATGTGAACCAAAATAACAAAGTGAGGCACAGAGACAAAGAAAGAGTAAGAGTAAGAGTAAGAGTAAGAGTAAGAGTAAGAGTAAGAGTAAGAGTAAGAGTAAGCGAGAGAGCGACAAAGTCAGAGTCAGTAGCTAGAGCGAGTGGGGAGAAAAGTGCCCCTGACAAAAGATAGACAGAAACCCCTTTTATACGGCATCCCCGCTGGTCAATCAAGACAGGTGTATTCAATTGTCTCTAATTAACTAGGGGAATTACCAGAAAACCCAGCCCTGCCCGTGCACTGGCAGTGCTGGGCCTAAAGGGGGCATAGACGGGCATAACACAAGCAAATTTCCCCGTTGTGGGATCAATAAAGTCCTAACTAGATCTATCTAAAAACGGCTCAAGTGGCTAAATGCATTTATAGGAAAGAAATATATGTTCAAAGAGCCAGAAATCGTCTAAACTTCTATATGGACTAGTGTTCGCCGACTTGCTTAAAAGGAAACCATAGAGGTTGCTTTCGGCTTCAGATGTCCCGTGTGTTGAGGACACAGGGACACGGACCCTGTGCTGGTATCTGGGGGCGTATCCTTCCCTCTGTTGGACAAATTGACAGCCAGTCAAACAGCAGGGGGTCCGCGCACAGCGCCGCAAAACAAGAGAGGAAATGAAAGCTACCATTATGTGTGAAACAGCGAGGCGACTTCCTGCAGAATGTGGCCTCTGAACGCACCGCGGCTCCGCGGGAGGAGACGCAGGGATGTGGTGACGCATGCTAATCAAATCGCTAAACCTCGATGCAAATTTACAATCTGTGCAGCCGCGCGTTGTTATAACGCGATGACTAGCGTTTCGATTTGCCAAAAACGGCCTTGTTACGGCGGGATGACGCTGCAGCATCATCTGAAGACGTGAATAAAAGATGCGATTGCGTCAGATTATCCAGGCAATACATGTTCGTATAGGAATGTATATTTATACATATATACACACTGAAATTAATTTGTCTGCTTGCAACATGCACAGACAGCACGTCCTGTCCTGTTTGTTTAAAACGAGCATCACGGTGGCTCAGCGAAGAATCTGTAAAAATGTCCCACGTTATTTTATTGTGAAATGTCAAAGAGCAAATGTAATTTTATTGGTCGCATCCACCTCAGAAAAATGAATTATATTCACAGTATTTGATGGCGGTGGTGTACCCTGAGCAGAGCATGAAGCCAGAGGGGCGGCTGGGATGTGTGTGTGTGTGTGTGTGTGTGTGTGTGTGTGTGTGTCATATCAAAGACTTTCTGAGTGTTTTGAAACAATGCAATGATCTGTCATATGGGGCAGACTCAGCCCGGTATCAGCTGCTCGGTGTGTTTGCATGACGGCCAAAGCGTTTCACGGCAGGGGCGTCCTGACGGGGCTCAGGGTGTCACCGCGATTTCTGAGGAGCAGATGTGACTGACACTGAACCAATAAACCTGGAATGAACCGGACGGCAGGAAGCAGGTTTTTCTACCGGATAGGTTTATAAGGTTTAGAGTTGGAATGGACGCGCCTGCAACACGCAAAGGGTGAACAAAGACACAATAGTGCAAAAAAAGGAGTTTGCACAAATGCATCTTGTTTACACAAATGCATCTTGATGGATGTTTTGATATTTTGTAGAAAAATGCAGTTTATTTCTGCAGGAACCTGAGAAAAAAGCAGCGATGAATTTTAGCTCTGTTCTGTTCTATTTCTGCAGCTCAGATTTCAGTTTTTTGCAGCGTACATACAGATTACAGACATGTCCATCAACTACAGTATGTTAATGCACACAACACAGAATGGCTGGTTTTATATTTTATTATCATGTGTATCTAAGAACGTTGAAGCACCAGAGAGTTACGGGACAATGCTAAAACTTCCATGTGGTGCAACCCTAAAAACTAGTTAGCAGATAGTCTAACCCCCTTAAAAGGGTTTTAAAAACACATGCTTCCAACTAGTTTTATATTCTAGGTGGATTAATATAAAATTGCTAGTTAAAAATTGCACAAAATCCTGATTTTTGTAAGAATAAATGGTACAAATTGACTTTAAATGATTTTCTCACCTTGATTTCACCCATAATCCATATGTTTAGACTAGCAGTGGTAGTCTACTTGTGATTTCTTGGATAGTTCTTGCACCTGTTTCCACTCGTTGTGAAATGCTTCTTGTTTGCAGCCAAACTAACAGAGAGTGTAGATAAAGGGGAATGATAAAAGGATGTTAAACAAAAACTCTCACATCCTTTTCCTCCCCACAGCGAAGATGCACTTTTTTTATTTTTTATTGATGGCACCACCCGGTTTCCAGGGCTAAGAATTCTGTCTCTTCTCTTCAATCCATCCACTGACGAGTTCAAAGAATTCCCAGAAATATCTGCGCTAACTTCAGCTCTTTGTGGCGCAGAGATTACAGGCTGTCACCCACGGACTCGTGGTATTATTTGCACGGCGGCGGAGGGTCGAGCGCAGCACCGCAGCTGGTTGGAGCCCCGCTGACAAAACGTGATTATATGCTATTATTCAGAGATGATTTGAAAGTGAAAGCTTGTTTTTGGAAAATGATTGAATTTTGGGAAAAAGATTGGCAGAATGGTATCCATTCAAAAGAATCTTTGTGATATTTTTATCTACTTTTGTATTTGAAATGTGAAAGTAGTTTTTAGCATCCATAAAATAGCACAGTATTTGTGGTTTTATCTACACTGTAAAACACTGCTGTGCAATCCTCAGGTATTTACGCTGTTAAAATATATATATATGCAAGCTACTGGAATATGTTATTCCAGTAGTTTGCTGTAAATTTTACACAGTAGTCAAAAGTATTACTGTAGAAAACAGTAGTGAACAACTACTACCCAGTAGTATTTAATTGTTCTGCAAAATTGCTGCAAGTTACTTTAGATTTTAAGCTTGTAATTTTTCTTTTACAAATACTAATAGGTATAATTATATAGTGTTAGGAGCTCAGCATTTTATTTATTTGCATAATTTAAAAGCACAAAAACAAATAACTGACATGTCCTGCAAATGTCAAATTTAACAATACAAGAAAATAACCTATATGTATATATATATGTATTTATATATACATATTTATACATATATATATATGTATATATATAAAGAAATATAATACATAATAGGAACGATATTTACAATCTTTATTTTTATGAGGTTATTTTCTTGTATTGTCCAATTTGACATCCTGCAGGACATGTCAGTTATTTGTTTTTGTGCTTTTAAATTATGCAAATAAGTAAAATGCTAAACTCCTAACACTATATAATAATACCTATTAGTATTTGTAAAAGAAAAATGACAATTTTACACTGTGTAACCTTAAAATTTAAAGTAACTTGCAGCAATTTTGTAGAACAATTAAATACTACTGGCTGATTAACTGTATTATGTGCAGTAGTTGTTCACTACTGTTTTCTACAGTAATACTTTTGACTACTGTGTAAATTTACAACAATTTACTGTAATAATCACATATTATAACACTGTAAATACCTGTAGATTTCACAGCAGTGTTTTACAGTGTGCTATTTATACACACACATATATATATATATATATATATATATATATATATATATATATACATATACAGAATCCTCGTCTGGACAAACATGACTGTATGTCGTGGACGGGGAAGGGAAAGGACGCCGCGATCCGCTGCAGCCGCTGCAGCCGCAAAACGCGTCTAAAGTTACGGCGGCACATCTTACGTCAGCATGCAATCTGAACTGGAAGAACAGCCACGCAAGGTCGTTTAGATGGATGAGAGACATTTAGTGAGCTGTATAATTAAATGAAGACACCCCCAGGTCACCATTACGTTTTTTTTTTTTATTTTGAACATCCTCGTGGTGCTATATTCATACTTGCCGAGAGCCTATTTTCATGATATATCGTTGGCGGGCGGGCGCTAATTAGAGAGTCGTAGCTCCGATATTACAGCAAAGTATGAGAAGAATAAAACTATTCCTTTGGTGCTTTTCTCTACCTGAGAAATCCAGTTTCTCTATTTTCTACCTTAACAATCCCCACAGGATGATATTATGACAAGTAAACTTATTACTGTAAAAGAAACTGGGGTCCGGGTATCCACTGGGGTCATTTAGCAGTCAATTAAATCTTTTCTTTCCCCCTAAAATCTTAAATCAAATTGACTAAAATCAGGAAATAAGGTAAATTATCTGCTAGTGAAATCATATAATTTTACTCAATATTGTATATTTAATTGTATTTCCCTGGTTTCTGATTCAAGGTCAGAATTATGGGTAAACTAAGCTCATAAGTGCCCTTTAGTAATACTACTACTACTACTCATAATAATGATAGTAATAATAAAACATTACATTTGTGCTGCATTTTTCATTCATGGTGAAAAATTGCAGCCGTATTGATCACATAACCAAAAGAAAGTAGTAGGACAGGGTTTACCTGAGGCTACGGTGGCTGTGTGTGGTCATTATTATATTTATATATATATATCATATGTGGCTGCAGGGACAAAAAAAAACGTTTTTGTGCCTCAGGTGAAATTTTACTCTGGAACAGGATGAGCCAGGAGGCTGAGACGGGGAATCAAGTTATGCTGCAGCGAGGGTCACAGCGGCCTGACAGGATGATATGATGACAAGTAAACTTATTACTGTAAGAAAAAAAAAATGTGGTTCTCAAACTGGGGTCCTGGGACCTACTGGGGTCATTTAAGGGTCAATTTAATAATTTTTTTTTCTTAAAATCTTAAATCAAATTCACCAAAATCAGAGAAAAACCTTGAAATAAGGTAAATTATCTGCCATTTGGCCTGATTGTACCACAATGATGATCAACTACACTATGTTGAACAGAGATATGCACACAAGCTAAATTGCATATACTGCACATATAAGTACGGTAAGCCTGTTTTGTACAGAATAGCCAAAACCAAAGATATTTTCACTTTTTTGCAGCATGCACAAGCTGACAATTATTGAATTGCTCGCTGATTGCGTGCTGTGTGTGTGTGTGTTTGTGAAGTCACACCCCGACAGGCCACAGTTGTTCTCGGGCCGTGTTATTGTCCTCGCCCACCTAACGTCTCCGTCCTCCACTCAAGTGAAAGCCCGTCACCAGCCATTATTCCCAGCAAGACCTCAGCTGTGATCTCTGCCATGTTTCATCGCGGCGCGGCAATTTATTCCAAAGCCCGCTGTCTGAGTCTGAGCATGTTAGCTAGTACTTAAATTATTACGTACGGGATGTGTGTTTGGATATGTGTGTGTGTGTGTGCTGCTTTGCTTCTTCCTTCGCCTGAACCTCTTGTCATTCCAGAGGACGGATACCAGGCAAAAGGAGCTGAGCAGACAAGTTTGCCTTTCTCCTGCACTATTTCACTGTGAAGTCTGGGTTTGCACACGTGCGTGCACGTGTGTGTGCATGTGTGTGCATGTGTGTGTGTGTGTGTGTGTGTGGTTAAATAATTAACACTGTTCTTCGCCATGCTGAAACAGATCCTTCACACACTGATCTGATTAAGGCAGCCCCAGGAGATGCATGCAGCCTGCCTACCCTGCTCAGTGACTAATGCTGCATGTATGTCGTGTGTGTGTGTGTGTGTGTAGTGGAGGATGGTGAAGAGACAACTGTACCTGTGTGCCTACAGTTATGACGTTTCCCATGTCACTGCTTGTGTACAATAAGCGTTTGTTTTCTTTTTTTTAATGAATAGCTTAAAATGACCTGCCATATAGGCTCTGATGTGTCTTTTACCCGCATTTTGTATGTGTGCTATAATTGTGTTTGTGTGTGTGTGTGTGTGTGTGTGTGTGCACCAATTACAGAAGGGTCAGAGGTTAAGGAGACAGTTTTTCAATAGAAACAGCTCAATACCACCACGGGAAATATCGCATATACAAACAGCTTCACAGAGTACAGATGGTATATTTTAATAAGCATTATATATATAAATATTTAAATATATATGTTTTTGGCTTGTGCTGCTTGTTGTTTAAAAACTAACGCTGTTATGTAACTAAACATTATTATTTTCACTCATAAAACTGATGAATGCCATAACAGTGTCTCAATATGTGACTGCATTATTCTATTGAGAGTCTATTGAGGATGCTGAAAACAGCATCTATTGATTGGTTTTTTCAATCGATTAAGCTGAAAACACAAAAACATGGCCATATCATAGTGTTGTACCATAACATTCAATACTTCACACACCCAGCACACACAGAGGGACATTAGCATCCTGATGGACAAGAATGTTATTTTTACAGTTAAATACAATGCTGGACGACACGTTAACTTCATAAACCAACCAAATACCAAGCATATTACTATATTATTATATCACATTAATATATGAAAAATCTAAATCCGAAAAGCCAAATCCATTGCTTCCTCTCTGATGCTGCATAGTATACAAATAGCATCTAATGTTCAAGCTAAGACCCAGGTAAGGTGGACAGTAAAACTATTATTCCCCTATGATATAAACTCATTTACGGAGATTAACAGAAATACTGTATTACCTTTGCAGTCTAGTCATAAAAAAATAATACTTCAGAGCAAAAAAAAAATGCTTGTTTTAGTAATTTTGTTTGTCTAGAACCTATGTCAGATTCAATCTGACTGACAGCACTTTTTTATACCGTATGTATGTCTGTGTGTGTGTGTGTAGTAAAAATGAATGACATACTGAGATCATTTTTAAAATGGAAGCAAAAGGAGCAAAAGTTGATCATGTTAAGCCTCTTGGTGTCTCATATATAGACGTACAAAATGAGTCTAAGGAATTTAAAACATTAAATCTTGAATATTTAATAATGAATATGACTTAAAAAAATCCTCTCTCTGTGTTTAAATAATATAATTACACAATATTTAAAGTGGAAATAAAAGAGGCCAGCGCTTAAGAGGCTACCAACGTGGTAGGAAAAATGTCCAAATTTTGGGGCAATTCATGCAAAGTGGCCCAGAATCACTGCTAAAAATGTTGATTTGTTGATTTGTAAGCTTTAACCTAAACCCAAATAATTGATATTATGGCCCCTTGGAGCAGCAGAAGGCTAATGTGTTAGCAAACAGTTGCTATACATACATTTTAGCTCAATTTTGGTCTCCACCGACTGCTTGGAGGCATCCTGATCTGAAAAGAAATGAGTGTTGAGCATGCAAAAAAAAAACAGAAAAAGGTCCCAAAATGTCAAACATTTATCTCCTCAATTTAAGTCAAATCCTTCAGGGCTGAAACTCCATGTTCTTCTTGTTCTTCATATTGATTGTGCTGGCGGACGGTCGGGCCTGCAGATTGGATTATAGAGTCCAGCTGTATTCCAGCTGGAGGGGAAGACTGTATGTCCTGATCCTTTCTAACGTCATACAGAGACAGCAGCAGAGAGAGACGTATGACGAGGGGAAAAAAAAAAAAGCTAATATGGTTTTGACAAGTGAACCCACACAGGGAATTTAACGTGATTTAGAGGTGATCGGGTGAGAAGGTCAGAGCTGTCAGTCACCGGGATTATTAGCGCTCGCTCCGTCTGGCGCTGAAGCGTGCGGGCTGATGGATGCCGTGACGCGTCAGGATGGGCGACGTCGATGTAAATCGTGTAGCCGCGGAGTTGGGGGGTGGGTGGAGGAAACAGGAAGTGGTATAAAACTAAAGATGGCTCAAACCGGAGCGGCTGTTTTTTTAAAATGACCTCAGCCTAGCACGGTTTTCCTTCATTATTTTTCAGGGCGTGTCGGAGTTTTGCCGCCGCGTCGTCATGTCACAGCTTAGCAACAAGCGGTGCCGGCCTATTTCTGGTTCCAGGCAATTATCCACGATGGAGGTGTATGGCGTGGCCCCATGGTTCCTCCATTTATTTGTTAAAATGATTGCATTGATAGAACTGCACACTGCAGAAACTGACATGCTAACAGGTGAAAATATCGTGTTTTTGGTCCAATTAGTCTTAATTATAATAAATTTGTATCCAGTATTTTTGCCAATATGAAATTCATGTGCAAACAGGAAGTAACAAGAACAAGAACGTTGGTTCCCCCAGACTCTCAAACTTCATTATAAGTTTTTATGTTTGAACTTAACTCATTTAGTCCCAACCTGACATGCTAATATAGAACATGTTTACCGCTAATGCTCAATGTTAATTATATGTCAAAATACAGACTTTGGGAATAAAAAGTATTATTCTGAAAAAAATGTAGAAATGTGTTCCCTGTGGGCCACTATCTATGGTATAACCCACATCTTTTTCTTTTAAGGATAAATGGGTCTGGGTTATTATAGGTTAAATACATTTTCAATTAAATAAAGTAACCTATTTAGCTTATTTTATTGTTGCAGCCATACAAATGGTCCTGAATTCTGTCATTGTGTTACTTATGGGTGGAATTAGCTTGATTTGATTTTTATTTTAGTCTCAAAGCACCAGCATAAAATAGGCAGTATATATATATATATTGTAGAAAAATAATCACACTGAGATAAAGTGCAAGTTGGAGAATCAAATTGACTAAAATCAAGAAAAAAAATTGACGTAAGCTTAAAATATCTGCCAGTGGAATAAAATAAAAATTCTAGACTAATTTTAGAATTACACTAATTGTACCAAAAAAAAACAAAGAAATTTTCACCTAAATTTTTAAGCTTTTGCAGTGCATCAGTGACACATTTAAGCTTTAAGACATATAACTTTAAAGTCATAATGTGTAAAAAATATTCCAATGACAATTATTATAATATAGCACATAACACATTTGCAGGAGCAGTAACCACACATCGTTCACAGTGTGCTGCTCCATTGTGTGACGCTGTAACAGCTGAATGCATTTACACAGAGTTTGTTTGGGTCGAAATTCCGCTTTAGCTGTTGTTGGCAGATTATGGAACGAGTGAGCAGGTAAAGGTTCAGTGGACACGCTGCAGGGATCAAACTCCGCAGTTCAGCGGCAGCCATGCATGCTAATACTCCTGCAGGAAAAAAAAAAAAAAGGGAATTATGTTGGCAATTTGAATGACATTACAACATTTGGTGAATAATGTTCATTACTTGCAAGAGTAAAAATGAATATTTAAAGCCTCTTGGCTCGAGGCTTCTTCCGGTAATCCAACCGCTGTAGACTGAAAAGAGGTAATTAAAGGGAGGCATTGATCTAATAAAGCCGGAATGAGGTCAGGTCAGTCTCGAGTCAATCACGCCGCTTCAAATCTTCCACTGCAGCTTTTCGCCCCCCAGTCATCTCCATCTGCACGAGGCATGTAAAAAAAAAAATAAAGATAAAAACACCGTGTAGGCAGAATGTGCCAACATGCAGCAGCAGCCTGACTTGACAAAAAAAAATGTGCATCGGCGCCGGTGATTCTGCACATCTCGATGAATTTCAGCTCAGAGCTCAGGGTCGACGTCTCCATTGGTCTTTATTGTTGCCTCGTGATTTAAGGAAAGAGCTCACGGGTCACGGCTGCTGATTGATGCGACGCCTGCTTCATGCTACATCTACAGTATTGCTGTTTCTGTGCTTATCGTGTGACCTTTAAAACAACCCTTTTGATTATCGTCCTAAAATGCTGTTTCATTGTGACTTTGGGAACCATTGGAAGACCGTCCCACCGACTTGATGCATGGACGGAGCGATCAGATCCTGGCCGAGTTCCCGACAATCGATGCGTGAGGTGTGAGCGAGTCACCGAGGGTTTCTCAGCAGTCGTCGTCCTGTTTCGAGGCGATTCGTCACTCATTGTTCTGTTTTATGCACCTCGGGGCATATTTTTTACAGCGAGCCATAAATCACTGACTATTATCTGTGACACTGAGAGAGCTCGGCTGCATTTATTATTTCTTTAAGGAAGAATTGCATTTTGAGTAAATTTGATTATCCCTTTCAGGTAAATGGTATTGACAGTTCCAGTTTGATTTTTTGGTTTATTATATTGTTGTGGGTGAGCTGGTATTAACTCCTAGAACCGACAGAGGTTGTGGAAAAGTAATTAAATGTCCCATTTCATAAAAAGAAATTTGCATTGGAGTTTAATTATAAGGAAGATGTGCATGCATTTCTCTCTCAATCCAGAGCCCACGGCATTGGTTTGTGACTATCTAAACACTTAAACCGAAGTAAACTCTTAAATTTGAGAAAGAAAAGTCTAGAAACAAGTCAAAATGATCTGCCAGTGCAATAAGATATTTAAACTCGATGAGATTTTTTTGTAAAAGAGACAATATGCCTTTTAAAAAAGCCTTTTAATACGTAGTCTTTCGATCAATAAATGAAGAAGTTGCAGCGTAAAATATCACAGGTATGGCTGCAATGCAAGTAATGTGGTTTAATTCTATTATTCACTGTCATTATCAAACACTAAATATGATTCCTATACTTTTTCCTACTTATTATTCAGACTATTACACATTATTTTTGTGAACCTACCACATCATAGTTAGCTGCACTTTTACTCAGCACTGTTTGCAATTCACGAGTAAATGTATTAATGTGGACAATGCACCTGTACTTATAATAAATTAAATAATGCGATTTAACAACTCAAGTCAAACTGTGTTTCTGATAATAGTAGTAATTTAGCTAATTTTAATATTTAATTACTAAGTAAGAAAAAAAGCGTACAAATGTGATTAAATCAATCTTAATAATCTTAAATAATTTGGTTTTATAAAGTATTTCATTCTTAAAACAAGATCCTTTTGCAAGTGTTGGTTAGATCATTTCTCCAGTATGTCTGCAAAGCTCAAATAACACCCAGGAAAAGGTGTAAAATATGCGATTTTTAATATTCACAAGCAAAGGGAAAAAAAAGAATTTGATGAGTCATTTTTAAGCAGTAAACATAAATCTTCATGACTTTTCCAGTCGACTCACCTCTATCCACCGCTCTGTTTATGTTTCACCTTACTCCTCTTCGCCATCTTTTCTTTTCATTCCCTGCCCATTCATCAAATCCCCTTCTCTGCCTGCTACTCACTTCATCTTGACCTCCTTTCTCTCTTTCTCTTTCTCTCGCATCACAATCAATCAGTGCTCACTCCATCTTTGTTTCCATCTCCTGCTCTGATGCTTCACCTCTCCTCACTGCTGCCATCCGTTTACCTGTTTCCCCCTCCTTCCGGTTCTGCAGCTCGTTCCTCTTCATGCATAGCGTTTTGTTTCTTTTGCAGTGAGGCCTGAGCTCCTGTCTATATTCGAGGAGCGTTTGTAGGACGATTCTATTACTGCCGGGGTGATTCAATAAGCGCCAGCGAGCCGACACACACTTATAATCGACTTAATGAAGCCGCCGCGCTGACGGATTGTACCGCCGCTTTCCTTCCGTCACTCACTTTTTCCCCTCTTTGCCTCCTTCTCTTCTGGCCCCCTGCAGGCTGTTGATGGAGAGCCATTCGAATGACAGCCGGGACAGTGGTCATCACCGGTGGAATCCTAGCTACGGTCATATTACTCCTTATCATCGCAGTACTGTGCTACTGTAGGCTGCAGGTGAGGCCTCTGTGACGTTTATGACTTTTACATAGGATAGCATAGGAGCACGTATGAGAATGTGTAGAGTATAGCTGCATGATGCATTAGAATTTGGCTTAAAGCAAAAAAAATAAGTTGAAGTCATGCCACAAATAAATCAAATGACACTGGAGTCACAAAATTACACACTGAACCTAACATCTAACCCCCCCTGAACCGATGCTGTTAAACTACAAGCACACGTCCTGCTTTACACTCAAACTGCAGATCTAAAACACATTTTTATTTTTTCACAGGTTTCTTATTCACACAGTTAATTCTAAAGTTAATCGCCCTACTGTGACTGACTCGTCACATCAGAAAACACGTATCCCCGTTTTACACACACACTCCTCAGTCCTATTGAAGTGTTTTCTGCACGGAGATAAAAAAAAAAACGGGATGTGACCGAAATTCACAAACATGTATACCCCTTCTCCAAGATATAGAAGATCTATATATATATATATGAGTGTATTTTAGTATATGAATAATAATTTGTATATATATATGTACTATCTGTAGTGAATGTGACACTGAACAAATAAAAAGGGCCTAAGTCGTCATGATGAATGGAGAAGAAGTGTTTACTATGCATCATAGTGTTTTATATTGAGTTTCTTATCAATGTCTATTTGAAAACGAAAGGTTTAATTTTGGTTTAATTGGAAAGGTTTAATTTTGCAAGACAATTAAAGGTTTTTTTCCTATTTGTGCTGAGTTCTGAGAGTATATATATTTTGGAAAAGAGACAATATGCTAGTAGAAAAGTGAAAAATCCCTTGAAATAACTATTAAGAGGCGAGTTCCAAGTACTGCACTGAGTCAAAAAAAAATCTTATTTCACCATTTTACTTTTTTTCTTAATTTGAGTGAAAACATCATAATACCAGAGCGATTCAACATGATTTTTCCTCAACTCAAGGTTTGAGTTATTATAAAATTATTAGCTTTTCTTTCTTAAAATAAGCATTACACATTAAATCTCTAATATTTAATAAAGAGTATGACAAAAAAATCCTCTCTCAAAAATATAAAGTACCAAATTATCAGTCCAGTTCATGCGTGTTGTGTTTAAATAATATAATTACACAATAATTATAATGGAAATAAAAGAGGCTGGAGCTTAAGAGGCTACCAACGTGGTAGGAAAAATGTCCAAATTTTGGGGCAATCCATGCAAAGTGGCCCAGAATTGCTGCTAAAAATACTGATTTGTTGATTTGTAAGCTTTAACCTAAACCCAAATAATAATATTATGGCCCCTTGGAGCAGCAGAAGGCTAATGTGTTAGCAAACAGTTGCTATACATACATTTTAGCTCAATTTTGGTCTCCACCGACCGCTTGGAGGCATCCTGATCTGAAAAGAAGCTTCCTGCAATGCTTAGAAATAGAGTGTTGAGCATGCAAAAAAAAAAAAAACAGAAAAAGGGCGATTCAACATGATTTTTCTCAACTCAAGGTTTGAGTTATTATAAAATTATTAGCTTTTCTTTCTTAAAATAAGACAAATCATTCATGTTGAAGGAACAGTTTATTCACTCAACCATTTTTTTTAAATTGCAGAAAAAGCCTTTTAATACATAGCCTTTAGATCAAGAAATCAAAGAAATTGCAGCATAAAATATCACAGGTATGGCTGCAACGCAAGTAATGTGGTTTAATTCTATTATTCACTGTCATTATGATTCCCTTACTATCCATTACTTATTATTCATACTATTACACATTATTTTTGTGAACCTACCACAACAGTTAGCGGCACTTTTACTCAGCACTGTTTGCAATTAAACAATCACGAGTAAATGTATTAATGTAGACAATGCAGCTTATATATATATGTACTGTCGTCAAGTCGTCATGATGAAGTGTTTACTATGCATCATAGTGTTTTATATTGGGTTTCTTATCAATGTCTATTTGAAAATGAAATACCATTTTCAGAATAAATAACATTTAATTTTGCAAGAGAATCAAAGGGTTTCTTCCTGTTTGTGCATAGAGTTCTGAGAGTATAAGAAAATGTGCATAAACCAATTAGAAAAGACTGTAAGTCAATAATAACTGTGGTGTGATTGCAGCTCTGTGAGACTATACCAAAGCCACATTCACGCTCCTGTGTTGAATCAACCTCCTGTTTATCGTGCACCTCCCCAGAGGAAAAACAAAGACCACGGCCGCTGTGATTGGGCCACTAGTTTGTGTCGCTTGGCCTCACATCAGCCTAGGTTCTGAGTGGATTTAACACAGAAGAATAATTCGGCCTTTAGGCACAGCTGTGCTTTTAGCTGAACGCTAACATTAAGTAGGTATACTGTAATCCGTGTTCACCGTCTCATTTTAGTGTTTCACTGATTAGCACTAAACTCGAACAGATGAGTTTTCTGGGCATTTGTTCATGAACCGATGTATGGAACAAATTGATAATTTGGACTAGATGGCGGTGCTGGATGCAAAGTGATTAACCATTCAACCAGAGGGGGGAAACGCATGTCTCAAATTCATTCAATCTGGACTCAAGTTCACCACAGTAAAGAACAATAAAAGCCATATGTGCACTCACAAATATAAGTTTGTATGCTTCGTGTGTCACACTCCAATGGGCCTTTAAAAAAATAAAATAAAAATGCAATCAGTTGTGTTTTCACGCTCGACGAACCCCCGGTTAGGTTGAGACATCACACTAACAGCACCACGCGGTATGTGGGTTTGTTTTTCTGTTTTATGTTATTTACTGTAGATTAAACTGAGCTAATCCCCTGTGCATTTTATATTATAGCGTGCGCATGCTTGATTCACAGCAAAATGAGATCCCCACATAATGGTTTCATATTTGTATTAATAGCCAGAAATAGCTGCTACATATTCTTATTATTCTCTGTATAAACTGTTAAATGATAAAACAAGAAAACATCTTTTTTGGTCTAAATCATCTAATGATGATGCAGCCAGGTCTGAAATCAGCTTAACCCTGAATTAAAAGGATCAGACTCTTTATGTCCTACAGCACAAAGGACATTTAACTGAGGCCATTTGGTGAGTGATAAATGTTCTATAGTAATTTAGTGTTTCACATATTTATATTTTGATAATCACTAAGTAGAAAGTGCTGTGCCTATCAATACATTCATTAAAAATGCAGGCCTCGTTGAAAGTTTACCACATCTCAGGTTTCAAAAAGTTGTCAAAAGTGATGAAAAAGGAACCTGGCAGTAGTTTAATTCATGTAAGATTCAAGTTTGCACAATAGAATGAAAGGAATGAAATTTGAGTAAAATCACACTAGAATCGGCCTAAAGTCATTTTATGATTTAATGATACGTAAGTGAAATCACAATGTTTTATGCATGTCTGCAGTTATTTCAAGACCTTTTTGATTAAGATGGTTAATAAATATAATAATCATTTTTTTTTGTGTTTCCCTCCCAAAAAACTCGACTAGGTCGTTATTTTAACAGAGCGAAGTTGCGTGTTTACGAGAAAATGGGGGAGCTGGGTTTTGAATTTTACAAACGGCCCCGAAAACTTGGTGAACGCCTGCTTTTCAGCGTTATAATGTGCAATTTGTGAAGTGTAAAAGTGCATAAACCACAGCCAGACGTATGGATAAATGTTGATGAACGTACATTATAGTTTGTCAGGCTGTTTGCTTTTTGCTTATTTCCTCTGTTAACGCACAAAGCCGGTCTGGTTGCACAACGTTCTGCATTTCCATTGTTATAATCTGGCCTTTATTGGCGTCCTTTACGCTCTTCTCCCCCCCTGTGTTATTTCCTCAGTATTATTGCTGCAAGAAGGAAGAGTCCGAGTCGGAGGAGGAGGAGCCGGACTTCGCCGTCACGTCCCGCCTCCCGCCGGTCCACTCCAACCACAACATCGTGGCGGCGACGGCCGCCGCCTCCGCCATCCCCAATGGCCCCGCCCTCTTCTCCACGCCCCCCATGGCCCGCAAACTGACGCGCTCGCAGACCTTCTGCCCGTCCTGCACGCACTACGAGCTGCCTTTCTACCTCCAGCCGCCGCCGGCCCCCCTGCCGCCGCCGCCGCCGCAGCAACAGATGATCCACCACCAGCCGGACGGGCTGAGGAACGGCGGCGACCGCATCAGCTACCGCAGCGTCCAGCAGCAGGACCTGGACCTGGGCCTGGGCCTGGGTCTGGGCCTGGACCTGGACCTGCCGGTGCCCGTCAACATCTCCAACTACCGCAAGCCCAACCTGGCGCGCTCCGTCACCATGAGGGACATGTTCACGCGCAGCTGCAGCATCAGCACCGACGTGTAGCCGGGCCGGACCGGACCTGCTGGGGCCGGGCTTTAACATGGACCGGGATGGACTAGTCTGGACTGGGGTGGACTAGCGCCTTATTAGGAGCCAGTGGTCCGATCTAGTGCTGCAGGATGGAGGTTTTATTAGGGGCTGAGCTCAGGTCCAGAACCTCGCTGTCCACTTGGGCCAAAGTAGAATTTAAACTATTTAAACTATGTTAAATTATCAATAACATGGACTTCTTGGTTTGTTTCCTTTTCGACAGACAATTTGTTGAATTTGTTTGGAGGTTTCGATGATGTTTTGTGTAGCCTAACCTGCCCCCCCCCCCTCACCCGGACCAGACCCCCCTAACCCCCCGTGGCCTGTAACACGCCGTCCCACTATGTCAAAAAACAAAAAAACAAAATAATCGAGCAGAGTTTTTTCTCTCTGACGTAGCTGCTACACGCAAAACGTGATTTAGGAGACGGGTCGGTCTATGTGTTCCAGGTTACGAAGATTATGAAATCAGACTGGTGGAAGATGGGGGGTGAGGGGGGGTCAAGACTTAACTTAGGCCATAGAATCTTAACACATTAAGGGCTCACAGAAGATGGAAATCCCTACTTGTTTTCCACATGGTTTTCACAGAGTCTCCTTGTATTTGCAGGAAAAGGGGGATCATAGGTGCCAAAGGGGGCTGCATTCGTGCAAGTGTGTGTGCGTGCGTGCGTGTGTGTGTGCGTGTGTGTGTGTGTGTGCGTGTGTGTGTGTAAGACTGGATCAATTGTTATACCGGAAATTCTTACCGTAATTAAACCCAAACTTTCACCCCCCATTCTGAAACCCAGTGGTGGGTTGCAATAACATTTTAAATATTTATCCTAATGGGTTTCCAACGTGCCACTTTTCCCTTAAGATTCATGTCGATGCAAGGAAAGGACTCTCTGAGTGGGTTTTGCAGCTTTTTTTTTTTGCTAAATGTTCGTTTTAGAGATTTATCGCCGTGAGACGCGGTTCGTAGGAGCGGACGGTTTTTACGGCGGCGACACTTTTAACTCTACGATGTGATCTCCTCGCACTCCTCCACTTCTTTTCCGTGGACTCTCTTCGCTGCATTCCTCAGTTTGCCTCCGATTGGTTGACATATGGATTCATGGGCTAAAGACTCACCTCTGAAGGCACATCTATAAATATTTAACGGGACATAACATCCACGGCAGGCCCTCTCTTCTCAGAACTCGCCGGACTGAGGAATATTCGCTCTTTGAGGGGTTTTCCTTCTTGGGAATTGTTCTTTTTTTTCATTTTCTGTGCTTGGCTCCAGGCCTGACATTCTGACTGGAGGAGCGGCGGCTGACTTTTTATGGACGCGGGACGCACGTTTATACTGAGAGAAATTATTTACAGCTTGGTCTTAAAAGGAGGAAAGATCGAGCGAGAGGTTGATTGGACCCAAGCCCCTTCCTCTTCCTCTTCCTCTCCCTCTTCCTCTCTCTATCGCTCTTTCTGTTGATTATATCGGCAATCATGCTCATTTATTTCTGCAAAGGGTGAATACTCCAGTGATTTTGATTTCAGTTTTTTTTCCTTCCTCTTGTGACATGTGCTTTCCTGCAAATACATTTAGGACATAATACACATGCACTCACACACACACACACACACACACACACTCTGCTATGCTTTTCTTATTTTTCAAACTGAAACTATGTGACAGTTGCACAGGAAATTTAGTGCCATAAAGAATAATGAGACAAATATATTATTATTAATATTATTATTATTATTATTACAGGTGTATATTCAAATGCAGTGTTGCTTTTACCTTAAAGTATTTGAATTACTTGCTTTATTTTATGATCCAGCTGTTTTTTCAGACTTAAGTACAGTACAACAGAAATGTTTCTGTCCTTGTTTCTAATGTATAACTAACAGACACATTGTTGCTAATAAAATGGTGTGAAAATTCCTTTCAGATCTGTTTCTTTTTTTTGTCGAATTGTTCGACTTAAATTCATATTCAAATATGTTGGAAGCGATAAAGCTCCAGTCATTTTCCACGTTTTTTTAAAATGCGCATTGTGTACTTTTATATCAGGGGAAGGAGATAAAAGTTTATCGCGTGTCGTGGTAATGAGAATGTAGATTCTCTGGGCAGGACCCAACGGGACCTTTTCCCCCTGCTGGCTGCCAAATGTTAAACAGTGGATTGGACTGAAACCACGCTGCGTCACCCTGGATTACGTTACCTAATCAGGGTAAATACCAACTAAATTTAGAAGAATGTGCTTTAGTCAGAACACAGAGAGTTGATCCGTTTCCTGTTCAAGAAGGCAGCATTGAAAGTCGCACTGCAGGTCTGACCTGTTATCCCTCTATAGGAAAAATATCACTGTCATTTTAGATTGAGCGCAGAAATCTTGATTCTTGAGGAGGTGAGAGGCGATGGTGGTGAAGCCAAACGTGCTTGAACGGTAAAAAAAAACGAAAGGAAACAACAAGTGACTTCAGAAGGAAATGGAGGTAGTCGTTAGAAGGATGAGTCAGAGCTAATGAATGAGGAATAGCATGAAGCGCAGAATATGCAGACAGATGGAGGCGTAGAGGAGCTGATATCAAACTGAGGCCTCGCTGGCACGGCCATGAAGAGCCACTTTGTGATGGCATTTATACAACAGCGCCGGCTACAGATATGAAAAACCTTTCAGATTATGATGGATCCCCTTTGATTGTGGATTTATTCAAACTCCCACTGATTTCTAGAAGAATAGCAGGGACTGTAACAGGGGAATTAGTGTCACACTAGCGTTCCATGAACAAGATGAATAGTCCGTAAATGTATGTATTTATTCTGCCCACAGTCGTCAAAATGTACATTTAATGACGGGGCGCCACTTGATTATTACTGATTTCAAGTTCTACCCTGAAGCTTTTAACCCTGTGCTGCACAAGCTAAGGTGTCAAAAACGACACGTATCCATTTCCTATGTTATTTCATGCATGGCTGAGCTCATGTTATATTATCACTATTCATTAAATACATTTTCTTTTGGTTACTACAATTTATTATTTATAAAATGAGGACTTGCAGTTAGCAAAAACTGAGAAATATATGGAAAAATAAAGTCACGTGCTGACCCATGTTGTGCATCATAGAGTTAAAAAGCGGAGTGTGTGTTGCAGGAGTCAGATCATCCAACTCCTGCAACACACACTCCGCTTTCCCTCCGAGGTTTGGTGATGCATTTTTATAACTCATTCTAAATGCCGTCTGGCCGTGTTCCAGTTCAATGTGGGTTAGCGGCCTTCATACGTCTACTTGCAAAGAATTCTGACATTTTGGCAAAAAAAAAAAAAAAATCTTGCTTTCCTTCTACGAGCCTGAAAACATGCATCTTGATTTCCTCCTGGCAGCTATCTCTCTCTGTTTTATTCCGGCTAAACCTAA
This sequence comes from Eupleurogrammus muticus, assembly GCA_036785175.1. Classification (NCBI taxonomy): domain Eukaryota; kingdom Metazoa; phylum Chordata; class Actinopteri; order Scombriformes; family Trichiuridae; genus Eupleurogrammus; species Eupleurogrammus muticus. The sequence goes on along the minus strand of JAYKQN010000013.1, from coordinate 20,237,196 downwards.
AGGATATTTGTATGGATCTGAAAATCCTGACGTGTCAATATTTAGATGCTTAAATATTTGAACCGCCTCGACTGTTTGTTGATAGACATTTTTCCCCGTGTTTGTTTGAATGCGTATTTGTCCATGTGTTTTGTGTGGGGAAGTGCTCGAGCTGCCTGTGTGAATTATTTAGAGGCATAATCGCCTCCAGTGTAAGCGGGGCTCGTGGCGTGGCCTTTAGAGGTGTATCGATGTTTTATGACACGCTTTGAATCATCCCCCTCATCTATGAACACACACTCTCACCCTGCAGCAGATTGTGCTCTCACACTCTGTCCAGTGCATCTCTTGTGCACTCTTCTTCTTCTTTCTTCTTCTACTATGTGTGTGTGTGTGTGTGTGTGCTCCTATTTTATGATCTCTGGCTATAAATTCACAGCCGTGGAATTTAGAGGCATGCAGTATAGGAGGACAGAGGAGTGGCTTGGATTCCATGAATTATAAACATGATAGGTAGGAGCTTTTCCGACTAACATTACGAACCAAAGCCTCCTACATCTTCTCCCTCTTTCCCTTCATTGTCCTGCTGTTCCAATCCCTCACTCTCGAGCTCTCCTCCTTACACCATTACTCTCCTCACCACCTCCTCTTCTCCCTCCTCCCCTTAACGGGTCCTTTTTCCAAAGTTCAGATTGTCACTGCAGTGAGAAGACAGGGAACGTGGTTATTTCCCTGCTGTTTTATCACCTGTGCATGGAATACAAAATATTAGTGTTTCAGTATTTCATAGTACAGCATGTTGCATAGAATTGAGGGAACCGCCACAGCGATTTGTAAAAGGATCCTTCAGCCCCTCATTCTGCAGTCTAACAGCGTCTGTCATTTGACCTTCACTGTCTGACTTTCAGACTCCGTGTCGCTATAGTTGCTCCGACTTCAAATCTCAAGTCCGACTTGATTTTTTTTTTTCACACTTCACCCCCGGTTTCAGGGTCCTGACGGGACGTGATGGAGTCATTGCTGATGTTATTAGTGTAACCCTGCTCAGATGCAGCCTACTGCAGCACTTAATTCCATCAAAGTCCCAATAGAGGTGTAAACAGCAGCATTTCAACCACAACGTGGAAGAGAATGATCCTAGTCTTTATTTGGGTAATCCTAAAAGACCTTCGAGAGGTTGGTAACACGCCACAAGTGGGAGTCTATATATAGTGAAAAGTGCAAGTAAATTGTTATACTCATTAACAGCAGCTGGTGGATTCACTTTAACACTGTGCAAATGATTATTGCAATGATTTCCTCCTCATTGCTGTGTCAGTGATCGGGCAGAAGTAGCCATCCTCCACAAATATCCCCCTCCCTGCTCACACACATGGATGCGTGCGGCAGCCATTACCGGCCAGTGTGTTTGTGTGTGTGTGTGTGTGTGTGTGTGTTTGTGTGTGTGTGTAATCTTGCGATTTCTAAAAGGAGAAAAGACCGGGCCTCCTGTCTGAATTTTTCATTTCCCACCCTCTCTGTTTCTGTATAACAACTGATGAATAAGAAATGAAATCCCAAGGACACAACGCAGAATGGATTTGATTTTATGTCTTCCTCGCTCCGACACCGAGCAGAGACTCACTCATGTTGTCTGCGTCTCACCCTTTTTCTTTGCTCTATGAGCCTTGTGTCTCCTCCTCTTTTTTCCGCTTTACGAGCTAAATCTTTCCTCTTCCTTTGGTACTTGTCCAGTGAACCATACTGGGAGAACTTCAGACCCAAAAGTGTTTGTGTGTGTGTGTGTGAGTGTGTTTTTTTGTTTTGGACTGAATGCAACCTTTTGCTTTGTTAATCCACCACTGATTTAGATTTAAAGCGCCTGTGGCTTTGAATCAGAGTCTGAGAGGCAGCTGAGGGCAGTCCACAGTGGCTTCGGTTTAAATTAAAACATGAATATATGGCACAGCATCACACTCTAATTATGCAATCTTTTTCTCAGCCATTAAATGTGTGGGTTGTTTCAGACAGAGAGAGAGAGAGAGAGGACAAGAGAGAGAGAGAGAGAGAGAGAGAGAGTCAGTATTCTCACTGTTGAGAAGCAATAAAATGATAAAGTGAGAAACGAAGACAGACCTGCATGAGTCTATATAAGAAAGTAGTTCATTGTCGCCATCTGGTGGACAAATACAGACAGTACCTTTGTTGATGACTCCAGTAATAGTAATCCTAATTATATTAATATGATACTTCAATCTGAGACACCTGACTGTTGAATCAAATTAGCTCATTTGCAACATGGATTAGTTGAAAATTGACATAAGCCACTTCCCTGTATAATATATAATATCATATTCGAGACACCCCTATGCAATGTCCATGATTAATCTAGGATGGATCATTGTATGCAGTTCTTTGTGTAGATTCTCACTCTCCCAGGTCATTGTAGCGTCAGAGGAGTTACTTGTAAGCAACTGGACTTTTTCTTGTAGCTTGAAGATGTTTCACCCTTCATCCAAAAGGCTTCTTCAGTTCTGGCCTGATGATGGAAATGGAAATGGAATTTTACGTGGTTTTTAGTTGAAATCACAAGTCACTGGTTTGTTACCCATAGCATATGAATAACCTGTTTAAATAAACTTAATTTAGCTCTTGTAAACAATTGCAATAATATTTGCACAACAGCATTTGTGAGTTATGATGGTATCCTGCGCTCGACTGGATTCCGTAATTATGATGACTAAAGAGAAAATAGCATGTGGTCCTAACTAACATAACTGTACCCTCATGCCTTTACTTAACATTTGTTATTTGAGTATTAATATTTTGTAGGAAATGAGGAATACAGGTGATAAGGCATAAGAGGCCTTTTACTATCACTTCTGGTGGTTGATAGTTAGGCAATAGGAACCTGACTCATAAAGGCTTAAAAGAGCCTTCAGTTTTGTAATGAAATAAAAATGTACAAACAATAAACATCAAATAAATTATTCCAAAATTTGATTTTTATTTGATTAATATGGCTGTCGGACAAACGTAGTTTGTGATCCCTGGACTAATGCATTAAGGAAGCGCTGTTTCCCCCGACACAAGATGGCGACCGCGTTGACGCATTGTTTGAATCGATAGCAGCTAGCTATGGTTGTTACCAAGGTTACCGACATACGTCCCGCCTCTTAGTTTCAAGAGCCAATCACATCTCAGTGTGAGGCGTGTTTACCATCCGCCGCGAACTGCAAACTTCCTTCTTTTCTCGCTGTCCAAATTCAGTAGTTGATGTATAAATCTAACGCTAAAATTAACATTATTTGATCAAATTAAAGGCAACATGAACACAGAGCAGCCCAGTGGTTGTCCAAGTAATCACCCGGTTTCGACGCCGAAGGGGTCCAGTCTGAAGAAAAGAGAACAGAAAAGGTAACTCAACGCGGTTAAGCTAACGTTAGCTGAGAAATTACCACAAATTATCATTACCTCTTCTTTTCTTACCTCGTGTCCAATTTTATCTTCCCACTTGCTCTATTTTCAATGGAAAATCAGTTGATTTTTTGACGTTACGTGTCTCCAGGACCAGGTCGGTGACCCCTGACCTAGACACTGATAAAAGTATGATTATAATGACGAGAATCCTGCTATTTTTTATTGTAGGAAGACAAAGGTGTTACCAATAATAATAGTAATTAAGGTTCTGTTCCATATAATGTAGTAGCGTCTTTTATATGAGCCAACATGCACAATAGCAGCACCCTGATTCAGTTTCACCTGAATAGAACAGAACCTTAAATAGTATCATTGATAATAAATGTGTTTACCTGCTATTGGATGTCATTATAGCTGCTGTGACAAAAGAGCTATTACCTTATTATATAAGTGATTTGTTCTTTTAATTTACACACTCAGGATACGACTCGCAAACAATTTTTAATTACTGTTTGATCTGCCTGTTATAATCTCAATTCATTTTTATATATTAAAATGTCATGAAATAGAGAAAAATATCCATCACAATTTGCTGAAGCAGAGGCATCTTCAAATGATTACAACAAAACTTAAACATGTTCTGTTTGGAAATAGTTGCTGGTTATATTTCTGTTTTTTGCCTAAACTCAACTCTGTTCTTTAAACATTTGTCATCAATCGATGGACAGGACAGACAATGGAGCATGTTTTCATTAGTTCCCCCTTCTCTCCCTAGAACTCCATTCTCAAAGTTCAGAAAAGTACACTCCAACTTCAAATCGCCCGTGAGTACACCCTCACTTTCTGTCTGCAACACAACCAAACAAGCATTACAGTATCATGGGTGTCTTTTTTTTTTTTTTTGCACTCGACAGGTTCAAGTAACAGAGGTCGCTAAAGTTAGCCCTGAAGAGGAGGTGGCAGAGCTGGAGAGGAGTCGAGAGAGGCTGGACACAGAGATAGCACAGCTGGAGGCTGAGTGAGTACAGCTGTGTGTGTTTGTCTTTCTGTATTTATCTCTTTGAGGTCTGATGATATGGGTTGAGGTCAATCATGTAGTGTTGATGGTTCAGCCCCAGAAAATGTGTACATGAAATATATTTGTGCTTCCAGTAGCTTCATGCCTGCACACAGTTTTGTTAGTATTATTGTTATGTCTTTAGTATGTGTGTGTGTTGTGTATGAACATATGCACATATCTGCTTTTGTTTGAGAGCAACTGTGTTTCTCCAGGGGCTACAGAGTGGAGGAGCTGGAGCGCCATATTGATATGCTGCATGAATATAATGACATCAAAGACATTGCACAGTCACTCCTGGGTCGTATTGGTAAGACAACAGCCCATATAGACCTGAGAACAATCCTATATATATATAAATACCAGGCCTTGCATCATACAATGTTCAAGCTTTCATATCTGTAGTAGAAATTTATGAACACATTAAAGTCCCATGTTGTATAAATTAAAAAAATTAATTTATTTTTGATTATAAGACAGTCAAGGTGTTAAACAATGAGAAATGCACATAGAACTTTTTTTTAGAAACTGTCCCTTAATATGAGCAGTCAGGACCTAAGTGAAGTTGTCATGTCATGTCAAAACTATATATTCACCACTCAGCCAATCAGAGAAGAAGCTTGTTAGCATTATTGAAACAGACACGATAGGGCATGTTCTTTCTAAGCCTCCAGAGAGAAGCTTGAGAAATGAGATGTAAAACTATATTGAGAAGATTTTTGGTACTAGCATTAATATATATATTGTTATTATTACAACTTCAAATGAAAATAAACACGTATAATATAGGCCCTTTTAAGCCCAGTTTTCTTGATAGTGATACAGTGATTACTGCAATAAAGAAATTCTTTACAGCACTATTCACCAATAAAGGTTGTTTGCCAACCAGCATTTGTTGGCATTAATCTGGATCCCACACATGCACATCTTCTCCTGTTCATTCAAGGTTGCTGCAGTCACAGCAGCTTTTGCTTGATGTAGATTTACTCAAGTTTATATATAGCGTAGTGTTTCTTAATCAACTTTGATTTCTAGCCGTTTCGTTGTGATTCATCCAACCTTCAACTGGGAGCTTCAGCTCCTTCAATCAGTCATTCTGACTCTGGTGCACGGTCACATGGCGGCTGTGGGAACGGGGGTCATTTTTTTCTCTACATGGATTAAGGTGTGGAAAATGAATGGTATGAAAGCAATGTGAAGCAACTATATATAATACCCAACTTGTCCTCTGATTGTCGCAGCCATTTGTAGGACGTGTTCTCTCCTATCTCTGCTAGCTTTGGCTATCTTTATACATCCATGACAGATGAACTCCTGTCGCATTTCCGAATGATTTTTGACTATTCCTTTGCGAGCTCTCCACACCAAAAATAAGAGTGTTGCAAGATGACAGCAGGCCAGAACTGTTGTCAGTTTGTCTATGTGACTCATTTACACCTCATACAGTCATATATAACAAGGCAGTGTGAACCATGAACAGACTAGATGCTACATGACACATACAACAATATGTTTTTTTCCTCCACAAAAAAGAAAACACATTGTACAAAGGTGTAAACAAATCTATAAAAACAGGCAAATGAGTCAGAAAATTGACTAATCGTTGTAGCACTAATACAGATGTTACAATCTAGTACCTTACAATGACTCTCCTCTGGGGTTATTATATAATATTGTCAAATTACTCTCAATGTGGAAAATGAATGGGGATCTATCTCCAGAATCTGATATTACTGCCATATCCAGGATTTTTTCCCAGCCAATTTCCCAACTCATTATTTAAACCCATATATTATGAAGCAAAAAAAAAGGCTTATCAGGTAATCAGGATGAGAAGATATTCTATGTTTTTCAGCTTCAGGAAGTTCTACAGCTGGCCATCAGAGGGCACCAGAGTGGTGCCAAGGCAATGCTTTCAATCAATTTCAGACCATATTTAATCCTATGACACTGGTTGTGTTTGCATTAGATTTTGCCAGGCCAACTATAAATCACTCTATCCCATTAGACGAACACTTCCCAGAAAAATGTCGTTGGCTTAAGTCTTAATTGGACCCGCTGGTTTAAATCCAAATTTCCACATCATCCAACTTGTCAAGACGAGCTTCTGCAAGTCCTTGGGTAATGTTGTCAGGATTATTATCATATATCATGTAATGATTAGAGATTAATTTGGGTGGTGTCTAATCTATGTGATGACACAGTAAATGGACCAAGGTTGACTTTTTAACTCAAAACTGTGAAGGAGCATTTGGAGGCTTAAATCTGGCAGGTTAAATTAAAAGTTAATCTTTTGTTTTATTATATATGATCACATCAACTATTTATTCAGAAATAATTCTTAAAAATATCTATATTTTATAAATATTGCACTCTTACCACACATTTTATTTATATATTCAGTACATTTTAATTGAAATACGTTTGTTACACAGATTAACTCAAATCACTGATCAAAAAGTAGAACTACAGCAAAAGTAAGACCACTAACTCTTCTTTCTCAGAGAGATCACATATTTTTTTCACCTTCTCCATACAACTTTTGACCAAATTTTAATGACAGTACATAGTACTTAGTGTTGTGATGCCTGTACTGGGAGAAAACCAGTATAAGGAAAGGCTACAATAATGGAATTGAAAGAATTCTATGGGGGAATTTTTGTAGTAGTAGCATGAGGTTAAGGAACTTTTTACCTTTCACACTATTAGGATGGTGATTCACAGCAAAGTCACATTATAGTCTGTGCATGTGTCATAACAAACATGACTTTTTACCTACTTTTACATGCACATACTCGTGTGTGTGTGTCTGTGGTGTCAAATAAATATAGGTCACCAATTTAGTCACTTATCATTGCGAAATATGTATTTAATGCCCAATATTTTAGGAGCAATTTACTTGTATGTTCCTGAAATGTTCTAAAATCACTTGTTACCCACCTTTGTGTAACTGAGAAGGAAAAACTGAGAGATTAGAAGCTTGCTATCTCTTTAACGTCTCTCAGATGATCATCCTGACAGTGGAATGAGATGGGATGATAATGACCTCTTAGTGAATAGAGATGGCGTTTCCCCTCTGACACAATGGCAGTCTTTCACGTCCCTTCACACACACACACACACACACACACACAGTCACAATCTCTGTCTGTCATGCAGACGCATGCATACATTTCACACGCATACGCACACTGTCAAACACAAACACGCACTCCCACTTTCCCTCAAACGCGCACTTTCACGAAGAGTGCCCTTGAACACTGAGCCGCTGTGTGCTGTACTGTACGTTGTTTTTCTGAGAGGGAGGAGATGGGCAGAGTAAGAGAGTGAGAGAGGAGATGCCCTGCAGTACCCTCTGAAGACAACTGTCCTTTTGTCTCCCAGCGTGTCCGTCCGTCTGTCGGTCAGGGTTAAGGTCACTGTCACATCCCGTAAGAAATCTCCTTTTTGACTCCGTGGTCATTCAAACACTCAGCATTTGACTGATTCACAGCTATTTATGTAACCTCAGAGTTCTGCAAATGAGAAGTTGTGTTTCATTTTATTTCCCTTTATCCACGCTGTGGGACAGCGGGAAACCTGCTGGACAACAGTTTCTAAACCGAGTCCGACCCACAGCTGGCGATTTTTTTTTTTTTTTCATCACTCTGCTGTGATGAAAACTCTGCTGCTGCTGCTGCGTTTTTTTTTTTTTTCCTGCCAAAAGATAAGACGAATTGAAATGAAAATTGACCCTGAAGCAGAGTTCGCTGTTGTTATTGTTAGCAACGAGTCTGATTTTAGCTTAATTTTCTGGATATATTTGAAAAACAAACATGCTGTGTTTCGTATAGACAGTGGAAGTATTCATTCCCCGCCAGCTTTGGTCGGAAGTTGTGGATAATTGTCGGTCAGCCTCGAAAAATATTTTACTGTTTATAATCAACACTGGTTTAATTCACATGTCCTATTGTGAGAATAAAGTCACTATCACTATTACTACTGAGTAATATCCGTAAAGAAAAAACTTTACTATTTATTGTCAAGACTGGTTTATAACTAATTTATAGTAAAATGTAATTTGCACTTTTGATTATCTGTAAATTATGTAAGCTCTTTATCAAGAAAAAAAACACATTTTCTCCCTATCATCTGATTAGATTAGATTCACTTTACTGTCATTTAGCAGAGCACAAGTACTGAGCCAATGACATGCAGTTAATATGTGATAAGATATTTTAGTTGTGATCATTTCTTAGGCCCATGGTCATTTTTTTTTTTATAGTATCATCATAGACAAATTATTGATCTAAAAAGTCCACACATTAACTGATGATAAAACCGCTGACTGTGCGTGAACATGCTAAGAATGCTGCAGCTTTGTGAGCCCTGTGTGTACATGTGTTTCCCACTAAAACAGTGTAGAAGACAACTGGTCCCTCTGTATCAGGCTCAGCCCGGCACAGCTCAGCATGGCTTGGTTCTGCATGGTGCAAAAGGGCCAGAAAACAAGCTGGAATTTAATTGACACTGTTGTTATATTTTAACTTTCACTTTGATGTTGATATGTTGTGTGTATGTATTTTTAAAGCTGTATAGTATGAAATCGTTTCACTGCGCACAAGCCGTGTTTGCAGTGTGATGTTGGTCTGTTCAGTGTTATGTAGACTGTTTGAAAAGGAAACTGGGGGGAGTTGACCCTGTAATCTGTTGAAGGGGCCTAACCCCTACTTTGCTATGTCTTGCAGCTGCTCTGAGGGGGACCACCACACGAGATCTCTACAGCCACTTTGGTCTTGAACTGGAGGACTGACGAAGAAGGAAAAAAAAAAAAAGAAACGATAACGGGTGGACGGGAGAGTATGAAATTACAGCATTAAGGTTTGGTTCTGAGAAAGAGAACGGGGCGGAATAAGAACATAACAAAGAAGTGACTGTCTTAACCTCAACAAGTCAAAACTACATGTTTGCCTGTTTTCAAGGTGATTCCATTTTCCCCCTTTAACAAAGAGAGGTCAAATCAAAGAGATTTGAATAGCGTCAATAAGCATGATAAGAGCATGATAAAAGCCGCGCAGGCCGGCACGATATTTAAAACAGACCATCTAATCAAATAGTTGATTTAAGGCTGGGACATAACAGTATGTAATGTAGAGATATGAATTCTCTCTACCCTACCTCAGATGTGTAAGAATATAAAAGCATTTGAGACTCTACCATTTAAAGTGTTTGCTTTTTTTTAATATATTTGAGTTCATATAGGATTCTATTCATAAAAGCATTTACAACAAAAAGTATGAAATGAAACAATGGCACTCAATAAAGGGCAGTAACTATTAGAAAATTGGTAATACTTGCGTCCCTATATTTATCATTCATAAGCAGTTTATACGCATTTATTAAAAGGCTTATAAGATACTAAAATGTAGCCATTATCAGATATAAGGACATTTGAAATGTTTAATAATGTAGAATTATATTAAATGAATTATAACTTCTGCTATGGCCGCCTTTTAAGTGTCATTTATTATCCATTTGTACATCACGCAGTACTGACAAATGCAATGATAAACTCACATCTGCTTAGAACTGCATTATAGTGTTACAAACCACTTCTCCCATGTTTATGTTGCCTATAAATGATGATGGGGGTACACACATACTGTAGAGTTCAATCCAAATAATGACATATCTCTGTGGCCCGAAAGATCGCGATATCCTCCTCCCTCTTTTCTCTTTTGTTGAAAACCCACCCATTTTCATCATGGAGGACTAGAGGATATGAGGCAACTATCACACTCGGTAACCGTTTCCTGCTCCACAGCAGAATACATAAACGTTAAACTAACGAAAATGTGTTTGGCATCTACTTCCTTTATTTAAAAACCATCAAGAAAAAAAAAGAGTCCCTGGTGCTGTTTTTTTTGTGGTATATAAAATACTGGGTGTGCCTTTATCAGTCTAAGACACTGATAATTCTTCCTGAGCTGATAGCGGCAGACGAGCTCCACGGCTGTTTGCTGCTCAATCTTCTGCTTCTCAGGTTATTGTGAGAAAAGTTTTAAAGAAAAAAAAGTGAGCGTGCACATGTTTTATCTCTTTGTACTTCCTTATCTTCATCTTTCTACTGCTTGTCATTCATTTACTATCTCTGACGTTACAGTCATGCGTGCTAATCATTGTTCTTGCAGTGTGTGAGGCTTTGACTTTTATCTAAATTGTGTTGATGTTGCATGTTTTGCAAGCGTTTAAATAATAAACGTGTCCCCGTTAATCCAAACTCTCTGCACCACACTGGGGGAAGTAACAGTAGTAATCCTCACCAATGACCTGCTGCAGTTTGTAATGGCAGATATTTTGTAATCTCCACTGATTATGCAACATGTTATAGGACACGTCACGTCGGTGTAATGGAGACATGTAAAACATCTGTGTTTTTGTGTCTTTGAAATTGTCTTAAAGCTTAAATTCACTGTCTTAAAACAACAGTCAGGTAGGGGAAATAGTCGAGGATTTACCTTTATGCTACTTGGTACTTACACTCTACTACATTTAGAGTTTATACTGTAAATGGCACTGGATTTTTAAAGATTAGTCTCCAAATATTTGCTTGTGGCCCTGTGTTCCCTAAAAAGAAAAACTTTACAATATTTCTATAGTCAAATATTCTTTTAAAAATGAATCTATATTAATGTAGCAGAGAAATGTCTTTGTTTTGACTTATCTTGTGACCCTCACAAGCAATCTGCAGTAATGAAGCTACTGCCTATGCTCTTAAATGTATTTAATGTATCGTACTTTCACTTCAGTACATTCAACTATATTTAGCTGGTAATACTTGAGTAGAATTGTGAATGTTCTGGTAATAATACCTTTACTTTAGTGAGAGGAAGGAAGAGTCCTTCTTCTTACCACTGCAATGAAATGTGTTTTATTTCCTTTAATCATGTAGTTATTCTTCCTGTTCATACTGCAAGGAAAGGCTTTTTGTTTGTTCTACCTAGATTCTTCTTTGCCTAAATTTGCAGCAATCAGCATAGAAATAGTGTTTTTTTTTAATAATTAGGGGGATATGATAAGACTTGTTTTATGCAGTCTTTGGGATAAGTACTCTAACATTCTACTTGAGTAAAAGTAGATCTGTGGTCTTTAGTTTTTATCACTTAACAAACAAATGGGCATTTTAATCTTGTAGTGCATTCAGGTGGGGAAAAATGTAGATAATTTAGGTGGTTAAAGTTCAGTATAATTTGTATCACGGATATTATGAGCCAGAACAATTTAAACAGAATTATTATTATTAAAATATTTGTCAAATCTTCATCTGAAAAGTAACTTAAGCATGTATAAAATAGCATCATATGGGAATACTTAGGCCTCTTCCAGTCCTGTCTGTCAGATTTATTACAGGTTTTTTCACCGATTCATTGTTTGCCAAAGACAAATGCGGGTTTTCACGCATCCAATCAATCAATCAATCATCAATTATCCGGAGCAGCCCGCAGGCTGATGCTTCATGCGTTTAATTCCGGTGTTTTCTATGGTAACTACTGTCCCGCATGGCGGTAGAGTCCACGCGTGGTGATGGGTGGGTGGGTGTCTGAGCCAGGCTCCGAGTTCCGCATCTGGGGCCTTTTTGCAGAATCTGCTGCGTGAGCCGTGCGTGGCCGTTGCTAACGGCGGTAGCAGCAGCAGCAGCAGCAGCAGCAGCGGCGGGCAGGGCCTCGCCGCATTTCCTCTTCGCAAGTGCCGCAAACCCCGCCCCCCACCGGATGGGCCGTGCGAGGAATCCGGCTCGCTGATTGGCCGCGGCGCCCGTCCGTCACACCGCTTATTCCTGACCCACTGATGGGTGGGCGGGCGCAAGCTAAGAAAATTATAAGGTCATTTGAATTACGGTTTTTTTCCTAGCGAACTCATCCGCCACCATGAAGCCGTGAGAAGGGGAAAAAAATAGAAAAACAGAATAAAATCGTGATAATCGTGACGATGAACGGATGACGGTCGCCGGGTCAAAGTCGACGCGCTCAGCCGGGAGGGTCTGACTCCACCGAGGCCACAGGAGGAGACGAGCGAGCGGCTCGGTGCGGTTCACAACAGGAGGGGATCCCGGTGCGTGTCCGTGTCCGTGTCCGGGAGCCTGTGTCAAAACCGAGCGAGCGGCGGCCAGAACCGGAGAAAAAAGGAGAGAGAAAGAGGAGAGACAGAAGAGGAACCGGGCGAGAGCACATAAGCCGATCAAGGTGGAAAACGCACACGGTGAAGAGCTTCGCGTCAGGGGATTTCTGCGCAGCTACATGCGGTGACTGCGTGGACGAGGTGCAAGGTATGTGTGTTTTTAACTGTTCACCCCAAAAAAAAAGCCACAGTCCTTTGTTCAACTTTCATGAGTGTGGTTATTATTTGCGTGGAGACAGATGGAGGGGGGGCAGAGAAAAGCTCCCCGGTGGCTTGCCTCTCTTGTCCTCTGTCAACCTTGTGGAGCGATCAGTCCACCGACTCCACTTTTACCATCGGAAGCGTCTCGGTCCACAAAAAGGGGAAAACGGGTCATTCATGTAAAACCCGGATCGCATATTTCATCCTTAAAAAAAGAAAAAAAAAAACGAGGCTGTCACGCCGCCTTATCCGCCTCCTCGGCAGATTTACGCATTTTACGCAGCGCGCCCGGCTTCCACCGGCGCGTCTGTTTATCGTGATAACCTACAACCCGGGTTTAGCGACAGGGAAAAGCTCCAGCCCCCGGTTCCGACCGAGGGAAAGGCCCCGTGGGGGGGAGCGCACATGGCCGGAGTGGAGCCGTGTGGGCAGCCGGCGGTGGGAGGGTCGAGTCCGGATGATTTCCCCTTTTCATCCACGCTACCGCAATATGATGCAGCTACGCGCGTTTTAAATTTCCGGGTGTAGCAGCAGCAGCAGCGAATGATGAAGGTTTTTTTTTTTTTTTCTTTAAGCGAAGCGGCCCTATTAACGCATTTCTTCCCCCTTACGTATGACAAATCCTGTCACGTTGGATATCCAGAGGAACCGTGTCATTGCAGTTATTTTATTTCCTTGAAATACTATGAATTTCTAGGGGTAGCTACACAGTATACATCCCCATCATTACCCCCCCCCCCTTATAAAAGCATAAGAAGTGGGCTTTTATTTTGAGAAATGTATTAGGTCATGCATATATAACATAATATCAAAAACAGATGGTGAGTTTCAGTTTTTCATTTACTTAAATACCAACATTTTCACAATGAATTGGTACAGGAAATAATCATCAGAATTTAAAAAAAAAAAGTTTTTAAGACAGACCCCCCCCCTTATTGTTTAAAGATGCATTGCCATTATAATACAGCCACATGCAGAGCAATGGCTAGTCAGCATTTTGACTCTAAACACATGCTGGTGCCTAAATTAGAATTAAAATAGCCCAAATAAAATTCCCAGCTGTTAAACAGAACCCGGCGGAGCGTTTCTATGTGGGCTAATGAATAGATAATAAGCGGACATGTAAACCTATCGTCCACTGACGTTTGAGGATCATCTTCCTTGCTATCAGATAGTGCTGAATGTCAACACGTGCTGCCCTCAGCGCTCTCTGCTGTCATAGATTCGCTTTGTGGGTTTCCTCAAGGTTCCTCCAGCCTTGGGCTTTATTCATCTGTACGAGCGATGCAGACCAACCGTGTAGTACTGTACTGTAGGTGTATGTCAATGACATACAGTGTACTACTAACATTTGGTTCCTCTTTCACTATAAGCCCCCAACGCTGAGTCAGTGGAATAAAACAGGCGCAGGATGTGTATATGAAATCATTGCAGATGACATTCTTTAGTGGTTAAAGATGCTGATTCCAGATATATATATTTTTTTCTTACTGTAACCTTTGTCCCACTGAACTTTTTTGTGATTGGTCACCACAGTCTGTGCTCTGGCCGGTGGACTCATTATGTGTGTGTGTGTGTGTGTTTGCTCTTTAAGGATGCTGCGTCTATCGTGTTGCACGGCCCTGCTGTTCGTGCTGAGGCTCCTGGTGGGCCTGCCCTGGTTCCAGGTGCTCCCGGCCGTCCTGATCTTCTACCTGGGAAGCGGAGGATGGAGCTTCCTGCAGATTTTCGCCAAAACCATCGGCCGCGACCTACAGTAAGCAAGGGGATGTTGTGTTTGTGCATGTGTGTGTGTGCAGGGAATTTGCAATTCCTGCTCTTCCAGTGCAGGAAGGATTTTTGCTCACTCGCTACTATATTCAATCAGTGAGGGCTTGGCTTCAGTGCATGCTGTGACAGTGATCTACAGCCAAAATATAGCACCGCCTGTAAGGACAGTGGCACATTTATAGCTGCTGGGGCTCTGTACTCCAGCATGCTGGATCTGAAGCAGAACAATAACTGTGCGGCTGAAAGCGCTGACTTAACATTCACAACAGCCCTATTATCGTCGCACCTCACTACACAAAAATCGTGAAAATTATGGATCTTTTAATGTATTTTGGAAAAAAAAATAGGTAATTAGTTTTGCTGTTGACTCTTCATCCGTCTCTGTCATTTCATTTCAGATCTAATGTACTAGTAGAACAGCCCAAACAGGCATCTCCACAATCAAAGCTTGTGAAGATCAGAAGTAGTTTGATAAGATCATTGGCAAATAAATTAGAGTTGACAAGGCAGGACTATAAATCAGAATTATCATTTATGACATCTGAATGGAATATGTTATCTGATGATGATGATGGTGACTCAGCAATGTAATGTCTAAAGGTAACTATTGAAAACACACACACACACAGCTTAAGTATCACACAAAATATAATAATTTCATAATTTCAGTGTTATTGTGGATGTTTTTTTTTAATGTTTTGTCCATATTATGAAGGAGGAACGCATACAAGAGATGCATTGCACATTTTAGCCGTGCAAAAATGCAGACCGTCGTGTTTGTAAAGATGTCACCGTTTCGAGACCCGAGGATCTTTTACAACCAGCTGCATATTCCTGTCTGTCACCTGTAAATCTTTGTGGCAGAACAGGTGTACCTGGGATGTGGGGCGGGGGGTGACGCCTCACCTTAAGCCAATATTTACAGTTGGAGGTTACCATGGTTGCAATCAACTTCCTCCCCCCTCCCCCACGCCCCGCCACAGCTCCAATAATGTTAAAACAGGAAATCGTGAACCAAGTCCTTCTATGACCTTTTGTGTTACAAATAAGCCAAAATGCTTCTCTGTGATCCATTGTATACAAAACAAAGTCCTCGGCTTTCAGATCCAGGCTTACAAAAGTTCATCTAATTAAGAATAATCCCCAACAGAATGTTCCTCATATTTAATTATCTCACTACAAATCGACCCTTGCCGGTTGCAGCTGCACAGAAACTCTCCATCAGATACACATATCCAAAGTATAGTTTATTAGGACCATAGTGTTCTGATAAAACTGCAGTTATTTATCTATTGAAAATATCTGAAGCCTCAGAGTTTAATATTAACTTTGCGACCCTGTCAGAGCATGCATATTTTATTTTATTGTGTAATAGACTGTGACACATTTTTTTTCCTACACCTTAAGTGCTATGATCCACACGGTGTCCCTGCAAACCGCTGTAGCTTATCCGTTGCATAAGAAAAAAGAAAAGGTGCAAACGTCTTTATTGTGGCAAAGTGCACGGATGAATTGACTGAGACACCTTTGCGACAGTAATCCACGTCTATCTGGACCGACCTCTAACGCATCCCCTGTGTGGCCGATAACACTATCATCATCACACAGTGCAGCTATGATAGTAATTCAATAGCTGGCTCGATGGATTTTTATGATGTTTCAGTAATTATTGCGACATGCCCGTTACCTGGACCATGGCACCATAAATGTAAAGTATAGAGTGAGATGCTTCGTTTTATAGGTTAGACTTTGCCCCCTGGACCCAACCTGCATCTCTATGGTAACGTTTTATGCCTAGTTTCTTGCATATTATAGGTAATCAATGACCTTAGTTGATCAACTGTCACATTATAATTATCAAATGACGCTACATAGCTACGCCTTACACATTCCAAATTTTCTCTTAAAAGCAGCACAGGGAAAGGTAATTTTTTTTGCAGCTACAATATTATATAAGATACAACAGCAAAATGAAAACTCAAATCAATCAAGAGGTAAGTAATATAACTGCAAAACTAAAATAATTACACTATTAAATATGCATTTTTAATATGCAATTTGCAAAATTGAGTTATTCTATCCAGCTTTTTTTTATAGTATTTTCCGTTCTCGTTGCTTCAGCGCAGCGTACGTGTTGTTGCGTGTGAAGCTGAACGTCCGACGCCACCTCAGAGAGAAGAACACCATCCCGAAGATCTTCGCCGAAACGGTGCGCCGCTGCGGCGACAAAACGGCGCTGATCTTCGAAGGGACCGGGGAGAGGTGGTCCTTCCGAGAGTTGGACGAGTACTCCAACAGAGTCGCCAACCTGCTGCTGCAGCGCGGTTTCAAGGTAGATCCATGAAACAATAAATCCACAGAGAATGAAAGGGGGAAGAAAAATGAAGTGTCTGTGGGGAGACACTTAGTAGACTTAATTTTTTTTCCCCTCCAGGAGGGTGACGTGGTGGCCCTGTTCATGGAAAACAGGTCCCAGTACGTGGGCCTCTGGCTGGGCATGGCCAAGATCGGCGTGGAGGCTGCTCTCATCAACTTCAATCTGAGACTGGAGGCGCTGGTCCACTGTGTCACCATCTCCAACGCCAAAGCGGTGGTGTTTGGCTCGGAGCTGACCGACGGTAAGATCGGCATTGAATTGAAATTTGCTGATGGGTGTTGTTCCGCTTCCGCTGTGATGAGAGGGGAGAGTGGAGGAAGCATCAGAGCCTATAAAACATAGATGGGCTGAAGGAGGTGTCTCCACAATATCCATCAATTAAGCTTTTAAATTGCTGATGAGCAAGAGAGGGAAGGGAAAAAATCACGAAGAGGTAAACGGAGGTACTCTATGTCATCAATCTGCAGTGTTCAGGTCTGAAAAGATAATTTACTACAAGAGATAAGAGGTGTAGAAGGTCCTACAGAGCTGAGACGCAGATAAAATATACTGCAAAATCGTGAATTAAAAATAATAGATTACAACCTGTGATGTGAAAGTCCATTTAAAGCCCTGTTGAGTCTTTGTAAATTAACAATGATAATCATTAAAACTCCTGTTTTAATGGATGATAATTTCAGCCCATGCATCATAGTTTTTCTCCCACATGGTGCTGGATCCTATATCTGTGATATTGGAAGCTGTTGCAAAGTGACTGTTCGCAATAAGAATAAATGAACCATGAGATTTAAATCAATGGCGTTAAATATGCAAATAGAGATAATTTCCTGTATTAGCGTCTCATCTCCTCACCCACAGTGTAATATTAAACCTGCCTTACATTGCTTGGACTTCAGAGGCATTAGGGATGTTAAAATTGCAGCAGCTCGCTGCTATGGTCAAATCTAACTTTAGGGGTCTATTTCAATCTCCTCACGACCATCTTCTGGGCCCCTGCCCGATCTGGAAAGCAGTGATCTCAACAGCTATAAAGGGGGAACGAGCTCTGAGCCGTTCGCCCTGGGATTGATGGAACAGTCTTTGCGCTGGGTCCTGTGATGTGCTTTATGCCTTTAAGTGATTAGAAACGCAGCCTCTTCGCTGGCGAGCCGGCCAGAGTCAAGCCAGTGGCGTTTAGCCCTGAGCCAGCATGACACAAGGCTTTTAAATTAAGACACAACGTGTATTGTCAGGGAAAACACGAGAACAATTACAATATGTTGGTTGCCTTCTTCCGTCTCCTGTTACATCGCCCAGTGCCACACGAGGACTTCAGCTTTGCAGTGCTTAAATGTTGCATCACGCGTGGTTTCTCCTCGCAATGCAGGATTGTGAAAATGCCTCCTAATTTACCCGGATGTGTGTTTCCCTGTGCATCAAAGCCATGACCGAGGTCCACAGCTCCATGGGGAGGGCCGTGCAGCTCTTCTGCTCCGGGGACTGGGACTCCAAGCGCGTCCCGCAGGGAACCGAGTGCCTGGAGCCGCTGCTGGCTGCTGCCCCGTCTCACCTGCCCAGCCTGCCGCCACGCTGCTTCACAGGTACACCACGCCCA
This sequence comes from Eupleurogrammus muticus, assembly GCA_036785175.1. NCBI lineage: Eukaryota > Metazoa > Chordata > Actinopteri > Scombriformes > Trichiuridae > Eupleurogrammus > Eupleurogrammus muticus. The sequence continues at coordinate 20,218,662 of JAYKQN010000013.1, read as the reverse complement.
GGAAGTCCCCGCGCTTCTTTCCCACAGTGCATTAAGAATTCTGCAACCATGGGGCTTCATTTATATTTAGCGTGCACACATTAAAGAGAGGCTTGAAAGGTGCAAACACTACATCACTTCCCAAAAAATAAAAGTAGGAATTTTACAGATGCAGATTCTACTATAGATTCGCTTTATCATAAACATTTAGCCTATTTTTTGCATGTAGCTATTCCAAAAGTAGACATCTTTTGAGTTTGAAGCTCATTAGCCGACTCGACTCTTTGGCGATTCCATCTGTGGTTTGTTATCGAACTAATAATGAAATATCGAGCGCTGCGTGCCGTCTCGCCATCACAGCAAAGAGGAAAAGGCCGGCAGCCACAGGGCTGCTGAAATACCAGTAAATGGCAGGTGTCAGGATTCTTGATAGTATCTGCACTGAAAAAGATGAAAAGTTAAAAGGTGAAAATATCCTGTTTTTGGCACAGTTAGTCCGATACCCAGTAGAATTATCTTATTCCACTGGCAGATAATTTTTCTCATTTCAGGTTAGTTTTTCCTGATTTGGGTCAATTTGTTGGTGGTGAAAAACAAGACCTTTTCTTTAAAAAAAAAAATATGAAATTGACCAAAAAAGAGGAATTATCATCCAGTGGATTCAGTGGATTCTTCACAATATTAGACCAATTGTACAAAAAACCTAGATATTTTCACTTGTTTAGATGTCAGTTTTGCAGTGTGTGCATGAATCATCAGGGATAATTTTAGTTTTCATATTCCTGTGTGCGTGCGTGCATGAGTGTGTGTGTGTGCGTGAGTGTGTGTGTGCATGCGTGCATGAGTGTGTGCGTGTGCATGAGTGTGTGTGTGCGTGCATACATGCATGTGTGTAAAATCGCTGCAGCGAACATGCCTGTAGTGTCACTAGACGCTGCAGGCCGCCACACACACACACACACACACACACTTCTCCAGTCACCTCACTGGCTTCATCTCCATCATTCTACACTCGTATATGGAGTGAAAAAGGAAAAGCCTGTGTGCTGGATTCAGGAGAAAGTACGATGCGTGTGTCTTTATGCAGTAGATGCTTAACAAATACCAACAGCGTCCTTCCTGGCACCCACGACCATGTCTGGACCACTCTTGTTTAATTTCGGGAATCCGCATTTCCGGCTTCCAACTTTCCGTTACTGCACTACACTATTCATGAGGCCTTTTTGCAATGACGGTTGCGAGGGTCGTTTTTTTGTGTTATTGTCCAGGCAATTAGTGTTAATTGAAAGTCATAGTTGCCTCTGAATTTTGCTGTTGCTCTGAATTTTTATTTCAGTCTATCTAACCAGTTACTGTATAATGATGTAATGTTTAACTCAAGCTTTTAGTGATGGGGGTGTGTTCGGCTTTATCATATGGTGTAATTACTGATAGCCAATGCAATAAACCCGGCGACCTTTGGCCATGTTTAAGCATGGTAATGTTGGCGATGTGGACGGAATGCAGCCAAATTGCATCAGGAGAAGATAAGAAATCTATGTGTGTGTGTGTGTGTGTGTGTGTCACACAGCCCAAACAAGTAAATAGCCACTACAATCCAGTCCCATCCGTATATATCAAAGGTCAAAATAATGTTCTTTCTCTTAGGCATCGGTAGATGTATAATCCATTAAGGATTCAGGCCAAGCAATTACTGCACATTAAAGAAAAGCAAAAACGGAGCAATCGTTTCACATTCAAGTACGTTCTAGTGGCTAAACACTGATGTGATTGCCTTTTTCTCCCTTGTTGACACGTGCTGTCACGTTGAGTCTGTCTCACTGTCGTGTCTGCTTCAGACCGCCTGTTCTACATCTACACGTCAGGAACCACGGGGATGCCTAAAGCCGCCATTGTTGTGCACAGCAGGTAGGAAGACGCCAAATACTCGACACAAACGGAATGGGAGGAAAAAAAATGCATGAAAGCCTAATTCCTGTCACTTTTCTCTGATTCTCAGGTACTACCGCATGGCAGCTTTGGTGTTTTATGGCTTCAGGATGACGCCAGACGACGTGTTGTATGATTGCCTTCCGCTGTACCACTCTGCAGGTAAATCTGCTGTGGCTGGATTCTATGGGTCTGTTCTGTATTATTATTCATACTGTGAGTCCACCTTTTTTGTTTATATGAGTTTGTTATCTCGGAAAAGCCCATCGTTATAACAACTGACCCTTCCCACATCCCGCCCTTAAGCACCAAGGGAGCTAAAGGAAAGAGTGATTAGCAGATAGGGCTGAGTTTTAAAACAGAAACTAGCCTGAGCCCTCACAGGCCTGATTGGTGTCAGCTGTAAGTGAACAAGTGTGGGAGGGGCAGGCGTCTTATGTTACACGATGCAAAACTCGCACATCGCCACAGAAGGCGCCATCAGACGGGTTTTATGATATTTAAGCTCTCGCATCACAAGCTGAGCAACTGGTACCAAGAAGAAATTCTAATTGTTTAATTTGATAATTATGCAATAATTTAGAAAATGTTTTCTAAATGTAAAAATATATATTACTGCAAAAACTAAAAGGATGATAGGTTAAAATATGTTGATTTTGGTACCAGTAGGCGAGTATTGTGTGGAATTCCTGTTTCACTGGTAATTTAGCGTATTTCCTTTTTTTCCTGATTTGGGTCTATTTGGTATTCCAGAAAACAAGACTTTAGATTCAAATGACTAAAATCAAGATATAAGATGAATTATCTGACATTAGAATAAGATAATTGTACTGAATTACATAGTTAAATGTGATGTGTGCTTATATTAATTAAGTTAATCTGTTTTATTTTTTTTTTTACATGTTAATTTATTGGGTTTGTGTTCTTCATTCATGCTTTTAGGCAAAAAAAATCCTTGTCAGTTGTAGTTTTGTAGGTCTGTTGTGCACTTTACAACGCTATGAATTGTGGGTAATGCCTCTTAGCAAAGCCTGCATTCTATGCAAAACATAGGGCTTGAGACTGGGCCCTCAAGCTCTAGAATGAACGTGCATTTAACTCTGTGCGTCTGTCAGGGTGGACTTTAAAACCCACACAGTGTCACAGATGATAATGATATGATGCATGTGATTATTTTAAATACAGTAGCTCCGTTTGAATCCTGCACTTTTGGTGCTGACGGCTCGTACGTGTGTGTCCGCAGGTAACATCGTGGGAGTGGGCCAGTGTATAATACACGGCATGACTGTAGTCATCAGAAAGAAGTTCTCTGCCTCGCGTTTCTGGGACGACTGCGTCAAGTACAACTGCACCGTAAGCCCGTTTAAGATTACAAGTGTCCTGTGCAGGTTCAGTGAGCAGAGCTGCACTTCTGTCCTGAAAAAAAGACGTCTTTCCTGTCACATTCTCTAAGAGATAATCTCAAAATGAAGATGTTATTCCACACCTAATCTCTCTAAAGCCCCTATTAGGTTTTAGCAGGCTTCAGGTTAAATCGGTAATTATCCAAACTCTACTTGCATGCCCCCCCCCTCCTCCTTTCAGATTGTGCAGTACATCGGTGAAATCTGCCGCTACCTGCTGAACCAGCCGGTCCGGGACACGGAGCGGCAGCACCGCGTGCGCATGGCGCTGGGCAACGGCCTGCGTCAGTCCATATGGGAGGAGTTCATGAACCGCTTCAGGATCCCGGTGATCGCGGAGTTCTACGGCGCCACGGAGTGCAACTGCAGCCTGGGCAACTTCGACAACAAGGTGGGAAACGTAAAGCTCCACAATCCCCTTAATGTGAAGTGTTCTTATTTATTCTTATTTAAACACACACTAATCGTTCCTTGATATTTCTGCATGTGTCCTCCAGGTGGGGGCGTGTGGCTTCAACAGTCAGATTCTGCCGTTCATCTACCCCATCAGACTGGTGAGGGTCGATGAGGAGACCATGGAGCTCATCAGAGGACCTGATGGCGTCTGCATCCCCTGTAAACCGGGTAGGTTTCTGTGTACCTTCATCTCATTTATTGGAAAGCATTGCTATCCGCTTAAAAAGTCCTAAAAGCATTAAAAAAGCAATGCAAATAAAACCTTAAAAGTATCCGATTCTCTTTAAAAGTTTAATTAGAAGATGCATTAGATAATAGAAGATGCATTCTGGAATCTTAAGTGTCGTTGTCGATGCACGTATGAGCCGAAATAATTTACCTCAGGAACCAAACTGCTTGATTTTTGGTTGTCTTTCCTGCTTTTAATCTTTTAATCTCACATTTTTACCAGAAAACAGCGTCATTCTCTATGGTTCATGTTAGGGAGGGTTTTTTTCTGGCCCCCAGGATTATATACATTTATTATTAGAACAACTGCACGCTAGCAGCATCCAGGTACTTTACGCGCACTAACGCACTACATTTCCCACAATTCAACGGTGGCGCTCCGAGCAGGAGGCCACTTCCTTTCATTATTCATCAGCGGGCATTAGCGTCACTTCAAAAGTTTCAGATAGCCTACCCTTAAAAAATGGCAAAACGGAAGGTGGACACTGAGAACCGGACTTTTAAAACAGGGTGGGAATCGGAGTACATGTTCACGGAGGAAGCTGGAGAACCTCTGTGACTTTGTGTGGTGATAAAAGAGAATCTGAGACAAGACAGAAGAGATCGCTGAATTAGCCAAAAGAAGAGACACCACCAAGTATCAGCCACAGCATAAAAACATTACTGTGCAACGTATTCAGAGTTTTTACTCAGTTAAAGTTTAGAAGTGAACTACTTGTTTTCACACCACATGTGACTTTTCCTTTTCCTCATGTTTATAGCTTTTTGCACTTTATTATTGTATTTCAATCCAATTTGTTTTGAAAATATTTCAATTGAGTGAATTATAGAAAATTGCTGATATTATGTATTTATTTGAAGTAAATTTAGGCCATTTTTGCTATTTCCCTGAGAAGTAATACTGGTGCTGCCTTGAATAATACGCTTCATTCATTTAATGTTCATGTTTTGGGGATTTTTACACAAAGCTTTTGTCTCTGTTGAAAATTAAAATTTACTAACAGAGCCATAAGAAATTATTTATTTGATCATATAGTAATTATTAATATGTTATAGGTATTATTTTTAGGGTTTCAGTCTGTTTAATGGGGATCACTAGACTATATGCGGTCATTTTATGGCTTGTTCCTAAATTTTTCATTTGGCCCCCATGTCCATTCGACTTTGACACCCCTGCCCTAAATCGAAAAAAAAATATGTGGACATAGTATGCATTTAATACCTGAAATATTTACCAAAAATCTATAAATAGACCTTTTATCAGTCTGTTGACTGCAGCTACAGGTGCTATTTTAGTGGAAAACTATTTTATGGACATAGTATGCAATTAATACAAATATAAAAGGAGCCTGTATGAGTTCATACTGTATGTGATGTCCTCCAAGAATCCACTTTATGTTATGAAAACGTCATGGTTTCACATGAATGCCGCACTAATCCCCTTCGTTTTCTCTACTTCGTTCTCTCCTCTAGGTGAGCCTGGCCAGCTCGTGGGCCGGATCATCCAGAACGACCCCCTGCGGAGGTTCGACGGCTACGTCAGCCAAACGGCAACCACCAAGAAGATCTCCCATAGTGTCTTTAAGAAGGGGGACACGGCGTATCTCTCTGGTAACACACACACACACACACACACTTAAATAAATTAAAACCCCTGTTTAAATCCTGCGTTATTAACCTTCGCCCTCTCCCCGCTTTCCACCAGGCGACGTGCTGATCATGGACGAATGCGGACACATGTACTTCAAGGACCGAACGGGAGACACTTTCCGCTGGAAAGGCGAGAACGTCTCGACCACCGAGGTGGAGGGGACGCTCAGCAGGCTGCTGGACATGAAGGACGTAGTAGTATACGGAGTAGAAGTACCAGGTAAGGACTGTAGACACAGACCGATTGATTGATTGATGATGATTCTCATGTCGTTGATACTGTGAGTCAGTCCTCATTGTTCCCGTGCGTGCAGGAGCGGAGGGAAAAGCCGGAATGGCGGCGATCGCCGACCCGTCCCACTCCACCGACCTGGACAAGTTGGTGAAGGACATGGACAAGGCCCTTCCTCCCTACGCCAGACCCGTCTTCCTCCGCTTCCTCCCGGAGGTCAACAAGACGGGTAAAGCACTTCCAGCAAACGGCAACGAAACGTAATAGAAGTTAGGCTAAGACGATCGTCGTCGACGTGAATGGATCAAATATTCTGTCAAATTGAATCAGTGTAACTGGACTCGTAGAAGGAGAAGTTTCACGTCTCGTCATCAGCAAGGATGAGAGGTGTCCAGTTGCCTTGATTCGATTTGAGAGAAATAAAGCCGACTCTCGCTGTTATTACGGTTTGAATAATCGTGAACTATCTTCACGTCCTTTCCTCTACGCCCTCCATTTATATTTCTGATCTTTATTGTCATTTTCACAAGAGAGATTTGAGATGAAAGACACCAAATCTTTATCCAGGATTCATGCCACTAAATGATTTACTGCAGCAGGATAGGGTTCGAGGGATTGACCTCACCCATGGCAGCATCTGCCTACTGAAGTGTTTTTTTCTTTTGCAGTTTATCATAGTTTAAAGTCTTAATGTCTTTTTGTCAGACTGGACATTTGTCCTTCACTTTAGCGATGATAAAGAGATGTTAATATTCTGGTTGGGGTAATGCAGTAAATGCACTTATTAGCTCAGTATAATACAGTGAGGGGATTTCTCTCCAATAGTCCTTTTTAGAAATTTCTGAGGCTTTCTTTATTCTCCCTCTCAGGAACGTTCAAGTTCCAGAAGACCGACCTGCGTCGGGACGGTTTCGACCCCAGCACGGTGTCGGACAGACTGTACTTCCTGGATTCCAGCAGGGCGCGTTACGTGCAGGTGGACGAGGAAATTTACCGTTCCATATTGTCGGGGAAACACAAATTATGATGACCGGGCTGACCAACTAAATCCACACACACACATATACACACACACACACACACACACACACACACACACAGCAGACTGCAGGACCCTGTTCCCATATATACTAATAAATACATAAAAAGTAATAGCCATACACACCCAACGTGCACCCAAACTCAGATACAACACACACACACACACACACACAATGTGTTCTCCAAACCACTTTTGCTCTTTGATCTCTAAAAAACAGACTTATGCACGCCACACACACACACACACACACACACACACCACTCCATCTATCCATCCGTCCCTCCAGGAAACTCCTCTCGCTACCTCAGCAAACAGAGAGAGAGGCAGGAACCCGGCATCCAGGTCTATGTGGTAACTAATGGGGGGGGGGGGTAAAAAAGAAAAACACCTGTCATGGCTGCATGACCCCCCCACCCCACCCCTGCTTGTGGATACTGGTCTCTGGAACCAGACGTTTGGGGAGGGCGGATGAGGAATGCAGGCTGCCTGGCATCCACGATGCAAAAACTGTAGAACCCAACGTTGGTGGATGCTGAAGAGGATCAGGGTGTGTGGACCTCACCTGTCCTGTGCTCAGTGTTGTTCTGTTTAGTTTTTCCCTGTTTTTTTTTTTTTTTTGAGTCTCTAGCGACTTCACCTGCACAGTTAGCCAGCAGCGACAAACCTTCTCTCTAGCTGAGGTCTCCTCGTCTTTTTCCCACAAAAGGAAAGGACACCATGTTTATGTATTTATTATTATTATTTTTTTTTATTTTATTTTTTTAAGGGAACAACATAAGGATGTGAGGGATTCGGTAGAATTAGAGCAGAGGTCGAGGATGTACTTTAAGTGCAATAGGGCTCCAGTGTCTGCAGTGCAATAATCAGCCACACCACGCCAGAGCTGATGTAAAACAAGGCTTTGTATTTGAATATGTTTGCATCACACCAAATATATTTAAGTTGTAGTGCTTATTTACATGTTTGAGAAAAGATATTTGTCTTTTTTTGCTATAGTGCGTGTGCATCAGGTTTATTTTTTTTTCTGCTTTGTGTGCATCCAAATCTCTGTGAGAGGGTCCTTCCAAAAAAAAAAAAAAATGAAGTTGCAGCATGTATTTTTTACATCTGACTGATAAACCCTGAGCTAAAATACACGAGGTGATCACCGCAAACACAGAGCTAGTGTTCAGCGTTTTGTGCAGGTTTTGTCCTAAAAAGGTAGACTTCAGCTATAATAGGGTGTGTGTGTGCCCGTGTATATGTGTGTGTGTGTGTTCTATTCTGAAATATGAAAAAAAAAGACTTGACTGAAGTAAAAAATAAGCACCAAAATCGCCTGATCAAGCGAGGACTTGTATGGTGTCGAAGAGGGATGTACAAGAGCAGCCGAAAAGATCCAAAGATTTAAATGGTTTGAGGTACTGTAGGGCAACTGGAACTAAAAGGAGGAGGGAGGGAGGTAGGTAGAGGTGTGTAAGAAGAGTCGTCTGTATTCTGTCTGCAGTAATCTGTCGTCAGCGTGAATGAGCGTCATCAGCCACATGCAGAGCACTGTGCCTTACTGTGGCCCCGGCCCATACTCCTCCTTCACTCAGCTTCTCCAGCTCGCTCCTCACACTCGCCTCACAATTCTTTTTTTTTTTTTTTATTTTCCCCCATCTCTCCTCATCTGGGCTTTAAATTTTCCATCCGGTCAGCACCTTTTACTTTTAAGCCTTTTATCGTCTCTCTCTCTCTCTCTTTCTGCCAACCACCTCCCTGCTCCTCTTAATTCTGTCTGTGCTTCATCCTGCTGAGCTCACGTTGATTCAGACAATGGTAAAAAAAAATAATAATAATAATAGTAATAAAAAAATAGCAGTAGTTGAGTATAATTCCATTTGTTCTGGAGGTCCAGTGACATAACAGCAGAGTCAGAAATCCTCCTTTTGCTGCTGTGAGAGTCGTGTGTAGTAATCGCCCCCTTCACAGGTATTTATAAGGTTGTTTATAACCTTTATGTTTCCCGTGTGGACTGAATCTCAATTTGGTTTCAACAGCTGTTTTTTTTTCTTGCACTGACTGACACACTTGACCTTGACAGACGAGGTTTGCTGTCGCCTAATAAAAAAACAAGAAGAAGACCAACAAAGCCAATTTAACGGAAATTGAGATTCACCCTAAGTTAAAGAAGTCCCTCTTTCTCTCTCTCTCTCTCTCTCTCATGTATTTATTCTTTAATGATGAGTGTGACAGGTTTCTCATGAATGTCTGAACAGGAAACGAGAATGACGATGATGTAAAGTGTGATTCATGTATTCCAGGGTCGGCTGTTATGATGCTTCTGACTGCGGGTTGCACTAGTCAATCCCGACCACCAGGGGGCGCATGACTAAACAGCCCCACCACAGCACTCTGAAAAAGATGTTTCCATTGTCACCTTTTTATTTCTTTTCTTTTTTTTTTTTTTTTTAATGAGCTTAAATTATTCGTTTTTGAAGAACTGTTAATTATACTTTGATTGTTTCACTGCTGTTTGTGTTTTATCTGTTTTCTTTTGTTTTCTTGTGAATTTTCGGTGTAAAAAGGGGACGTGGGGGGGGGGGCGGCGGGGGGGGGGTATTCGTGTGTGAGTGGAAGACAATCTGAAGCAGCGATTTGGATTGTACCTTTGTAAAAATGTCACTATCATCAGGTTCATTATTGGAAAATTGATAGATAGGAAAAAGTAGGCGGCAAACCAGAAAAGATCAAAATGTGCATGTGAGTTTCCATGCCATTGTTTTATCATGACTAATGAAAGCACCTAATGACTACGAGCTAAACTCCTCGAGATTAAACAGTGGACAACACGCTTGTTTCAATTCGTCTTTGGAGGTCAAAACTGTGTAAATCTAACTTTGACTGATTAACACTCCCCAGGTTCTCTGCGCCTGTTTCTATAAATATTCACACAGATGAACATACTACAGGCAGTATTGATTTTACTGTGGGTAAAAAATGTAAAACAAAAATTCCAAAGTGACCAAACTCCCTAAATGATAAAAGCTCCATTCTATCGGACTGTAAAGCACCTCTAAACTCGCAGTGAAGTTTGTCTCACACTTTTAAGTCTCTGATCAATATTTCTGCTTTTTGCACTTTTTTTTTATCTTTATCCCCCCCCTCCCTCCCCCCCCTGTCCCCTGCCGTGATCCTCAGGAACATCAAGCAGTAATAGAGAAGGAAACAAGTTTGCACACGTCTGCCTATCTGTGTGAAAGGTGTTTTTTTTTTTTTTTTTTTGGTCGTTTTTTCAGTATTTTGTTTTATCGTCTTGTTGCACAGGCGTCGGCGTTGTGCACCGATGTCCTCTTGTCCACCCTAGGCTAGCTGTACACATCATGCATTTCAAGAAAATGAGATTTAAAAAAAAAAATTACAAAACAGTGCTGCAAATGGAGAATCATTATTAATAAAAACAAAAAAAATTAAATTGTTCACTCGGGTTTTGATTGTTGATCCACTGCTTCAGCCAAGAACAACACTCACCACAGGACATTTACCCTGAAAGAGGCCGTTTCGTCATCGTACACCAAACTGTGGGTTAGACGGTTCACTTCAGGTCACGTTTCCTGTAAGAGAACTTCCAGGTAACATTCAAGATGCGATTCATCCACAACAAATGATGAATTAGCTATTTATTGTTCATAAATGATGATGTTTGCATCATGTTTTTTGAGTATTTCTAGTTTCATTATTTCGTTATTTTCCTTTGCACTTCCTCTGCTGCATTTTTGAGTTAAATATCATTTTTATTCTACTAAATTTATCCTCCAGCTTTATTTAAAATTTGAATTACTTCTATTCCCTTCATCTCAGCAATACTAGTTATCATTACTAACTCTGGCAGCATTAAAATGCTGCTTATTTCATGTACTCTGTGTACTATTTTAAAAATAGCATTAAGTAGGAATTCTGCTTAATAATTACTTTTACTTTTAACACAATAAGACGTGTTGCTGCTGGTACTTTTACTTAAGTAGGATTTTAAATGAAACACTATACTAAAGGTAAAATCTTCTTATAACACAGCTGTAAAGTAAAAAAATAGACTTTTCAGACAGTCCAAAAATCAAACTATTCACATCTCAACTATAGCTTTCACTCATGTTTTGCCTTCCTCCTTCAGGCGTTTTACATGAACTGCACAATCCAGTTTTCTTGTTTTTTGTTTTTCTAATGGGGGAAACCAGAAATGAAATGAGACCAAAAGCACCTGAGAAAAGCTCCACAGTGGCTTCTTGTTCTGGTGTCCTGCAGACGCCTCTCGTCCTGCACATGAATCGCTCTCCTCTCCGTTGGCCTATATTTGGCATTCACACACACCCTCAGCACTAACTTTAGTAACGGCAGACGCTATTTCAGACAAACACACTACAACGTAAAAGCCCCTATGTGATTTACTTGTTAAGAAATGCAATTTTTGATTATTTTTCTGACAGCAAAGCAGTGAAGCACGACATTCTTATATTATAGGAAGTCGAAAACAGTGGAGCTGAGGAACAGAAACAATGAGCGGCTCCTCAAGTCATGACACGTGTTGTAATCGCGTTTCGTGCGGCCGTTGCACAAACTTGTTTTATATCAAACTATGAAGCTTCAAGTTGGAACCAGTTATCGTTATCTCCCATGAGATCGTGATATTGAGCGCTGCCGTCGTGCCCTCGGAGGCGTTGATCTGCCGCTGATGGTGAATTTCTCCTCCTTGTGCGAGAAACCTCATGAACCCTTGTGTGTTGTTTTTTTTTTTTTTTTTTGCTTTTTATCTCATGATCACAAAACCGCAAAAGCGTGTGACCTGTTCCCCGTGTGCATGGGAAGTGGAGTCTAAGTCTGGCTTGTTTTGGAACCACACATCTCCAAACACTTGGCCACTGTTCCCCCCCCCCCCCCCCGCTCCCGCCCCCCCCGCCCCGGGCCTCGGCTCTGATTGGCCAACAGCGGGGTGGATCAGCAGAAAAGCAAACACCCGCCACTCTGAACCCGACTGCCTGCCGACCGCCTTCACTTCCCCAGCATCAGGCTCCGGGTCAGACGCCCTGCTCCCACGCCATGAGGACCGCGGTGGCCGCCGTCGTCGTCGTCGTCATGGCGACGCTGTGCTCGATGATGGCGCGTGCGGATGTGAAGCCGCAGAGAGATTTCAACCTGCAGAGGGTGAGCCGGACATGTACTAGTGTTTGATTTGGAGCCTTGGATGCATTTAAACCAGTTGTTTAAGTAACACAGGGATTAAACACAGGACTGAGACTATGTTAATTTGGTTTTTAAAAAGAATGTTTAGAATAAGATTACAACATCCAGAAGTAATTCTGCAATCAAGGACCTCACAGGAAGGAAGTTCAGATTTTATAATGTAGTGAAGTAGATTTAGTGGTGAGTGAATACTGTGTACTTTTGTGTGTGTGTGTGTGTGTGTGTGTGTGTGTGTGTGTGTGTGTGTGTGTGTGTGTGTGGGTGTGTGTGTACTTAAGGTCTGAGATCAGCGGCTTCAAAACAAACAAAAATCAGCGAATTGTTTGATTTTAGCAATACCTATTTTTCTAGATTCCTCACAAACAAGAGGTCAAAAAAGGTCAGTTTGGACATTTCCCAGAAAGGAATGAAAAATCATAATTTTCCCCTTTTTGCAGATGATGTTATACTTTCATTCTTCCCAGAAGCATTTGTTTTAAGGCCTCTGTAAAAAAGGAATGTCACATTCTAATCTGGTGTTAGTTTTTTTGCCCTGCAAATTCCCGCATGTAAACTTTATCTATCACAAAGAAAATGCAGGAAAAAGTTGTTCATCAGTTGTTTATTCACTCAGGGCTTTACATCAGGTCTATGTACAGATACTGTATGAGGAAAGCAGCATATGCATCCCTCTAGGGCCAATTTATGCTGTAATATAGAAACAAAACACATGTATGTATTCAGTATAAACAGCCTATCATTACCTTCTTCCTTAATAAAGAAAGAATAATATTTTCGGTAAAAGTTAACTAGTGTTATATCTGCATTTTTCTGATTTTATGTAAAGATTTTAATACCCAGACATGACTCCAGAAAAGAAGAAGGTCTCATAAATATGGGGGGGGGGCGTGCTGGGAAACATGTACGGGCGGAGGGAGCAATTTTTTTTTTCAGTCGATGAACGTATAGAAACACAGGAGCAATAATTTGAGTATTTGTGCGTGTGTGTGTGTGTGTGTGTGTGTGTGCGTGTGTGTGTGTGTGTGTGTGTGTGTGCGTGTGTGTGTGTTCAGTTCGCAGGGAAATGGTACCGTGTGGGCCTGGCCTACGACTCTCCGAGTTTTGTCCCGTTCAGAGACAAAGTGAAGGCCTCCATGGGCACCATCACGCCACAGGCCAACGGCAACGTTAACCTCACGATGTGGGACGCCACGTGAGTGTGTGTGTGTGTGTGCGCCCTTACATGGGCATACATCCAGGAGACGGAGGAGGGTGTGTGGAGTAAACCCTGCGTTTCCTCTGTGTGTTTCAGACCTGCAGGCTGCCACAGTAAGCTGTACTACTACGAGAGGACGCCCGTACCTGGACACTTCACGTACTTCAGCACACGTGAGCCCCCCCCCCCAAAAAAAAAGCATTTACTCATCACTGTTTGTCACTGAGTGCCCGCGGCGGCAGAACAAGTCTGGATCAGCAACAATAGAGTCTGCAGGGCTGAAACTGATCAGATTTACATCAGTTCCAGTCCTTCATGATGTAAAACTAAATGAATGAATCAATATCTAAATTAATATTCCATTAAAAACCCCAATTAAAAAAAAAAAGTAGGAAGGCTAGAATTAAATCTCTTCAATGTCAAAATGGTGATTTTTGGTCAAGGGCTTAATAGAAAAAAAACAATGGAAAAAGGGGGATGGAATAATATTAAAATAAAGATATGGAAATAGAAGAAAAGCAGAAATAATGATATGAGTGAGTATGTTTCTATTAGTAGTAATGATTTTCTTAAATGCATTTAAGTTATTTCTTTTTACTTCAAACTAAATATAACACTGTTCTTCTTGTAAATCAATTTACATCACATCTTTATTTCAATACTACATGTACCTATTTATACTTTTTATGAATCAGGGATTAACTGATATTAAATAATTATATGACATAAATATTTATTGCTCTTTTTTTTAGATATTTTATATGCAATTCATTTCTGATATCCTTCGTTTTGAACAATTTTTAGAAAATGTCTAAATGCACACATTTTCATAGATTTTTTTTTGTTTGAATCATCTCCATTTTTGCTCAAATATTTGAGTGTCTTTTGATTTTTAACGTGAACACTGGTCGTGTGTGTTGTGTTTTCTGTCAGGCCACAACATGGTGAAGGACATCACAGTGGTTGACACCAACTACAATGAATACGCCGTGGTTCTCAAACACAAGGTTTTCAACAGAGAGTACACACAGGTGGCACTTTACGGTGAGACACACACACACACACACACACACACACACTCACTTTTCTAGTAATCCAAACACGAGTTGCAGCTTCACTGATGCGCTTCACTGATGTGTTTCTGTATTTTCCTGCAGGGCGAACTCAACGAGTCAAAATTGACGTCATTAATAAGTTTCGGGCCTTTGCTTTGTCCCGGGGTTTCCCCAGAGAGTCTATCCTGACTCCACCTCCAGCAGGTAAAGTAGGAGGAACACATTCATATATATGTCTATGAAGGGAGTAAATTACCCTGAACTAATTCATGTCCACATGTTCTCTGGCCACCAGAAAACTGCCCTCCACCTGGACGTCAGGTTAGTTGTTTTTTTTTTTTTTTTTTTAATGTGAAAGCAGTAATTGTAGATTTCTAAGCAGCAGATCTAACCTAACCATAACCCTTCTTCCTCCAGGTTCCCTGATGCTGCTCCAGCTTCAAAAATCTTCATCATCCTCTTTTTTTTTGTAGAGCTTACGTTATTTTTTCATAGTTCTTCTTTTTCACATTGTTACATAAACAATATCAACCTCAAGGTTGTGTGTGTGTGTGTGTGTGTGTGTGTGTGCATATGTGTGTGTGTGTGCCTGTGCATGTGTGTGTGTATAATATACTCTTAGTACTGTATACTCTTATGTGCATCTATTGCACACTGCAAGTCTCTCATAAGCAGGTTTTTTTGCCATTTGGAGGAATATATATATACATATATATAATTACCTTAATTTCTGACTTAGTAAAAACATCTGTATATCATCAAATGTGCTATTTCACATACTGTTGACTTACACATAAATAAAGATTAAACCTCAAGACTGGGTGCATGTGTGTATGTGTTTAATTTTGTGTGTATGTGGGTGACTTTAATTAATTGTGTGTGTGTGTGTGTGTGTGTGTGTGTGTGTGTGCATGTGCGCTTCCATGCACATCTGTCAGTGGTGACTAATGTGTGTTGAATGAATCAGCTCCTAATTCTAATATGACCACCAGGGGGGAATATTTTTCTACAATAAAGTATGAAATCACAGTTTTTTCACCATGAATAATACATTAAAATGCCCTAATTATCATTAACTTTTAAGGTACAAATTTTAGGAGTGCTTGTTACTTTCAAAAAGTCTCTTAAATCAGTAGTTCTCACTGACGTCCATGACTGTGACGCTGACCTGAGACTCTGCTTCCCTCCTCTGGTTGAATCAGGAAGGACGAGCTGTCAGAGAGCAGAGCAGCCTTTTCTCTACTCATTATCAGCTCTCCTAGCGGGGGTGTATAACATACGGCCCAGGGTCCAGAACAGGAATTGCTGAGGGGGCCCGAACCAGCCCAATAGATCGAATCAAATAAAAAATTTGTAATTGATTTATAGAGCACATTTAAAAACAACTAAAAACAAAGCTATATACTTGCTATGGTATGTCGCCCAAAAAAGGTCATACTATAGTATTTTGAACACAACAGGGTCATACTATAGCAACTCGCATGAAAATCGTCATATGAGTTTATCACTCAAAAACGTCATACTATAGTATGTCGCTCAAAAAAGGTCATATTATACTATGTCGCTCCAAAAAGGTCATACTATAGTATTTTGCACACACAAAGTTCATACTATAGCATATCATGTAAAAATCGTCATATGAGTATATCACTCAAAACGACATACTATAGTATGTCGCTCAAAAAAGGTCATATTATACTATGTCGCTCAAAATGGTTCATATTATACCATATCACTCCAAAAAGGTCATACTATAGTATTTTGGACACAAAAAGTTCACACTATAGCAACTCGCATGAAAATCGTCATATGAGGTTATCACTCAAAAACGTCATACTATAGTATGTCGCTCAAAAAAGGTCATATTATACTATGTCGCTCCAAAAAGGTCATACTATAGTATTTTGCACACACAAAGTTCATACTATAGCATATCATGTAAAAATCGTCATATGAGTATATCACTCAAAACGACATATCACATATATCACTCAATAGTATGTCGCTCAAAAAAGGTCATATTATACTATGTCTTTCAAAATGGTTCACATTATACTATGTCACTCCAAAGAGGTCATACTATAGTATTTTGAACACAAAAAGGTCATTATATAGCATATCATGTAAAAATCGTCATATGAGTATATCACTCAAAAACGTCATACTATAGTATGTTGCTCAAAAAAGGTCATATTATACTATGTCGCTCGAAATAGTTCATATTATACTATGTCACGGGCGACACGGTGGAGCAGTGGGTAGCACTGTTGCCTCACAGCAAGAAGGTCGCAGGTTCAAGACCGCTTTGGGGCCTGGGTCTGGGACCTTTCTGTGTGGAGTTTGCATGTTCTCCCCGTGTCTGCGTGGGTTTTCACCGGGTACTCCGGCTTCCTCCCACAATACAAAACATGCTCAGGTTAATTGGCAAATCTAAATTGCCCATAGGTGTGAGTGTGTGTGTGAATGGTGTGTGAATGGTGTGTGTGCCCCACGATTGGCTGGCGACCATCTGGGGTGTATCCCCCTGCCTCTCGCCATAAATGCGCTGGGATAGGCTCCAGCAGACCCCTGCGACCCCGAAAGGGAATAAGCGGGATAGAAAATGGATGGATGGATGGATACTATGTCACTCCAAAAAGGTCATACTATAGTATTTTGAACACAACAGGGTCATACTATAGCAACTCGCATGAAAATCGTCATATGAGGTTATCACTCAAAAACGTCATACTATAGTATGTCGCTCAAAAAAGGTCATATTATACTATGTCTTTCAAAATGGTTCACATTATACTATGTCACTCCAAAGAGGTCATTCTATAGTATTTTGAACACAAAAAGGTCATTATATAGCATATCATGTAAAAATCGTCATATGAGTATATCACTCAAAAACGTCATACTATAGTATGTTGCTCAAAAAAGGTCATATTATACTATGTCGCTCGAAATAGTTCATATTATACTATGTCACTCCAAAAAGGTCATACTATAGTATTTTGAACACAACAGGGTCATACTATAGCAACTCGCATGAAAATCGTCATATGAGGTTATCTCTCAAAAACGTCATACTATAGTATGTGGCTCAAAAAAGATCATATTATACTATGTCTTTCAAAATGGTTCATATTATACTATGTCACTCCAAAGAGGTCATACTATAGTATTTTGAACACAAAAAGGTCATACTATAGCATATCATGTAAAAATCGTCATATGAGTATATCACTCAAAAATGTCATACTATAGTATGTCGCTCAAAAAAAGTCATATTATACTATGTCTTTCAAAATGGTCATATTATACTATGTCACTCCAAAGAGGTCATACTATAGTATTTTGAACACAACAGGGTCATACTATAGCAACTCGCATGAAAATCGTCATATGAGTTTATCACTCAAAAACGTCATACTATAGTATGTGCTCAAAAAAGGTCATATTATACTATGTCGCTCAAAATAGTTCATATTATACTATGTCGCTCCAAAAAGGTCATACTATAGTATTTTGCACACACAAAGTTCATACTATAGCATATCATGTAAAAATCGTCATATGAGTATATCACTCAAAACGACATACTATAGTATGTCGCTCAAAAAAGGTCATATTATACTATGTCGCTCAAAATGGTTCATATTATACCATATCACTCCAAAAAGGTCATACTATAGTATTTTGGACACAAAAAGTTCACACTATAGCAACTCGCATGAAAATCGTCATATGAGGTTATCACTCAAAAACGTCATACTTTAGTATGTGCTCAAAAAGGGTCATATTATACTATGTCTTTCAAAATGGTTCACATTATACTATGTCACTCCAAAGAGGTCATACTATAGTATTTTGAACACAAAAAGGTCATTATATAGCATATCATGTAAAAATCGTCATATGAGTATATCACTCAAAAACGTCATACTATAGTATGTTGCTCAAAAAAGGTCATATTATACTATGTCGCTCGAAATAGTTCATATTATACTATGTCACTCCAAAAAGGTCATACTATAGTATTTTGAACACAACAGGGTCATACTATAGCAACTCGCATGAAAATCGTCATATGAGTTTATCACTCAAAAACGTCATATTATAGTATGTCGCTCAAAAAAGGTCATATTATACTATGTCACTCAAAATGGTTCATATTATACCATATCACTCCAAAGAGGTCATACTATAGTATTTTGAACACAAAAAGGTCATACTATAGCATATCATGTAAAAATCGTCATATGAGTATATCACTCAAAAACGTCATACTATAGTATGTTGCTCAAAAAAGGTCATATTATACTATGTCTTTCAAAATGGTTCACATTATACTATGTCACTCCAAAGAGGTCATACTATAGTATTTTGAACACAACAGGGTCATACTATAGCAACTCGCATGAAAATCGTCATATGAGTTTATCACTCAAAAACGTCATACTATAGTATGTGCTCAAAAAAGGTCATATTATACTATGTCGCTCAAAATAGTTCATATTATACTATGTCGCTCCAAAAAGGTCATACTATAGTATTTTGCACACACAAAGGTCATACTATAGCAACTCGCATGAAAATCGTCATATGAGTATATCACTCAAAAACGTCATACTATAGTATGTCGCTCAAAAAAGGTCATATTATACTATGTCGCTCAAAAAAGGTCATATTATACTATGTCTTTCAAAATGGTTCACATTATACTATGTCACTCCAAAGAGGTCATACTATAGTATTTTGAACACAAAAAGGTCATTATATAGCATATCATGTAAAAATCGTCATATGAGTATATCACTCAAAAACGTCATACTATAGTATGTCGCTCAAAAAAGGTCATATTATATTATGTCGCTCGAAATAGTTCATATTATACTATGTCACTCCAAAAAGGTCATACTATAGTATTTTGAACACAACAGGGTCATACTATAGCAACTCGCATGAAAATCGTCATATGAGTTTATCACTCAAAAACGTCATACTATAGTATGTCGCTCAAAAAAAGTCATATTATACTATGTCTTTCAAAATGGTTCATATTATACTATGTCACTCCAAAGAGGTCATACTATAGTATTTTGAACACAACAGGGTCATACTATAGCAACTCGCATGAAAATCGTCATATGAGTTTATCACTCAAAAACGTCATACTATAGTATGTGCTCAAAAAAGGTCATATTATACTATGTCGCTCAAAATAGTTCATATTATACTATGTCGCTCCAAAAAGGTCATACTATAGTATTTTGCACACACAAAGTTCATACTATAGCATATCATGTAAAAATCGTCATATGAGTATATCACTCAAAAACGTCATACTATAGTATGTCGCTCAAAAAAGGTCATATTATACTGTGTCGCTCAAAATGGTTCATATTATACCATATCACTCCAAAAAGGCCATACTATAGTATTTTGAACACAAAAAGTTCACACTATAGCAACTCGCATGAAAATCGTCATATGAGGTCATCACTCAAAAACGTCATACTATAGTATGTCGCTCAAAAAAGGTCATATTATACTATGTCTTTCAAAATGGTTCATATTATACTATGTTGCTCCAAAAAGGTCATACTATAGTATTTTGAACACAACAGGGTCATACTATAGCAACTCGCATGAAAATCGTCATATGAGTTTATCACTCAAAAACGTCATACTATAGTATGTGCTCAAAAAAGGTCATATTATACTATGTCGCTCAAAATAGTTCATATTATACTATGTCGCTCCAAAAAGGTCATACTAAAGTATTTTGCACACACAAAGGTCATACTATAGCAACTCGCATGAAAATCGTCATATGAGTTTATCACTCAAAAACGTCATACTATAGTATGTGCTCAAAAAAGGTCATATTATACTATGTCGCTCAAAATAGTTCATATTATACTATGTCGCTCCAAAAAGGTCATACTAAAGTATTTTGCACACACAAAGGTCATACTATAGCAACTCGCATGAAAATCGTCATATGAGTATGTCACTCAAAAACGTCATACTATAGTATGTCGCTCAAAAAAGGTCATATTATACTATGTCACTCCAAAAAGGTCATACTATAGTATTTTGAACACAACAGGGTCATACTATAGCATATCATGTGAAAATCGTCATATGAGTACAGTGATCCCTCGCCACTTCGCGGTTCACTTATCGCGGATTCGCTATTTCGCGGATTTTCATAATGCATTTTTTTTTTTTTTGGTGCATTGTGTTATGCATTCTGATTCGCTAAAAACTCACTCCCGCTTCTTGTATCAAAACATGCTACGAATTGTGCTATCATTTTGTCGTCTCGTTTGCAAAGAAGAAAAAAGAGCGACAACAGCTGCCTATCACTATGTTCTTCTCCCGAACAAACACACCTGCACCGCGGACTTCAGAAGAAGAGAACACTGCAGAGCGCAGTCAGGATGCAGCGGCCCAGTCTGAAGAGCAGTGAAACGGCCTACACGCGAGTCACTGTATTTGTATACATGTCCATCCATCCATTTTCTAT
Source organism: Eupleurogrammus muticus (assembly GCA_036785175.1). Lineage (NCBI taxonomy): Eukaryota > Metazoa > Chordata > Actinopteri > Scombriformes > Trichiuridae > Eupleurogrammus > Eupleurogrammus muticus. Next base: position 20,197,774 of record JAYKQN010000013.1, on the reverse strand, counting down.
CCCGCTTATTCCTTTTCAGGGTCGCAGGGGTCTGCTGGAGCCTATCCCAGCGCATTTATGGCGAGAGGCAGGGATACACCCCAGATGGTCGCCAGCCAATCGTGGGGCACACACACCATTCACACACCATTCACTCACACACTCACACCTATGGGCAATTTAGATTTGCCAATTAACCTGAGCATGTTTTGTATTGTGGGAGGAAGCCGGAGTACCCGGTGAAAACCCACGCAGACACGGGGAGAACATGCAAACTCCACACAGAAAGGTCCCAGACCCAGGCCCCAAGGCGGTCTTGAACCTGCGACCTTCTTGCTGTGAGGCAACAGTGCTACCCACTGCTCCACCGTGTCGCCCCTTTGTATACATGTAATAGTTGCTAATTGTAAAAAAAAAATAAAGTTTTCTATTTTGCGGATTTCACTTATCGCGGGTCATTTTCGGAACGTAACCCCCGCGATAAACGAGGGATTACTGTATATCACTCAAAAATGTCATACGTATGCTGCTCAAAAAAGGTCATATTATACTATGTCGCTCAAAATGGTTCATATTATACTATGTTACTCCAAAAAGGTCATACTATAGTATTATGAACACAAAAAGTTGATACTATAGCAACTCGCATGAAAATCGTCATATGAGGTTATCACTCAAAAACGTCATACTTTAGTATGTGCTCAAAAAGGGTCATATTATACTATGTCGCTCAAAATGGTTCATATTATACTATGTCACTCCAAAAAGGTCATACTACAGTATTTTGAACACAAAAAGTTCATACTAAAGCATATCGCATGAAAATCGTCATATGAGTATATCACTCAAAACGACATACTTTAGTATGTCGCTCAAAAAAGGTCATATTATACTATGTCTTTCAAAATGGTTCATACTATACTATGTCGCTCCAAAAAGGTCATACTATAGTATTTTGAACACAACAGGGTCATACTATAGCATATCATGTAAAAATCGTCATATGAGTATATCACTCAAAAACGTCATACTATAGAATGTCGCCCGAAAAAGGTCATACTATGTTGCCGTCCCATCATGCTCAGGTTCACCTGGTGAATTTACTATCGCCATCTTCATCATTTTAATATGTTGGCCTTTTAAAATCAGAGCCTAAGTATGTCAGGAGAGTGATTTGCTCCAGCAGGCTTCAGTGCAAGAGGCCTTAGCACCTATTCCACAGGCCCCCTTCATGTTAAGGTGAAAGGTGGGATTGAACCTCTGGCTCATGAGCTTCCAAACAAGTGTCTTATCTACTGAGCCACAGAACACTTGCAATATCCCAGTATCACAAATTCAACCCAGTTTGTACAAAAGCTACATAACATCCCAGTTCCTCGACCTTCACATCATTGGCGCCTTGAACCAACAACTGTAAACCTTCAGTCGAGTGTCCTAACACCCTGTGCTACACAGTATGTATAGTATGTCATTGAAAAAAGGTCATACTATAGTATGTCGTCGAAAAAAGGTCATACTATAGTATGTCGCTCAAAAATGGTCATACTATAGTATGTCGCTCTAAAAGGTCATACTATAGTATGTCATCTAAAAACATTCATACTATACTATGGTGCTCAAAAAAGGTTAAACTATTCTATGTAGTTTGGAGCAGGGTTTGAACCTACAACTGGTGAGCTACAAAGCAGGTGTCTTACATGGTGAGCTACAGAAAGACTGGTTCAAAAATGTTTCCTTTACACTCTTACCTCTTGTAGTTGGACTTCAAAGCTCAGAGGCCTGACCCCTCCACCATAAATCTTCCATAGAGCACCCTAAAGCCTGAGCTACAAGGCAGAGAGGGTGACTGAAGATTCTTAGAACTTTTCATTCCTTTCTCAGGGTATCTGATAAAAAGATTATTAGGATACATAAAATTCATTCTCTGGGCATTTTTAACATCTTTACTTTTGATGTTGGCCTTTTGAATTCAAACCCAAGAAAACCAAGAGATGGATTCAAACCAGGTACCTTCAGTTTCAGGGTCAGAGGACTAGCTACCTACAACAGAAGCCCTTGGCTCTCCAAGGTGTTTCCCCTAGGGACTTTTATCATCTTTACTTTGGATGTTGGCCTTTAAATTGAAAAAGATCTGAACCCATAAAAACCTGAGATGTTTGTGGACATTTCTTGAGGTTTCATTCAACATTTCATTTTTTGGCTCTTTTGAGATTTTTTTGTAGAAAAAGACAGGATTATGAACCTGAACCATTGCTTAGTTTACTTAATTTAAAATCATAGTGGTATATATATTATATTTCCTTCTAAAGAAGAATTATTCCCTCTGTGAAGTATAGTGCGAAATATCTGTCTATATTTAGCATTCTGCTAAATTCTCCATTCTGAATCAATATGGAATAATTGAGGCATCATATTGATTAAATTGTAATTTTTCTCAAGTTATATTTTCTGTTGAAAGTTAAACAATTGTATGAACTGCAAGAAATTTGCAGGTGTTCTTATTCATAGGTTAATTTTTACTGGTTCAGCCCACTTGAGATAAAATTGGGGCAAAGGGAAATGTTGTTTTTTAATTATAATTATTTTTATAAATGTATTAAACACAAACACAAGTACAAAGAATCATTCTTGGTCAGCAATAAAGAACTGGACTGATAATTTGGTACTTTACTATACTCTTTGAAAAAGGATTTTGATTTATCCTTGTATTTTTTAAGCAGGGCTTTATTTCACATTAAAGATTTAATAATTTGAATTTGTAAAACTATTTTTTTATCAAATGTGTACGTGTATATATATGACAATGTAAGCCTCCTTCAGCCTCTTTTCGAACAGGCAAAATACCCTATTATTTCTCTATTACATATACTGCCTGTTTTATTCGTGTGCTTGTTTGAAACAAATAAAAATTAATAATAAAAAACAAATTATGTCCACCTGTAAGTAGCACAATGACAGTGTAGGACCATTTGTATGGAAGACTACCATGATCAAAAACAAATAAGTTGCTTTATTTAATTTTATGTATTTTTAAAAAACATCTAAAGCAAAAATCATGGTTTCGTTCTCATGAGTTTATTGTTGCTTAACGTGAAAAAGTTTGAGAAGCTAACATGTCTAACATGTATTGACTGCCTGTTTGTTTTAGCTTCAAATTCTGAAGTCCAGCGTCTCATTGTGATCATCTGGACTGTTCCATCATTGAACACAAACACACATGTTTGTGCACAGGCAAAACACACAAAGACAGAGGAGAACTTTACTCTTTTAGTTGCTAGGCTTTGCCGTGTGGTTTTGGTGGTGGTGGTGTCGGTGGCAAAATTCACAAAACCAGGTTTGGCCCAAGCAGGATGTCAAAGAGCAGGAAGGGTTCGGTCAGAATGCAGACGGCTCTGGTGTCTCTGCTGGTCCTGGGGTGGGCCTGGGTCCTGCAGGGAGCCCCTATGCTCACAGAACCTCGGCTTCTCTCTCAGGAGAACTTTGATTTGGGCCGGGTGAGTTGCTCACGAGACGCCAGTTTGTTTGTTTTATTTGAGACAAATGTGATTTATCTTTTAATAGTTTTCCCTTTTACCTCATCCATCTTTTTTTCATGTGATTACAACTAAGCTTGGTGCTTTTCTGTCTTTAATTACTTTTTTTCATTAGTTAAGTTATTGCTATTAACCTTTCAAAATGATGAAACATTTCTTACTATAATATATTTTCAGCAGCTCTCCCATTAGATGCTTTTATGAACCAATGGTTTTGAACACATTGAAAGGTAGTTGGCTGCACAATAAATCAATATTTGCTTGAATGTGAATATTTGTGTGTTTCCTGCAGTTCAGAAAGTTACTCTAATTATTTTTTACAGTAAAAGTTCTGCACTTCTGTTTACAGTATTGCATCTTTACTATAAATAAATAAAATAAAACAAAACAATTAAATTCCATGATTTTAATTGTATTTGGGACAATGACAAAGCTGCCATGTGGTGTAACCCTAAAAATTTGGTACCAGATAGTTTAACCCTTGTAAAAAATGTTCAAATTATTCAAATGATCCCGAACACAAAATGAACAAAAAAATGTGCATACAACAACTGACAAATGGGTTTTAAAAACGTATTTTAAAAAGATATTGACTTTCACATCTTACCAAAGATGATTTGTCATTGCCATTGTCCTACAAGGCACAACAATAGTATTTCATTCAAAAAATGTCACTCACAAAAGGTCATACTATACTATGTCGCCAAAAAAAAGGTCATACTAGACTATGTCGCCAAAAAAAAAGGTCATACTAGACTATGTCGCCCAAAAAAGGTCATATTATACAATGTCGCCTAAAATAGGTCATACTATAGTATGTTGCCCAAAAAAGGTCATACTATAGTATGTCGCCCAAAAAAGGTCATATTATACTATGTCGCCTAAAATAGGTCATACTATAGTATGTCCCCAAAAAAAAGGTCATACTATACTATGTCGCCTAAAATAGGTTATACTATAGTATGTCGCCCAAAAAAGGTCATATTATACTATGTCGCCTAAAATAGGTTATACTATAGTATGTCGCCCAAAAAAGGTCATATTATACTATGTCGCCTAAAATAGGTCATACTATAGTATGTCGCCCAAAAAAGGTCATATTATACTATGTCGCCCAAAAAAGGTCATATTATACTATGTCGCCTAAAATAGGTCATACTATAGTATGTCGCCCAAAAAAGGTCATATTATACTATGTCGCCCAAAAAAGGTCATACTGTATTATGTTGCTATAAAAAGGTCATACTATACTATGTCGCCCAAAAAAGGTCATACTATATTATGTTGCTATAAAAAGGTATGGTACTATAGTATTTTGAACACAAAAAGGTCATACTAAAGCATATTGCATGAAAATTGTCATATGAGTTTATCACTCAAAACAACATACTATAGTATGTCGCTCAAAATGGTTCATATTATACTATGTACCTCAAAAACGGTCATACTACTATACTATAGTATGTTGTCGAAAAAAGGTAATACTACAGTATGTTGTTAAAAATAGGTCATACTATACTATGTTGCCCAAAATAGGTCATGCTATAATTTGTCGCTAAAAAAAGGTCATTGTATATTATGTTGCTCAAAAAGGTCATACATAGTGTTATACTGCTGTTATACTGTGATTTACTCTAAAATATACAGCAACTTTCTGTAATAATCATTGACAGTAACATTACTGCATATAACATAGTAAATAAATAATAGTAACGTAAAGCAATGCCCAGTGTTCCCTTTTTTGCATTTTTAAACCAACTTAAATGCCATGCCATTATTTTTATTATCTGTTTTTTTGTTGGCCTGCACATCAAATGCTCTTCAAGTGTAAATTTTTTTGTGTTTCCTTGCAGTTCATTGGGAAGTGGTTTGAGGTGGCTGTGGTTTCCACCTGTCCTCACTACATGAGGCACAAGACGGAAAAACCTGCCATCGTTGCACTGGAGCTGAAACGCACTGCCTCTCAGGCGAACGTCACGATGACGGCCACCAATTTCAGGTCAAACAAACTTCACGCACCAAACACACACACCCACACAATTTGAAACATGTCACATATTAGTATGACATGCGTGTGTCTGCATGTAGGAATGGTTCGTGTAAAAAGACTTCCACAGATTATGGTTTGACCAATACTCCAGGAAGATTCTTCTACCATGTTGCAAGTATGTACCTCTCCCTTTTTCTTAATATTTATATAACTGCAGACTTTTTAAACACATTAACAAGGTTTGAGTCTATCCTGCAGCCTGTTGTGGACTCTGTCTTCCCTGCAGAGTTCCAGTCAGATGTGGATTCCTACGTGGTTCACACCAACTACGATGAGTTTGCAATGATGGTCCTCCTGACCAAAGACAGACAAACAGGGATCAACAACACCATTGCAAAGCTTTACAGTGAGGAACCAACTATTTTTCATTCCATTCCATCACACATTTATAATAATCATGATTTGACTAACTATTTATTTTATTCTTTTAAGATTGATTTTCAGTTATAAGAATGATAACAGGGCGACACGGTGGAGCAGTGGGTAGCACTGTTGCCTCACAGCAAGAAGGTCGCAGGTTCAAGACCGCCTTGGGGCCTGGGTCTGGGACCTTTCTGTGTGGAGTTTGCATGTTCTCCCCGTGTCTGCGTGGGTTTTCACCGGGTACTCCGGTTTCCTCCCACAATACAAAACATGCTCAGGTTAATTGGCAAATCTAAATTGCCCATAGGTGTGAGTGTGTGTGTGAATGGTGTGTGAATGGTGTGTGTGCCCCACGATTGGCTGGCGACCATCTGGGGTGTATCCCTGCCTCTCGCCATAAAATGCGCTGGGATAGGCTCCAGCAGACCCCTGCGACCCTGAAAAGGAATAAGCGGGATAGAAAATGGATGGATGGATGGAAGAATGATAACAGACATCCTGTCCTCCTCAGGCCGTACTCTGGATGTGCGGGATGCTTTGTTGGATGACTTTAAAACGCTGGTCAAACAACAGGGAATGAACGATGACACTATCATCAAGAACCAGAACAAAGGTGCGGCCAACATCTCCCTGAAACATCTCCCTTTGTCTCGTCTGTCTGAGCTGAAATTATTTCACGCTTGTTCACCAAAAGGCTGCTGACATTTTTAGATTTTTCTCAGGGCAAGAGAAGAAGATTAATGATGGCTGAATACATGATATTGTATCAGTTACATGTGCTACGAATGAGAAATATATGCCAAAGAACGTATCACACTGAACAATTAGTTTTTGTTGTTTTTTACACACTGTAAAATGATTACCCTAAAATTTAGAGTAACTAAAGGGCAGCAATTATCCAGAAAAGTTACTGTAATTATTATATTTTTACAGTAGAAGTATTGTACTTCTGTTTAAATTATTGGGATTTTATTGTAAAATAAATACTATAGTTGTACTCAGTTGTATTTACAGTATTGCGGGTTATTACACTATAATGCAGTAACACTGATTTATTGTAAAATATTCAGCAATCTACTGTCATATTCATTTACAGTAACGTTACTGTGTTTTATACAGTAAATACAGGCAGACTTCACAGCAGTTATTTTTGTCATTATGATTGTAATACATGTTTTATGTTGTTTTTTTACAGTTTCTTGTATTTTGTCCTCCTCTTCCCAGGTGAGTGTACTCCAGGTGTGCAGGTGACCACGCCCACTCCTCAATCTCAGGTACATGCCACACACACACTCAATCACAATGTTGATTTCTAAATTTTCCCCTCAGGAGTCATGATTTTGAACCTCTTCACGAATTTTGGACCGTGACTTCATGCCTCTGCCTTCCACAGGTTCAAGAGACATGTTGCATCGACGGCGACTGGTGAGAACTCCGCCAGGTAAAAGCAGGCATGACTCACGCTGCAAAAATAAACATCTGGAACGATCTCTAGTGGAGACATTTGCAGAGGAGACCAGCCTGGCATTGCAATGTTGAGTTTAAATGAGACTGTCTCATCAGATGAGATATAAACCAAAAATATGCATCAAAATGTACATATTATTATGTTGTTTTGACCCCAAAGAATGCACATTAACTTTAAATGGAGCTCCAAAACACCTCAGTATATTGTTTTACATTGAAAAATAAAACTTCCCTAGTTGACTGGAGGTATTTAACAAAATGCTAAAGCAAAAATCAAATCACAAAAATCACAGAAAGGTAAATTTAAACTGCAAACTACAAAGAAAATGCAGGTCTCCTCGATTCATGTAGTGTAAAACATCTGCTACTGATTGCAGTGATAATCTCAGACTTGGCAATATATATATATATATATATATATATATCTTATCACAAAATAAGATTAATAAGAACAGTAGCATTAAGAAAAAAAAACCTGCCCCTATGTATAATGTATTTATTAAGGTATAACAAGATAAATAGTCAATTTGCATGTGAAAATATTAAATATAAACCTTTTTCTCTCCACAAGTGATCAGAGAACTAATCATTGTTTGTTTTACATCTACAGGATGGGAGCTCATGTGGAGGAACAGAGGAAGAACATCAGATTCACCATGAACACTCATAGTCTGAAAAATCAATGGTTTGCATTGACTCTACTATGTCACTATCTACCATCATTATTACACAAAGGCTTTCGTGTTGTTCTAAATAAAGAAATACCCCCATTTTATTCAAGTTGTATTTATTCAAATCTATCCAAATTTTATTAAATATACACAGTTTTTTACTGTATTTTTAACTGTTTTATGTGTGCAATTTATTTTCTAACCGTGTTTTTGTGTTTCCTCTTTCCACTTTGTCTTAATAGGACATTTTATAGTTTTAAAAAGCTATATAAATAGTTATAATAGAAATATATTAAAAATAATTAGAATTTCCAAATAATATATTCATCTATTATTCCTTTATTTTAACTTATCAGTCAATTTATTAAAAACATATTATATTATGTTCAACATAAATAAATGTAACTTTGAAAAAAGCTATATATTTATAAAGTTAGACATTTTTTTAAAATATTGCTTGAACTTGATACTCTGAGTTATCAATAATAATAATTGAATATGCTACACAATGCATCAATGTTAATGTTATTATTCAACTATATAACTCCTAATTTATATATATTAAATAATTCATGTGAGATATATTTTCACTTTAATTAAAAAACTATATTTGTACCAGTTGCCTGACATTGATAGAAACCATTGAAAGTTTTTTTTTTAATATAATTTAAATGCTTGGTTTGCTTTTTTTCTGAACATCTAAGGATTATAATTTGATATTTATGAAACATTCATTAATAGTAAAGAATGTGAATCCAGAAGCCTATGAGGATTACTCTTCTTTTCTGTTGCAGATCACCAAGAAAAAAAAGAGTTGCTGCACATGAAAAAGCACAATACTGCAGGGTAGAACATTGTGCATTTGTTACTCATTAGACTCTTCAGTCATCGCGTGTATTGATTTGTTGATGAGACTCTGAAGTCCAACGTTGCAGCAGTCAGCTGCTCAAGCCAGGCAGAACTTTGCTCTTTTACTTGTTTGTTTTTTTGCTTGGCTGCGGGAGTGAGGACACACGGCGGCCACAGCACAAATAAAACAGGTCAATACCCTGATCCCCTTTCAAGAGATGAGATCTGGGGGTTGGAGGGGGGGGGACAGTGAGGCAAGGGGACGATTTCCTGGGATTCATTGTCTCGGTCGCCTCAGAGACGAATGGTCAGACCGTTTCATAGGATGCAAAACGCGCTGATTCTGTTTTCCCTGCTGGTCCTGGGATGGACCCGGACCATCCAGGGCGGGCCTGTGCTCCCAGAACCTCTCTACCCGACTCAGGAGAACTTTAATCTGGCTCGGGTGAGTGCTTGAGTTCAGTAGTTGCACGGTCGCATGCTATTGTTCCTCTTTTATGTGTAATATTTCGTATTTTTAGACGATAACTATGATCCTGTTATCGCTTTTTTTAATAAAGTTATTATTCTTTGCTCAGGGTCCAGTGGATAAAATGTTTAATCCTATATGATGTATAGAAAAATTACAACACATATCATCACCCTATCAAAATAATGGTCTAAGTCATTTTTACATGACACAAAAAGCTTTATCAAATGCAGAGAAAATTCATTTAGAGTAAAAAGGTCTTGAAGGATGACTGTGGACGTCCATAGAACAGCGTGTGAATTGTGTAACATTATATGACAGTAAACCATATCACTTACCAGTAGAAATTATTTAATAATCATATTTAGAGCTTCTTCAACAACATGGATTCTTGCTTCTTGAAGCAGCTGCCATCATAAAAGCTTGTTAAATTGCATAAGTTACGGAATTTTCTCCTAAAAACATGGCCTAACTCGCCCTGTTGTCCTATAGGTCATAGGGCAGCTCAGGGTTGAGGTGGTTTTATATGGCAGCATCATCAAAAACGATTTAGGCCAAAAAAACTCACAAATACTGAGGCCATTATTTTGATAAAGTGACAATATTTCATATATCACCTCTTGTGACTGTTTTATAGAAGAGAAAAATCAGTTTCAGTTATTTCCTGTGAATTCCAGCCTAATGAGACTGAAATACTGTATGTATATTATAATATGTTATATTATAAAGGGCACAGTGGGAATCCTATTATGTGTCTCTCAAACATTAGGTTTGAGATGAAAATCATTTGTTTTTGTAGAAAGAGCTGTGAATATTCATAGATTTTTAAATAAAGCATATACTGTAGCAACAACTTTATTTATTACTATTATTATTATTTGTATTTTTACTCTACTTTTAATGTATGCCTTATACGAATAATTAATATTATTATTTCATTATTAATTCAAATATTTTTCATATGGCAGTAATTTTAACAGCAAATTTAAGTGGTATTAAAGGTGGACATATCATTATATGTTATAGAATTTTATAGATAGTAAAATCAAAGCTAAAACTGCATTTATTATTGTATTTATGACATGGATGGTTGCAAGTACTATTGGTGACTCATTCTTTCTAATTTTGAAAAAAAAACATTTATATAATGTATATATATATATATATATATATATATATATATATATATATATATATATATATATATATATATATATATATATATATATATACACAGTATATTATAATTTAATCTTTACTTAAAGTGCAATTTTTAGTATTTTATCATGCACACATTTCAGTTGTATTAGAGTTTATCATCATTTATGTTATTGAGACCATTATTTGATTATAATTGAATGAATTATAATCAAATAATTCTAATTTATTAGCATCACTGGTGAAATCAATCATCTTTTTAATATAATATTAGTAGTGGGGCTACAACTAGAGACTATTTTGATATTTGAATATATTCCTCATGTTCTGCAATAATCTTTGGTAGGATTTCTATGAACTCTGTTAAAGAAATATTATTTAATTATACCTTATATTTAAATGTTTCTATGCTATATGCAATTATGCATTTTTGTAGAAAGAGCTGTGAATATTCATAGATTGTTAAATAATAATAATACTTATTATAATTATTATTATTTGTATTTATACTCTTCTTTTAATGTACGCCTTATGTAAATCATGTTAAGTAAATTTAATAATTCTTCCCACCAGTTCCTGGGAACTTGGCACGATGTTGCCGTGGCAACTACATGTTCCTATATGAAAAGCCACAGGAATGATGCAGCCATCGGAAAACTGGTCCTGCAGAAAGACACTGAAGGCAAAGTCAAGATGACTCGAACTGTCCTCAGGTCTGTAAGCAGTGTGTGGACACACACACGAATAATGGAAATACATGATATGGGTACATCAATTACTTTCAAGTAAAAATGAACACAAAAATATAATCAACACTGATGAGCTATAACAATAAAGTATCTCATGTGTCATGTGTTTGTTATTGGTAAAAACTGATAATAATGTACTATAATAATATAATACAGTTTGTACTTAAGTAACATTTTGAATTCAGGTCAGTATTTCTAGATTATTTAGATGCAATTTTACGCTACATGTTAGAGTTAAATCATAAATCACCAATCATATGGTACATTCTGCACAGATTACACGTTTTCACTAATTGTTCTCTATGGAAGCAACATAAGGAAATTTCACTTTTGAACAAATTTTCAATTTTGACTTTTTATTGCCAAATTATAACTTTTTATCTCCTATTTATGATTTTTAATCTCATAATTATGACTTTTTTATATCATTATTAAAACTGTTTAACCTCCTAATTATAACTTTGTATTTCATAATTATGACTTACTATCTCATAATTTAGACATTTTTTCTACTTATGCCTTTTTATTTATGACTTGTGTGTCATAATTTTGACTTTTTAATCATAAATTACTATTTTTATCTCCTAATTCTGACTTTTAATCTCCTTATTCCGATTTTTTTTAATCTCCATGAGGATTTTTTTGTTTATTCTCTGGCAGGAATGGACCTCTATAGTTTTCATAGCATCATACGTTATGTCACACATATACTACATTTTGTGTTTAGACATGGCACATGTGTGGAGATGTCTGGGGAATATACAACCACCCCCACGCCCGGACGATTCTTATATCACATCGCAAGTATGTTCGTCTCTCTGTTTAATCTGAATGCAGCTGTGTCCTCACTTGATGTCCATTCATTTTTTATTTTACTTTTATTTCTCTCCTGATCAGAGTGGGGGGCAGACGTGGATGCGTATGTGGTTCACACAAACTATAATGAGTATGCGATAGTGATGATGAGCAAACAGAAATCATCGGGGGATAAGAGCACCTCAGTGAAGCTGTACAGTGAGTGGACACGCTCCCTATCCTCTTTTCCAATATTTCATCGTCTTTTCCTGTAACTGATTCTGTTTGAATAGGCCTGAGTGAATTTCACTTCTCTGCTGAATATTCTGACAAATGTAAAATAACAAGAAGATATTGTCACTAAAAAAGTGTGTGCTTTAATATTTATGTATTATATCTTTATTATATATGCATGTATATATATGTATATGTATATATACATATATATATATATATATAATATGTATATATACATTATATTATTTATATAATGTAATTATATTTTTTATAATTTAATTTTTCCTTAAAGCGAGTATTTTACCATGCACACATTTCAGTTGTATTAGAATTTATCATCATTTATATTAATAAACACCTTAAATTATAATCAAATAATTCTAATTTATTAGCATCACTGGTGAAATCAATCATCTTTTTAATATAATATTAGTAGTGGGGCTACAACTAGAGACTATTTTGGTATTTCATTTATATGTTAAACTGTTGGTGTGATTATTAATTTGGCTTAACCTCCCTTTAACATCTTACAGAATATATTCTGTAAGATGAGGATTTTTATGATTTTTATGCACAGAGAGTTGAACTCTTATCACTGAACATTTGCATTGCAGATCATTTATCTTTTTTGTAGATTTGTTTCATGGTTTTTGATCTTAAGTTTTAAATAAAGTATTTTTATATGTAGTACAATACAATTTAGATTTTCTTCTGCAATGTTATAGTTTTTATAAACTGATTCTGAGACGTCACCTCACATGTTGTAGATTTCTTCACATCTGCTTCAGCCGTGTTGCTCTGTCGTCTTCAGGTAGAACCATGGAGGTGAGAGACACCGTGCTGGACGACTTCAAAACGCTGGTCAGACAAGAGGGGATGGCCGAGGACACGATTATCATTAAAAAGAACAAAGGTGCAGCACAGACACAAAGAGCATCACATGCAAGCCTCTATTTCAGGCATGCATGTGATGCAGGTTTTTGTTCCAACCAAGCAGTAACACACCTGATTCCTGGTGTGAACAAAAACCTGCACCTACTTCGGTTCTGTAGAACCAGGGTTCCCTACCCCTGCTCTATTACAAACATTTACACACGATCGACCAAAAGATGCAAATGATCTTAGACGTGCAGGTGAGGTGGGGGCAAATGAAGCAGGCGTCAAAACTTGAAACATCACTACTGCAATTACTTTTATATGTTGGATCCTGGTTTTTGTTCCATATATTTTGAGCCTAAATTGCATCTCACAGAACCAGTTTGGGTTGTCTGGTGCTGACATGGTGTTTTAAAAGGCAGCAGAACACAGGAAAATCTCATTGACTTCTATTGCATCCATGTCTCTGTGTGTTTTTCAACGTCCAAGTTGTTAAATCTATAACATCCTAATCTCTGATCTTGATTACAGACTAATTCAACCTACAATTTTTATATAATATTTTATATATATAAGAACACCCCCCCTCCTTAAAAAATCAGTGCACACCACTGCAGCTGATTCATTATAATCTGCCTCAGTTTGTTTTTGCATTTGCATCATTTCATGGTTTCTCAATAAAACAGTTCAACACTGCATGAATAGAAGAGAACGGGGAAATTGGTTTTGTGTGCAGGTGACTGTGTTCCTGGAGAGCAGGTGGTGGCGCCATCAGCTGAGCCTCAGCCACAGGTACGTCAACACCTTTGATAAATCCATCTCAGGAGAAGTTGGAGTATTACTATTACTAGTAATACCAGCAGCATTACAGTAGCAGTAGCACATGTATATATGAATGCCTAATAATAATAAATATTACTTCTATTATGCTACTAATATTTTTTAGATTGCATGTAGTAAATCAAACTGATCTCATGTTACAGTAAAATGCATTTCTTTTTTAAAAGTGCAAAAAAAAGTGGGCAACATACAAAGGGAAAAAATAGTAAAACAAGCAATAAAAAACAGCACAGAATGGTACCAACGCTCCTTATTTGAAACAAACACATAGACAAAGTAAGAAGTCTGGTACGTACATGAATAGATTGATGGGAGAAATGTTAAAGAAATGTTGAGCCTTATATTCTATTACTTCAGGTTTTCTCCTGAAATTGTGCAGAATCTTCTCTGGTGTGTAGTAAATAAAAGTTCATTCAGTCAGTTTATCATAATACAGATATAATAGAACTATGTATGCATTGCATATATAAAAAGCTAGAGTATGTTGTATTAATATGGAAAAATAATCATTTTACAACTGTTCTAAAGCTGAAATATAGTTTTATGCATCACAAACTCCCTTTGTCAAAATTTGATTCAATATTCATTGAAGCGCTGATACAAGAAGTTCTACAGAAGAATCTGAAGTATTTCAAAAAACTGGGGGTTCAGGCTGTGTCTCTGACTCTGTGGCTGTGATACAGCGGCTGAGGAGACATGTGGTTCCTACTCTGGCTCCTGCAGATGTGGAGGGTTCCGGTGACGACACCCCTCTGTTCAACAGCTCCGGTAAGAACTCGGTTTACTCCACAGCAGAAAATGGGAAAACTTGAACTGATCTATCCCGCTTCTGGTTCTCCTCCCTCTCCGTAGAGGCCTGTAAGGCGGCACCAGACTCGGGACCTTGCTTTGGTATCCACCTGCGCTACTACTACAACTCCTCCTCCATGAGCTGCGAGCTCTTCAAGTACGGAGGATGTCTGGGAAACCAGAACAACTTCCACAGCGAGCGGGAGTGTCTGCAGAGATGCCGCACGGAGGGTGAGGATGGATTTTGCACTTCTGCATTACCTCAGCCACTTAAAATGTATTAGGGTTAACCTTAACAAAATGGGGAATGGACCTTTAAACAGGCACCATTGTCTGGGGCCACCTGGTGGTGACATCTTGCACCTACTTAGCTCGTTTTATTTGCACAATAAGCCAAATACACTGAGAGAGGACTTTGACTATCTAGTCTTCCTTCCATGATAGTGCATGTATTTCAATTAGTAGGAAAACAATGTTGGGAGTCATAATATTTTTGGCGGTGGTCTGCCCTCTCACACTGTTTTTTTTTTTTTTTTGTGCAGTTTCAACCAAATCAATGCTGTGCACAGCATGTGCAGCAGAGATATTCCATCTTTTTTGTGCAAGTCTCAGGTCTTTTTTTTTTGCTATAATGAGCCCTTACTCATTAGCTGTCATTCGGTGCCCAATGACGATTAAGTAGTTTAGCACTGAAAGTTTTACACTTCGAAAATAACACTTTCTAAGGCTGAATTGAAATGTAAAATACTGCCAGTCACCATGTTGGATCACCACCGCCTTGCTGCACCTGCCCCCAGTTCCCCATAAATGAGTGGAAAGCTGGGTCACTGGTGTCACAGCAAAGTGCAATGAAGAGTGGGTCCATAAACATAAGACTACACAAATGAATAAAAGTAAACCCTCAAAGCTCCCGTGTTGCGTGTCTGCAGCTGTGTGCCGTCTGCCCATGGCGCCCCAGTCCTGCACGGGGCAGCCGCCCATCTGGGCCTTCGACTCCAGCCTGGGTCTGTGCGTGCCCTATAAAAAGGACTACTGCCAGGCCAATGCCAACAAGTTCTACAGCAAGGGCGAGTGTGAGGAGTACTGTGGCGTGATGAGAGACGGTGAGCGGTAAATCTGTGGAGCAAAATGTGATGAAATTATTTGCACAGCTTGTATTTGTTCATTCAGACCCAACTAAACTCTCCACCCACGTAATGATGAAAGCGTCTCGTGTATTTTTGCTCTTTTACAGATCCTGAGTTCCTGAAGCCGAACTGAGCTCTTCTGAACTCACAATGTAGAGACGCAGCTTGAACCAGCATCACATATAACACACTAAACATGATTTTGTCTCAGCATGCGCACATGGCATATGAAGTTATATCGCAAAAAAATAAAATAACTCATTGCTTTTGTTTTAACTGATGTTTATTTTTTGGCTTAATCAGACTGTAGAGGGGGCTGTAGGCATACAGTGCTTAAAACCTTTAATTTCATTGATAAATAGAGATTTTAGCTGCTAATTGCCTTGTGTTTCTTCAGACTGTGTGTATGATGTAAATCATGTGAAAAAATGCTGCAAAAATAAACACCAATGAACATAAAAAATATGAGATTATGTTTTTTTGTTTTTTTTTTTTATATTTGCAATAAAAACAAAAATGTTTGGAACACCAGAAAGTTGAAATGAGTTATGGGATTCTATGTTGCCTTCATGCACAAACACACACACACACACACACACACACACACATACACATGCACATGCATGCATATATACACACATGCATGCATACACACATGCATGCATACACACATGCATGCATACACACACACACATGCACACATACACACACCAAGGCACACACACACATGCACAAACACACTTATACACACACACACATGCACATATACACACACACCAAGGCACGCACACACATACACACACACACATGCACACATACACACACACATGCACGCATACACACACACACATGCACACATACACACACCAAGGCACACACACATACACACACAAACATGCACACATACACACACATGTACACGTACACATGCACGCATACACACACACACATGCACACGTACACACACCAAGGCACACACACATACACATGCACACATACACACACATGTACACGTACACATGCACGCATACACACACCATTGCACGCACACACACCGATGCACACACACACACATACATACATACACAAACACACGCACACATACAAGCATACATGCTTATACACATGGTTGTTTATCTCTATCTGTCTATTCAGTTGTTCACCCTATGTTTGGGATATACACACACACACTAAACTAGTAGATGTGTAGAAGCTTAGGATGACTTATATATCATATGACTTATATAGCATATAAAGGCCATGCCCCTCAATGCTGATTGGTCCATGGTTTCGGGTCAAAATCTTTGGACCTAGAGGTCTTACAACCACACGACTTGGTGGGAGTGATTTTCGTGGCCAATAGATGAGATCATGCCACCGAGGCCACGCCTCCTAAATGATGATTGGTCCACTTTTTTTTAGTAATAATCAATAATCATCACCCAATCAATAACCTCGGTTCTAAAAGTCAAAGATCTACCAACATCGACTTAATATTTAATGTATGTATAATTCACCTCATTCCCTCGTTGTGTCTAAGTTTAGTTTAGTTTAACAACCAATGGAAATAGAACAATATGTGTGAGATTTCTACCCAAGTCATTCTAACGTGCCTAAGATTTGTGTGATACCTCGTCAAGTCAAGTGGGAGTAGGAGTTCAAAATACAAATTTGACCCTTTTGCTTATGTATTTGTTGAGTAAGTAGATGTGGGGGCAGCAAAGCACACATAACTCACTGGTCAATGCCTCGTCCGGGTCACGGCGGAGCGTATATAAGAAGTGGCGCAATTTGATGACTTGGTTTCATTCGGACTCGCAGAGACGGGCCAGACCAGAAGGACTGACGACATGAAGGCCGTGGTTCTGATTCCCGTGCTGGTCCTGGGGCTGAGCTGGACCTTCCAGGGAGTACCTGCAGAGGAGGTGGTGAGTGGCTGAACTTTTTTAATGAACGCAGCAGATGTGAACACTCACAACAATAAACCATTGCATTACAGCAAACTGCAAGGAGGATTTTTTTAAGCGTCATTGTATGTCATTGTTTTTCTGATACATTAGGGTACAGAGGCCCCTCCTGCTTCCAATATGTTCAAGGCATCAGGTAAGAGATCAGCCACGCACCAGCTCTATGCAGTACAGCCGTGTTAAGTGGAAGGACCAGATCCTGATTCTTTACATCAGTGGCTGGTGTACTACACTCACGTCCTGAGATCCCGTATCTTCCTCCCTCTCTATTTATCTGCAGACGCCTGTAAAGACGATGTAGACGTCGGCCCGTGTAAGATGGAAGTGCCGCGTTACTTCTACAACTCCTCCTCCATGGCCTGTGAACCCTTCACCTACGGGGGATGCAAAGGAAACCAGAACAACTTTGAAAGCGAAAAGGAGTGTTTGGCGAAATGTAGCCACGAGGGTGAGGCGTGAAATAGTGAATACTTCTCATTCATTGTCAGGGTGAGGCAAATGTGAAATGCAGGTTTTCCCCCCTTCTCTCTCCTTCTGTAGCGGTCTGCACGGCGGAACCGGCGGCGGGTGATGAACAGCAAACCTGTCTGGCCTTGATCCCGTCCTACTTCTACAACGCCAACACCAAGAGCTGCGAAGTCTTCAACTACGGAGGCTGTGGCGGGAACCAGAACAGATTCCAAACGGAGAAGGCGTGTTTGGCGGAGTGTGACCCTAACGGTAGCACAGTTCATTCTTTTGTTCACGTATTGTTCTCACCTCCCCATGAACGGGGCTTCACTTTCACATTCACACTGTGCACCACATCTGTCCCTGTGTTTCTGCAGAGTTCTGCAAAGCTGAACCGGAGGCCGGTCCGTGTAAGGGAAACTTCCAGCATTACTTCTACAACGCCACAACCAAGAGCTGCGAGGTCTTCACCTATGGCGGATGCCTTGGAAACCAGAACAACTTCCACACTGATAAACTGTGTATGGAGAAATGTCACCATGAAGATGCCTGAAATGCAAACAAAAAATAAGGTTTCACATCTGAACACAATGCATGTACGTTTTATTTTATTTTCCTTTGTTGTTAACCAGCTTTGCCGAAAAGTCACCAATAAAGTAACTCGTTATTCTGTTTGTTGGATGTTTGCTTTTCATTGTCTAAACTTCACATTCATGTGGCTGGGCTCCATTAAACAGAACCAAATCAGTGGTTCATCCAATCAGAAAAAAGCCTGAAGATAATTCACGTCTGCAGCTCTGAAACAACGTTTTATTCCAGGTGTTCTTACTAGAATTTATATTCTGGTAATGCAATAACGTATTTTAGTGCAGGGCTACCCAATCCTGATCCTGCACACACATGATTTATCAGTCACGTCACACACGTAATGGATTCCTGCTTTCAATTGAGTAGTTTGTGTCCTATTTCACTATTTAATAGGGCTTCACTATTTAATCAGTGATTAACACAATTCTACTGTTAGTGTTATATATAAATATATCATCAATATCTGATCATTAATACAATAGGAAAATAGTTAATTATCAGTAGAAGGGCTGCAATAACCATCAACCTTTTGATATTTAATTTGCTTTCGAGCAGTTTGGTGGTTATTTAATTTAATATTCTAACTATATTTGCTCTGTAACAGCAACATAAATTGATTGTGAAACATCTGAAGTCACCTCAGATGTAGATAATGCCAGGACATGGACATTTCTCCTTGTGGTTGTAGAGATATTCCATATTTATTCTCATCTTATTTGAGCAGGAAAACTGAAAAAATTTAAGCCTGGGGCGTAATTGGTTTACAAATATGGAGTGAAATTCAATCAAATAGATGCAGCATGCAGGTGGGCCTTCAAAATAAGAGTATATGATATACTTGTTGCTGATCACCTGCTTATAATCACAGCAGAGATTATCCTGGTAGTAATTTGTCTTTATATGGTCAAGCATTAGTCGCTGGTCTAATTTGAGGTGAGAGCATGTGATGATCCACTTTTTTGATTATACTTTATTGCACATTAAAAGTGCACATATAGTCCACATCACATGTGATGTGAGCTACAAACGTGGATCAGCCGTTCGTGCTTTTTGTGCAAGATTTTCTGTAATGTAATGGATCAATACAATTATTGCTTCACAGCTGTTAAATCACGTATTGTGTGCAGATTGTGCAATGGCGGTTTACAGTCAAGAGATGATGCAAAAACTCAACAAAACAGGAGGATTCATATAAATGGAAATAAAATAAAAAATAAATAAATGGAGCCTGCTGTTTTATTTCATTGAACCTGCGTAACCAAGAGGGGGTGATGTTGCTCCAGTTACAGATCAACCCCTGCACACACATGCAATAAACACACACACATACATATAGTGAAATGCACAAACACTGCACAACAGCACCTTTCACATTCCTGTAGCTTTGGTTCTTCTCTTTTTCTTTTTTTAACTCAGTCTTTGCTACTTTTACTTGTTTTTTTATTGCAAATGAGTCAATAAGTGCTGCAAAATCAGCACAAACCTCATATTACTTACTCTCTCCCTCTTTCTCTTCTGTCTCCTAAATTAATCTCTGTAAAAATTCGGGGGTTCAAAATACAGGTTTTACCCTTTTGCTTATTTATTTGTTGGGTAAGGAGAAAAGCAAACATCACTCACTGGTCAATGCCTCGTCTGGGTCACGACGGGGCGTATATAAGAAGTGGCGCAATTTGATGAGAGCGATTCGTTTCATTGGGACTCGCAGAGACGGACTGACGACATGAAGGCCGCGGTTCTGATTCCCGTGCTGGTCCTGGGGCTGAGCTGGACCTTCCAGGGAGTACCTGCAGAGGAGGTGGGGAGTTTCTTTAGGGAAGGATTCACACTTCTTTTAAAGGCTTTTTATTCATAGCTGCTGCACTGGTTCTTTACAGCAGCAGAGAATCTGTGCAAAAGTGTAATTTTGTCCTTGAGTTTTATTTCTTGTCATTGTTTTATGATACAGGAGGGCACCGAGGCCCCTACAGACGCTGCTGTTCCTGCACCAGGTACTCACCACATAAATATATGTCCAGTTGTGTTAAATTTGTGCTAAACGGAACACCAAAGAATTCTGATTCAGAAATAATATATACGACAATAAGACAAAACACTAGTGGTGTGCTTTACAGTCATGTCGTGATTTTACCTTCTGTTTAAGGGTCAAGTCCATTTGCATCATTTTTTTTAACAAGAATCATGATTTTGTATGACTTTTTTGACAGAAAACTGAAAAATTCAATATTTAATCCACCGAACCTGATCAAATCACTGGTTGATAGAATGTGTTTTTAATAATATTATATATTTTTTGATATTTTTGGCATTAAAAACCACTAGTTTTATATTCTAATTGAGTGACACATTTGATTTTTCTGTGTCAAAAATTGCACAAAATTGTGATTTCTGTAAAAAAAAAATATATACAAATGGACTTTTAAAGACGAGAAACCATTGTAAACACGAAATGTACATTTGGAGAGACCTGATAAATGCTTCTCCAAACTGTATTTTAAACTGAATTATTATTAATTTGTCACTGACTCGTCTTTTCCTGCAGAGGTCTGTGAACAGGAGGTGGAGGTCGGCCCGTGTAAGCTGGAAACGCCGCGTTTCTTCTACAACCTGACCTCCATGACCTGTACACCCTTCACCTACGGCGGCTGCAAAGGAAACCAGAACAACTTCGAGAGTGAAAAGGAGTGTTGGGAGAGATGCGGCATCGAAGGTGAATCTGAACTCTGACGTTGACACGTTTGTTGATTACGTGTTCGCTAAAGGGGTCTGCTCTTCTGTTCACAGAACCAAACACATCAACGGACAGCCAGACATCAGGTCCGATGCTACTTTTGCTTTTGCTGTTTTCCGTGAGGCACTGTGAACGGCTTTGTCGCTGAAACGTGCTAATGCAAGTAAACTCAGTCGGCTTTTTCCTCACTAGGGACGTGGAAGGCCCCTGAAGGCCCCTCTGACAAGGATTGCTTGCTGAAATGTGACGCTCCGGGTGAGGAGGGATTCAACTTGCAGCGAGTCTCCCATAAACGGGGCCACACACATGATCGTCTCTCCTTAATTACAGTTTTCTGCACATTCAGTCGGTAACTTTGCACATTTCTACATCTCTCTGCAGTTTACTGCCACGCAGCACCAAAGACCGGTCCGTGCAAGGCCATGTTCCGACATTACTACTACAACCCCGAAACTAAGACGTGTGAACTCTTCACCTATGGCGGTTGTTGTGGAAACGGAAACAACTTCCAGACTAAGGAATTGTGTATGGAGAAATGTCACCATGAAGATGCTTGATATGCAAAAAAAAAAAACATGGTTTCGTGTCATGTGTACATTTTTTTGTGTTAATTGTGCAAGATTTTCTGTCTTTCCTCTGCGATCATTCACTCGCTCTCATTTGGCCATAATAATGGATCAATACAATTATTGCTTTACAGCAGTTGAATCATGTGCTATGTGGTCCAGGCTGATTGTGCAATGGAGCAAAACTCAACAAAACACAAGGATTAATATAAATAAAATCATTGAACCTGCGTAACCAAGAGGGGGCGATGTTGCTCCAGTTACTGATCAACCCCTGCACACACACACACACACACACACAATAAAAAACACAAACCCTACACAATAGCATCTTTCACATTCCTGTACCTTTGGTTTGTCTACTCTTTTTTACTCGGCTTTTGTTGCTTATACTTGTTTTTCTATTTCAAATGAGTCATTCAATGCTGCAAAATCAACTCATATTACTTTCTACTCTCTATATCTGTCAATTTTGAAGTGTTCATTGTCTGCCCTGAACTGCTGTTAAATACAGTATTGGCGAAGCATTATTTATATATTATATTGACTGACAAATTTTAGCCAGTTACATTTAGATAAAATGAAAAGATTAGCTAAATTTGCACAAAAATACATAATAAATACATGTTGCTGTGTGCATGTGTGTGTGTGTGTGCATGTGTGTGTGTGTGTGTGTGTGTGTGTGACATAAATATTAATAAATACAGAAGTAATATATGAATATTGTTCACAGGCAAAACATAAAGGATAAGGAACAACACAATTATGTTATACAAAATGTGACAAAATAATAATATAAAAAGTCTCTCTCTCTCACACACACACACACACACACACACACACTTGCCTTCCCTCTCTCTCTCTCTTGTGAAGGAGCCAGGCTTCCTGCTCTTAGTTCCCAGAGTTCCCGGCTGGCAGTAGAATGCTGGGAATATCCGGAGAGGAAGGGGAAGTGACATCACAGTGGTGACCTTCCGTACCGGGCCATATCACCTGGTGCTGCCTGGAGGAGCGCTCCCAAACAAACACACACACACACACACACACACACACACACGCACGCATGCATGCGCATTCACTGAAACAACCTGTGCACTCCAGTCTGCTGTCCAGGAGAAAACAAAAAAACAAAAGAAAAAAAAAACTGTGAGTAAGTTCCCGTGAAGCCGGAGAGGAAACGCTAACTCCTATTGGTCATGCAGAAAACTTTCCAACACCTCTGCACAGACGGGCTATGGGAACCACATTCCCACCAAGCTGTCCGTCTGTCCTCTTTTTACAACAATACAACACACAGCCGGACTATTAAAAGAAACGTCAGGAACATTCAGGAACCACATTCCGACTCATTCGAGTTACTTATTTAGGAATTGTGGACATGAGGATTGTAAACCTATTGAAGCTGGAACTCAAGTATTTCCATTGTGTCCTTCATACTTCTGCTCCATCACGTTTCATTGGAACATGTCCCAGCAAACTTCTTAACTGATTTTATTCAAGTGAAGAGGGGCAGAAATGATTGATTGATTGAATGATTGAAAAATTCCTCCTCACAGCAGCAACATTAATACATCTGCATTATAAATCGAATAATGTTCCTGCAGCCTGAGTCCTTCTCATACTGAGAATATTAGAGAAAAGAAGTGGCCAATGCACACAGGCTGCACACAGTGGACATATGGCCTGTTGAGGAGATATTTACTGGCTCTCAAAGGTTAAATTCTTTGGGAGCAGAGGCTGGAAAACACATATATACAAACCCACACGCCTGCACAAACACACATACTTGCACACGGAAAATGATGTAGATCGTGTGTGTCTGCAGAAGAAGAAGATGTGGATTTAAACGAAAAATAAATAAAGGAATAAAAAGAGGCCAGGATGCTGAAGTCAGGAGAAGAGGGAGGAGTGATGAGGGGTGATAGGGTGAGGAGGGAGGGGGGGAAGGGTGTGTGTGTGTGTGTGTGTGTGTGTGTGTGTGTGTGTGTGTGTGTGTGTGTGTGTGTGTGCGTGTGTGTGTGTGGTGGAGACGTCATTATACGGGATGACAAAAGAAGAAGGGATTCTCTGGTCAGCTGCTGCTGCTGCTGCCACTGTCCATTGTCCTCCTAAAAGGAGACCCCCCCCCCCTTCTACACACACACACACACACACACACACACACACACACACACACTCAACACGACTCTCGCTCTCGTCCCGCATTGGACATCACTTTCTTTCCCTCTTCAAGTTCAACTCTGATTACATGGACGGCCAACTGGCAGCCCCCCACATTTAAAGACCCCCCGCCCCCCCCCCCCCCTCCCTTAAGCCCCAGCTGTGTCATCGAGTGTTTTCAGTAAGTCTGAGATCCAACAGATGTTTCCTCCAAAATAGCCAAAACCCAGAAAATTGGTCAAGATGTTCAAAAACTGAAAAAAGCAATAAACACAGACTCAATTAAACATTAGACAATAAACGTGTTAATGGGGCTTTATTTAGTCCACAGTGTGTATAGTATATACCTATATGATATTAACAAGGAGCTAGAGTTTAAATAAATTGTCCATATATCATAAATAGGCATGTTACTTTTTACCCATTTATACAATACTAACTTAAAGTGATACTGTGAAGTCCGTAGCAGAATCTAATGGTGAAGTTACGTATTGTCACCCTATTAAAATAATGGCCTGAGTCTTTTATTTTATTATATTTTATTTTATTTTAAAAAACTTTTAGCAAATGAATCATTTCAATCGAAAAGGCCCTGATAATGGATGACTGTGGATACACATAGAATGTTGTGTAACGAGACAATATTGAACTTTCCTTTTATTTCATAGTGAAACCTGAAATGTGGGAACTTTTAATAAAGGGTTGACGCATGTTTAATGTACAGAAGATCCTGGAACTTTATTTATGTTTTTATATTTGATGACATATTATTGAATTTATTGATATGCAAAGCACTTTGTATTAAATTATTATTAAAGTGTGAACTGTTTTTAAACTAAATATCTATGAAGACATTCTAGCCTAAAACCTTTGTCACTCACCAATAGAAATTGATCATGTGTTAAATCGCCCAAGTCAGGATAAATAAAAAGCCGGACTTTGATTTAAGGCAAAAAATAAATAGGACATAAAGAGCATGATCCTTTCAACTCAGGATTAAGGTGATTTTAATCAGGACAATGTTGAATATGAAAGCTTCATATGATGATAATTACACTTAATGAGGAAATCAATTAGCTGAGTTGCGAGCAGCAATTTTGATGTTCAACAACTAACTTTGACTCTTTCTGTTTAACTCATTTAAAATGTATTGTGAGTGATTAAAACATGTTGTTTTATTAACGAATTACTAAAATGTGTCAGGTGCGAACTTAATGTTTTGAATAAAAACTCACAATACACTGGCATTGTAAAAGTTATCAATAAATCCTTATATTTTCTTATTTATAAAGATTTAATAGAGCCATTATTAGAGCCTTTACTGATTTAAAAATGTTTAATAAAAAAAATATATCGAAGTGCATGGAAAAAGCCGCTCAATTAAAACTAACAAGTGCTTGTAATTAGTCGTTTTCCACCCACGGAGAAGTTGCATTGTTTCTGGGTGTTTTATGAAGGAGGGGGGGGGGGCGATAAATTCAGCCACCTAGTAGAGGCGGCTATGAATGAAGCTCTTTTCTTCCCTTTGTGTGTGTGGTGTGTATGCATGCACCTCACGTACACACCAAAGGTGCTGAGCTCGGCATTATCATTTATCTGCTTCCTTGGTGTTTGGCCGAGGCCTGTGCAGTGTGTGCATGTTCACGAGTCACTATATATATATATATTTATATATATATATATATATGTGTGTATTTCTTCCCATGTGGCATTTTTGTGCCCGTGTCAATCTAAAGAAAATGACCCTTGACCAACTGACCTCAAGAACATTTAACACTCCACTCTGTCTCTGCACAGGGTGTGACGCCCATTCTGCTTTGATCGACCTGTCTTTGACTCACGCACACACACACACACACACACACACACACACACAGAGGGTATATGACCACTCTGTGACACTAGCAGACAGACAGACACAATAGAAGAGCCGGCACATTCCTTTCCCCAGGTGGCTAAAAGATGCAGCCGGATCAATGGCCTAATGGGCTCCAGACCAATGGCCGCCGATCATTAACCCCCAACGAGTGTGTGTTCGTCATACCCCTGGCCAGACTTTTGTGTGACCATTGTGTGTTTGTATACAGGCTATTGTGTGAAGGGGTTTTTTTTCCCTTCATTCCCTGTCGTGTGGAGCTGGTTAACTGCTGGACGAAGGGGGTCTAAGTTAGGGCAGGAGACAACCCGAGCAAACCACACTTGCAAAAAAAATGCAGAAATAAAGTGCTCTGTGCTACTTTTATAACATGAAAGACCTTTTCAACATGACACAAAATTTAGATTACTGCAATAAATCTTCTCAGCTCTGTATCTATATTTTGAGTATGAAATAAAAATTAATTATTATATTACATTGAAGGGGTAACTCACTACATTTTTGCCCCAAACTGAAGCAATTTGTGTCCACCCAACACATCTTAGGATTTATCTCACATCAAAATGCCCATAAATTGACGTCATGTGACCTTATGATGCTGAAAACGGGGTCATTGGGGTACAGTTAGTCGTCTCTTTTTCCCCGTTCTTTATCCAGATTCCCTCTCTTTGGAACTTTTACCCCCCACCACACCCCCAACAGCTCTAGGATTCAGCAGGAGCTCCCTCATCCCCAAACAACACTCCATCCCTCTCCTCCAGGCCTCCACTCCAATTCCACAGAGCCCTGTGTGTGTGTGTGTGTGTGTGTGTGTGTGTGTGTGCGTGTGTGTGTGTGTGTGAAGGGCTGGTGGTGGGAGGACAATGGGCAGTAAGGGGGCTGGCTGAATGGGACCATTGAGTCTGCTCAGCCAAACAGAAAAGCATCTCCCATCTCACTTCAAAACCCACAGTTTCAATCTGTACAACCAGGCCTTTATTCTCCATAATTACTCCCTGACACACATATACACACATGCGTGCACACACACACACACACACTCACATATACATAGTGTGTATATATAGGTGTAAATGAATGGTTTTATACAGTAAACCTCAGCCAGACTGACTCTTGACACATTCAACTGTGTTAAATCACATTGTTTGAAAGGACGCCTGAACCTGAAAGTTTCGATATCTGATTAAAAATGAAAAATCTTAATGAAAATGGAACAAAATAATAACCAAAATATATATATATTGCAATCGAGGTCATCTCCCCCCCACCCAGATGAGTCCTTCCTATGTGTTGTCTTTACGTTCCCCGCTGGCCTGCAGCCAGAGTACAGCGTGTACGCTTCTGATCTGATTTCCTGCGCCGCCATCATGGTTCCGGTTAGGCTGCGGCGATAAATGTCACCCTGACACAGCCCAGGTTCGGATTTGGTGGCGCTGATAAAGTTATAAGGCCAGTTTCTGTTGAGTATAGCTGATTTCCTACTTCTTTTTTTTTTAAGTGTAGTTCCCTGCCTTTGCTGGTGTCTTGTAATCTCATGCAATGATTTCATGTGATTCTCTGGCTTCTCTCAATTTC
The DNA here is from genome assembly GCA_036785175.1 of Eupleurogrammus muticus. Lineage (NCBI taxonomy): Eukaryota > Metazoa > Chordata > Actinopteri > Scombriformes > Trichiuridae > Eupleurogrammus > Eupleurogrammus muticus. Next base: position 20,169,909 of record JAYKQN010000013.1, on the reverse strand, counting down.
TTTTCTTTATTTATTATGATTTCTGTAACTGTTTTTGCAACAATTCCATTTTTGCACCAAATACACCCCTGCACATTTACTATAAAGCCTCTGTATTTTAATTTAAATAGACAACAATTCAGAGGCAGATCTTTGCCAGATATTTATCACCCTGACTGTTTATGCTAACTAACAGGCAGCAATTATCCAGGAGGTTACTGTAATTATTTATTTATAGTAGTGGAAGTACTGTACTTCTGCTTACAGTATTGTATTTACTGTCAAATGGGAAAAATGTCCAATACTCTAAATTTGATTGTATTTGCAGTATCTAAAATCTATTGATTATCATGATTTTAGCTGTATTTAAAGTGTTAGGTGATTATTGTACAATAAAAATCAATTAAATAGTTTCATTTCTGTTGTATTGTGTGATCAACTGTAATAAAATCAAACTCTTTGATTAGTGTAATACTTTACTGTGTATTATTGTAAATATATACATGCACAGTAAATAATTGGAAATATCACAGCAATACTTTTGCAGTCTAGGATTAAATTTGTGGCTTTTGGGGTAAAAGTTCCTCTATTTCTACCGATCCCTTGACCATGACACTGACGTGACATTTCCTGCCGATACGTACGGCAGCACAATTTCTTTGCTGTAATAGGGAGTAGGAAAAAAATCAGTTTGCTGCAGCAACATGTGTTAACAACCTAATTCAGCGTAAGCCCTTTACCGTGAAGTAGGCTATTATCAGTAAACAGCCTCCGCAAACAAAGGCCTTGACAGAGGGAGAGCGCGGTATCACCGGCGGGTTTTGTCAGCGCCGCACTGGGCCGTTTAAACTCCACCGAGCTCGTTAGCCCACATCCAGCTCATTGTGAGTCCGCCACATTGTGTCGGGCAGGATAATCCATACGGGGTAATTGTTGCACACCGTCATGCAAAACGCGCGAGGAGGGCCGAGGTTTGTGTATGGACGGACGCGCGGACGGGCGGGTCGGTGTGAGCGACACATGTGGACGGATGCTAAGTGCTCGGATAGAAGGGTATCTACCAGCATCTGTGTCAGAAATGACCTCACACACACACACACACATTAGAGTGGAGGGAGTCCAGCTGGGTCAGGTCATGACACAGTGGCCCTGTCAAACCCATAAGTGTGTGTGTGTGTGGAGCTATAGGTGTAATTGAAGGATTTTGCTTTAGGAGGAGAAGCCGTGTGGGTATTTTCAGTCTTTCTATCTATCCATCTATGCAAACACACCCCACAGTCTGGCTTGCAGCAGGTCTGTGTGTTGGAATGGCATCACACACACACACACACACACACACACAAACACATACGGTGGAACAAAGGGGGCAGGCAGCAGGAGATGTGATGTTGTGTGTGCATATGTGTGTGTGTGTTTGTGTCACGGAAAGGGTGTGTGTGTGTGTGTGTGGTGGGGGGGGGGGGGGGGGGGGGGGAGCTGGGTCGAGGGTGGAAACTCCATATGGGCACCCCACCCTTGCACCCCCCTCCCTCCCTCCCCCTACAAACAGGCAGATGTCAAATGGGACGTGCCTCCCCGATGGGGCACAGGGTCACACTGCAGCACAGGGGTAAATAACAGAACAGGAGGGACAGAGGGAGAGAGGGAGAGAGGGAGAAATGCCTTTCCTGCCATCACCCCCCCCCCCCCTCTCCCCCTTCCCCCGTACCATCACTTGCCAAAAGAGACGTGTACACATGCTCCCACGAAATAAAGCTGCTGACACAAACATGCCAACACACAGCCATGGGCGCAGCGCTGCAGCCAGTCAGTGGAGCTGTGGTGTGAATTTACAAGATTTGAGCCTGAACTGATCAAACTGAGTGAGTCAGAGTCAGGTTTGTCAAGCAGGGGAAAATAATTATTGTGATTTTTTTTAAATTTGCATTTTTTATGTTTTTTTGGTATTTTTCACCAAAATAAAAGCCCATCTAGCCTTGCAGATGAGATTGGTCCATATATACTGTGAATTACCAAATTTTCCTCCACTTGTCACTTTTCTCTACACACACATTCTGCACCTTAAGTATGCATTAGCTATGTATGTGTACATGTGTGTATTTGTGTGGATATGTATGTGCGTATATATATATGCAAGTATGTAAATATGTGTGTACGTGCATGTATGTATGTGTATATATATGCTTTGCTTATGCATACTTTTTTCTTGCTGGATCAACAAATTCTACGAATTTTGTACATAGTGTTGTGTATTTTTACTTTTTTATAGTTTTTATCTTCTTTAGCTTTTATTTTATTTTCCTTTTCTTTACTCTGTACGCTGCAGTAACAAGCAAATTTCCCCGTTGTGGGATCAATAAAGTCCTAACTTATCTTATCTGTATATCTATAGAGCTGAGTTTCAATTAACTGCATTTTGATAAATAACCACCGGTAACTTTGCTTAATTCTCTATCTCCATGACTCCAGTGCGGTGGAAAAAATAAAAAGCACAACATTTAATTAAAACTTTCTGGTTAAAATATGTAGAGGAAAACTCTGCATGTGTATAAAATAATTTTCTAGACTACCATATTTTTTGCTGAGTAAGACTTTCCTGAGGAAGGAGTTAATCTCCTTTCCTTAATTGCTGCCTGGTCTCAAATAAACTGTGAAGTGAATGAAAACAAACACCCGGGCTACTATTTGGGAATCGCTGAGTTTCATTCATTTCACCAAAAATATGAAACCTAGTCTGTAAACTTACACACTTTCATTGAACTTTCCTGAACGCTGCACCAACGTGCGTCACGCTGTCGGCTACGTGTCGCCGCCTAATAAATCGCTGGCCGAGCACGGCGCTTTAACATAAATTGCTCTTGTAAAAACCTTATGAGTGTTTGCATGTGTGTGTGTGTGAATGTGTGTGTGCAGGTCTCTAATGTGAAGGGAGATGCAACCACGCTCAAGGACATGTGTCAGTTGTGTGTGTGTGTATGTGTGTGCATGCAAGCGGGCGTGCATGCATGCATATGTGTGTGTGTTTGTGTGTGAAGGTATGGGCTGCGGTCCTAAACAAAGCAAGGGAATGGACACACACACACACACAGGCTGCTCTCTGTGTATTGAGCCCTTGAATGGTTACGCCTGCAGGGCAGGAGTAAGGTTACTTTACATACTGCACTTACAGCTCCCTTTACCACTGGGGTATAAAATGGATTTGAATGAGAAAGAGGGGAACAGAGGGGGGAGGGATGGGGGGGCAGGGGTGAGGGGGGGTGGGGGGGCTCCCTTTGTGTAACAGGAGGTCTGCTGCTGCTCTGGCATGGCTATGGAGATGGAGGAGCGGGGTCACTCTCCCTGCTCTCCCTCCCTCTGTCCTTTTACTATAGGCTGGCTACTCTCTCCCTCTGTCTCCCCCCTCCCTCTACCAACCCCCCCGTTCCTTCCCTTCCTCCCTATTAGCATAGCAGCTGCCTGATACAGGGCGTAGGGTGGGGAATGGCCAGGTTGCTGTGTGCATAAGCGTGTGTGAGGGTGTTTTGTAGAGGGAGGGATGTTAGGGGGGGTGGTGATGGTTGTGTGTGTTAGGGGTTAGGGTGTGTGTGTGTGTGTGTGGGGGGGGGGGTCCAGTCAATGGCGGTCCGTCTGGCTGGTGAATAGCAGCTAAAGCAGGCCCCCGCAAGCGAGACAAAGGAGTCGGGGGGGAATGGGAGGGGGGAGGGGGGTGTGTGAGGGAGATGGGGGGTGAGGAGGGGGGGGGGGGTGGAAGAATGAGGCAGTGAATGGAGCGCCTTGTCACTGGCGCTATGGAAAGAAGCACAGAATGAATTGGAAGAATGAAAGAAAAGTTCAAAAAGGAGCGGAGGGCAAGGAAAAGACCGGCCCGACCACCTGTCTCTCTCTCTCACTTTATTTCTTTTACTCCCCTTCTTACTCACATGCAGACTTCGGGGAGGGGGGGTAAGGGGGGGTTCCCCTGGTCGTGTTTAGCGACAGACATGTTTTTGTTTTCGCAGGGGAAAGTGCAGTATCAGCAGGATTTAAAGCTCGCTGTCATCCACCAGCATCGCGTGGCCACCGCGTTCCGCCTTCAGTTATGATGCAGACTCATGACAAATCATGAAAAAGTGAGAAACGTTGTGCAAAGGCTGTCAAAAAAAACAAACATTTTATGCTAGTGCAAACCAATTATTATGTCCTAGAGAGCCAATGTGGGTCGCAGTAACACCTGATTCGACTAATCAACCACTAGAGCCCTCGCTAAGAACCTTTATTAGTGAATCAGGTGTGTAACTGTAAAATGAAGGAGATCCAAGCAACTTCCCCCATCATTATTACTGATGAGGTTCTCCTGCCTACAACTTGGAGCGTGGCTGCGACATATCTCGTCGCTTCATTTCGAGACGGATGACGCGCCACAGATAACGATTTGAGTGATGGAGTCTCGCGGCGGTGAACAGGAATCCACTCCTTTCTGAGTCACTTCGCCTCGGTGATGATGTCATTGAAGCGACTGACTCGAGAGAGTCGTGGGAAATTCAACGTGACCCCCCCCCCAACCTCCATCCGCCCATCCCCCACCACTTTGGCCAGCAAACAGCAGACTACAGCCAGCGACTGGCTGGTGAACACAGTGCAACTTTTAGCAGCTGCAGAGGCAAAAAAGAAGACATTGTACACATGTAATCAACAGGTGGACAGAAATATAAAGAGTACAGGATATGAGAATATTTATAGGAAGCAGGTTTAACACATGTTGATTAATTATTATAAACCTATTTAAACATGTGGTTTCACTTGCATCTACTGTTCAAAGTTTGGGCTCACTTAGAAATGTTCTTATTTTTTAAAGAAAAGACAACAATGAACTAATCAGAAATACACTCTATACATGGTATTTTGTTAGTGGACTATTCCAGCTACAAATTTCTGATTTTAAGGCCTATTTCACCAGTGTTCTGATGGTGCCTTGTGTTTGTGAATTGCAGTAGAAGATATTGGATGATTGGAAAACAAAAACCCTTGTTGTAATGATGTTAGCACAGAGGAAAACAGTTTAGCTGCAAAAGAATTCCAAAAAAACCTTTATTTATAACCATGTCAATCTCTTGACTACATTTTCTACTCATTTTGCAACAAATAAAAGTGTGACTATTCGTGGCAAACACAAACTTGTCTGGGTGATCCCAAACTTTGAAATGGTAGTACACACCTGTAATCAGGTAACATAGGGGTGAGCTATGGGTGTGTAGGGGCTTTAACACTTTAAATGAGCCTCCATTGTTCTACCAGTTATTAGTCTATAGTCACTGAGAAGCATCTTCAGATATTATATATTGTAAAGCGGTAGTGAACTGCCTTTAAGTGATGAATCAAATATGCCACGAGGATCAATAAAGCACCATAAGTTAGTTTTACCTTTTAAAAAGTCAGAAATCACAGTTTGAACTGACTGCACCAACTCAACGTTTCATGACGGCGAGTTCCTCTTTATGTGGTCGGCGTCGCCCCTCCGGTTCCTGCAACGACTCTTTAAAAGTTCCTCATACGCGTTCCCATCCTGAATATCACTTTTGCAGAAGTTGCACGCAGGTTCTCACGATTAAAAGCCACACACACGTAGTGTTATAAAATGTTGCTCTCCATATTGCAAAACCAATTAAGTTGCATTTTACACATAATCACAAGACACCCGGGTTAATCTGGTGTCTTACGGATCATGTGTAACCCTCCAAATGAGGGGTGTGAGCATGGGTATGAATATTTTATGAGGCGGCGAACAATGGCTTTTTGAATAGAGACAGAAGATTATCACACAGATGGACGTGATTGCAGCTGCTGTAACATCGAACCCACCGAACATATTAGCTGGATTTATCCGTGCGGTATAAAAAACAGGACTGTCACCTGTTGTATGTTCATTTCCAAATTGTGACCCCCACCTTCTCTCTCTAGTTTACCGGACTTCCTATAATTCTCCCAAAAACACAGCTCCTCATCTGATTCTGTCTCACTCTCTCTCCTCTATGTAAATCCCCCCCCACCAAAATAAAAAATAAAAAAAGCCTTGTGGAAGCAGGCAGCTCCGTGCACAGGCCAGACCGAGACGAGGCAAGGAAAGCCAAGGCACATGAAGAACCTATTAGGGGGCCAGGCAGCCAGCAGCAACCCTGGGAGGCCGGCCAACTCAGTGTGTGAACAATGGGAACCCAGCTCAACAAAAACATCCTGCAGAAGTGAGAGACTGGGAGGGAGAGAGAGAGAGAGAGAGGGAGGGAGAGAGAGGGAGGAAAGGACAAGCGAGCAGCAAGCCAGATAGCCACGGTATCAAAACAACCAGGTTGGTGGGGGGTGGGGGGGGGGGGCGGTGGCGCTCACTTTTCCTGGTGTTGACTTTGCATCTGAGACTCGTGACGAAAAGAAAAATGCATCAGATCGCCGGCGGGCGACGTTTAGGCCGAGGTCACGGCCGGTAAGCAGGTAACCACTTAAACTCAGGATCCTGCAGAAGGAGAAGTTGCCGTTTCTCTCACATCTGCAAAACCTGCAAAACTCAAACTGCAGGTTGACACCCGACGATAAATGTTGCGACGAGAACTGGTTCGACGTGTAAAAAGATGTATTGTCACATGGTTTTTTTCTTTTTTCCCACGACCCTCCCACAGCCGCAGCTCAGTGTTTCCACAGGAGACAAACTGAAATACATATGCACATATTTCCCCTATGTGGTGTGTGTTCTATCAGGTAGAAGAAACCACAACAATGCACACACACACACAAAAGACTGAAAATGTTCATTCTGGTCAGTACAGAATGTACACACACACACACACACACATACACACTGATGCAGTGTTTCTCAACACTTTTTGGCCTTGTTAAGCTTAACCAACCATTTTCAGGCCCATTTGATGCATTACCGGAGGGGGTGAAAAAAAAGTCTCAAAAGCACATATTTCACAAGAAATAGAAACAAACAAAAATAGAAAAATAACAAGCAGGAATGTTTAGTTCCCTTCTGAGAAATCTGTTTTTTTTTCTCCTGGACACAGCGTAATGCAGCATATAAGGAAAGCAAAAAAAAAAAACTATAAATAATGAGAAAAAGACAAACTAAAGTGTGTGCACAGAAAGAAAAAGAGGGAAAGCAGCAGGTTGTTAGTGCAGAGCTGACTTGTGGTGCAGAGCTCAGGCCTTAATGCTTCAAAAGAGACAAGAAGAGAGCACAAGAAGAGTGTGTGAGTGTGTGTGTGTGTGTGTGGGGGGGGGGGGGTAACATAAAACCAGCTCTCCCACAACACACACAGGGGAGGTTACCCTTCTTTAAACTGAGCCTACCCACAATGCACTGGGCTCTTTTATCCCGGCAGTGAAAGGATGAGGCCAGATGAATGACAAAAGGAGAGAATGGGGATCTGGGTTGGGCCCGGCTTGGAGGACAGGGAGGGAAAAGAGAGAGAGTGTGTGTGTGTGTGGAGGGGGGGTCCCTAACCAACCTCTCCTATGAGAAATGCAGGATAGCATAGGAGGGGAGGGGGGAGCCAGAGAAACATGTAACTTTTGCTTTTGGGAATGGGGGGGTGGGTATGAGGAAGAAATGTATGCATACACACAGAAGTTTGAGTTTAATGATTTCTTTACTGGCTTGTACACAAACGTACAAAAATAATACAGCACTCATCTCCACATGACGTCACGTCATCATCACAGTGTTACAAACGTTCAAAAAAAAAAAAAAAAAAAGGATACAAACACGAACAAACAAACAAAAAAGAAAAAAAACCAAACATGATGGAACATCTGCATCACTCATGAAAAAAAATCTGCTGTTTCCTCTCGCTTGAAATGAAGCAAGACCAGAAACACAACTTGGTCCAAAAGAAGTCAGCACCTTTTTTTTTCTCTTTTCTTTTTTTAAAATCATCTCACTCATGTATACACCAATCCGGTGGCTGGCTCCTTACATCATAAATGTTATGACCCTGGTAAGCCATACAACCACACAACCGTGCAATTTTTAATCATGTTACAATGATCTTACCATCAAATGTATTATTCCCCTTTCAAAAAAAACAGGAAGACAGCACTTCAGAAAAGAAAGTGCCCCAAGATATCATCATCATCATCAGCGTCGATATATATATATCCATATGTATATATACATACACCCAATCACAGAGATACACACACTTTGTTAAAAAAAAACATCATGTTTTTTCCACAAAGTAACACACACATTAGGACTTTATCACCTGGAGCATATATTTATACAATAGTATTTTGTTGTGTTTGATTTTTTTCTATTCAGAAAAAATTTTTAAATGTTGACATATAAAAGCCAACGTTTCAACAACAGTCATCAGTGCAATATTCGAAAAAAAAAAATAATAAAAAAATAAAATAAAACATCAAGTTTAAGACAAGCGATGCATATTTCATGTGTTGCCTGATACCAATCTATACCTTGATGTAGTGGATCTATCGCTTAAGTTACTTGTGGTTGTTCCAGGTTGTTGTTTTTTTCTTTTTTTTTTGGAAAAAATGGGAAGTTGTGTCAGTCTGGCATCGACTGTTTCATCTTAACACAGCGGCACAGGAGCCTCACGAGAAGCACAAATCACACACACACACACACACACACTCATGCACCATGCATTTCAAATTAAAAGAAATAAAAAAAAAAAGTTCTCAATAGCTTCTCATGAGGTGAACCGGTGCTGCTGTGAAGCTTCTATACAGCTGTTGGCCATTTGAGCAGTAGGCTTAAAAAAAAAAACATCATTAATAAAAACTTAAAATAAAAGAAACATACAAGCAGCATTGATACAAATGTTAGGGTGCCATGACTTTCAAAAAAATGCAGCAGGCAAGTTTATGAAACCATTGTTTGTTTGTTTTTTCCTTTTTTTTTCTGTGACATCCTGCAATAGTCATGTGTTGTTGTCCTTTTTTAAAGTCTTCATCATCCAACAGTAATAGGGTCCTGCTCAGTAGTAGTAACTATTCCAAAGCCCTGGCTCCTGCAGTTACCCCGTACAAACACTGGGGGCGCACAAGGCTCCGCATTTTTTTTTTTGTGCAATAAAACTCCCTGCATTTATAAGTCATGCGATACAATTCCATTTTGTGTTTTTTTTTGTATGACTGGAAAAAAATAGAAAACAAAAAGAGAGGCTGAAGACAGAGAGAAAGAGGAAAGGTGGAGGTGTATAGGGAAACAATGGCAGTGTGTGTGTGTGTGTGTGTGTGTGTGTGAGGCAGACAGACAGGCAGACTCCCTTTTTCAGAAAAAAATGCAAAAAAAAAATGATGCATTTCTGAATTGGGTTTGGTTGTAGTGTAAAATAAAACTATCAGGACTGGGGGGGTGCAGGATTAGAGCTGAATGCATCTTCTGGGTGTGAGGAGTCCATCTGTCTGTCACAGAAGAAGAAGAAACAACATACTGGCATGTGGAAGACCACAGACAAAACTGTGAATCTCTTCAGATTCCAAAAAAATAACAAAACCAAACGTGGCAAAGAGTGGTGAGAGCTGAACAACTTGAGAATACTTAACAGTCGAGGTAGCTGGCAATAGGCAACCAAACAAAGTCATTTGATGGCAGAAAGACAGAGAGAAGGAGGGGGTCAACAGGCTGTAACAGAGGGTTTCTGGGGGGGGGGCACCTCCACATTGGGACAGTTTATACTACGAGTCTGAAGCAGCTTGATTCACCCTAGATATTCTTACACTTATAGATTTTTTTAAAAAGAAGAACCACAACATATTTTTTTAAATGCATCTTCTCAATGTACCTTCATAAATACAAAAAAACCCAGCCTGCTTTCACAGTGATGACTAGGATGTTAATAAAATACTGAAAGGAGATTATAAAGTGATTCTTTTTTCCAAATGCGACTTTTTTTTTCCTTTTTCTCTCTTTTTTTTTGATACAAAGCGAAAGCAGCGGTTTTTAGTAACACAATGACCATTGGCAAAGTGGTCGCACTGGCCTGAAAAATAAAAAAAAAATTAAAATTAAAAAAAAAAAAAAGTTGGACGCCAGCATGGCAAGATATCTGCGCATTCAGCTACTTATTAAAAATAAAAATAAAAAAACGGAAATAAAGTAAAGCTATTGTGTACAGTACTTCACAACATGGATGAAGCCAGATGTTGTTACATAATGATAACACATCTGGAGGAGAGGAAAAAAGCGTGTTGGATAGCCATAATGCCGCTCTTTGAGTTTAACAAAAAAAGAATTCTTGTTCAGAAACAGACCTCTGGCAGCCAACAGAGGGCAACCCTTCTTCTCGTCTTCCCTTTCAGATATTCCAGCATGCAGCCATGTAGCATCAAGTGCCGTGTTTCATATCAAATAACTTACAAAAAAGAGGGATGTGTGTTTTTTTTGTATTTTCTCTTTTCCTTTTTTTTTAACATGTGAACAATGAGGAGCAACAGGTCAACCCCCCCCCTCCCCCTCCTCCTCCTCATCATCACCACCCCCCCACAAAGAAACTATTCAACTATACTGAGGATGGGAGGTCATGTATAGAAAAAAAAACTGGGCCATCTGCACTCTGGAGTCCAAACACACACACACACACACACACACAAAGACTGGCTTCTTCTATAGTGGACGACACAATCTCGTATACACATTCAAGAGGAAAGCTTTAGTACCAACAAACTCACCGAAATGGTGTTTTCTGTTTTTGTTTTTTTTTTGTTAAAAGGTTCGTGTTGAAGCCCTGATGTATGCATGTGTGTATGCATGTGTGTGTGCATGTGTGTGTGCATGTGTGTGTGCATGTGTGTGTGTGTGAACCATGCGGTGCTTCGCTCAGGAGTGCAGACAGGGCCCCGTTTGGTTTACACTGAGGGCAGATTATTGTGTTCTTTTATTTCCATGTCATATAATTTGGCACAACTATGAAGATAACGGCAGCTTGTTCGCCTGACTTTCCCGTGTGTTGCAGTTTGTTTGTTTTTTGCGTTCTACTTCTCATTTCGTTTTTTTTTTGACTGTTGTTCTCTTTTCTTTTTTTTCTTTACCTGACAGCAGAGACAGATCACCGGGCGCCAGAGGAGTACTTGGCCTTGGTGATGAGGTATAGCACAATGTCCTGGTGGCCCCCGAAGGCGGCGATGTGCAGCGCGCTCCAGCCCTCCCGGTTGGCCAGCCGGATGTCCGCGCCGAACTTCACCAGCAGCTTGACCAGCTCCAGGTTGCCGTCGATGACGGACTGGTGCAGGGCCGTCTGCCCCTCCGGCCCGAACGAGTTGACGTTGAACTCGCAGTTCGTCATGTTCTGCAGCAGCGAGTGCAGCTCCTTGGTGTTGCCCTTCTTCACCGCCTCCTGGAAGACGCGCTGCGGCGCGGAGCAGGTCGACACGTCCGCCTGGCTCATGGTTGCAGCTCGCTGGAGGGGGGGTGGAGGTGGTGGTGGGTGGGGGGGTGGGGGGGGAACCAGTAATCCTGCCCGGGTTCTAAAGCTGATAATAATCTTCTCCCTGTTGAGCGTCTCTGGTCTGGTAACAATGCCACAGTTACACTGGATTAGAACCAGTTATTAAGGCACTTTAAAGTACTGAAATAGGAAAAAAAAGATAACTGTATATATCCCAAAAAGGACAAAAGAGAGGAGATGACACACTCGGTGTGCAAAAAAAAATGTTAATATTTGAGAGATCCTAAAATCCCTAAAATATAAAAGGAGGTCTGAAGCGATCCAGGGGTCTCTGGGTGTAGTAGCCCCCCCTCCTCTGTAGCAGCAGGTAGCCTGAAGCAGGGGATGGAGCAGAGGGACACCTCCGGCTTCTCTGGGGGAAAGCTGGGAGGTCAGAGCGCTATCTCCAAACTCCGCGTTGTGGGTCCCCCTCGCACGGTTTTTTCCGTTTTCCTCCCTTGACCTGTTTCCTGGCTACACGTCCGTCCTGGTTATACGTCGCCGTTCATGTGGCCAGGGGGGTGTCTGGAGGGTGGGGAGACAACAACAGAAGAAAAAAAAGACAAATGAAGTCCGCGTGAAATCCGTGAGGACAGGGAGACCCCCGCATTCCGCCACATCCAGGAGGGAGAGACCTCCGCGCGCGCAGCACGTTTACGCACGGATACATTTTGCCACACTACATATGTCTGGGGTAGAGGGGTTGAATCCGCTGCAGATTCGCGACTTACCTCTGACAGATGGACGGGTCCGTAGCGACGAAAAGGGATAGAAATCCACCGTGTGGCCCGGTCTGTGTCCTCCGCGCGGTCCGTGTGAGTCTCTGCCCGGCGCTGCGCTCTGGGGGAATATTTTACGCGTCCTTTATTTGCATGACAATACCTTCCCAAAGAATCAACTGTGGAGGAATGGGCGGAAACCCGGGGAGGTTATAGGCTGCCGGCTCGGCGAAGGGGAGGGGCCACGGCGCTGTGAATGTGCAGGGATGGGGGGGGGCGTGGTCTTCCTAAGGGGGGAGCCAAATGTTGCTGCAGAGATATTAAACAAGCCGCCCGCAGCAATATTATGGTGAGCTCTATATCCGATCTCCTGTAGCTGACCCCAGGAAGCGGACTGAAAGCCAGAGGCGCGGCGCTGCCAAAGCCGTAAACCGCTGAGAGAGGAGGCACGCTGTAAAGGATCATCCACTGGATTATCATCAGCAGGAACTTGAAACAAAAAGTCAATCAGGCCTCGTTGACAGGGATGTAAATGACTGAAGAGCAACAAAGGACACACACACAAATAAAAAAAACGATTTCTATGAAATCCACAGCTTCTGAGGGAATTTTACGCAATTTTATAAACCGCCTATGCGAGATGAATTGGGCCTTTACATGATGCTTTATTAAGGTGAAAGTTGGAAAGTCACTTCAATCACTCCTGAGTCCACTTTCCTCAATGAAAAAAAATCCACAATTGGCTACTAAACAAAAGAAAAGCTCGAAACAATGGTTACGAGGTTTCTCCTTTTTGCGCGTAAAACCAGGACCCGGACTCATTACCGGGCTTTCATGTTAATGGGGGCTGAAAGGCGCTGATAATGACATACTATACAGGGAGAGGGTGGGGTTGACAGCAATGTGCCGCTGTAGTAAACTGGTGGCCCAACTTTCTCTGCAGTGTCACCCGGAAACCAACTGTGCCAGTGAACATCCCAGTTAAATTACGCACACATGGACATTTAGGAGAATGCAAGGAGCTGTAGAGAGATGTTGAGATTATTGTTCATATAATGTTTTAAATCCGAAACAGGTGTATTCTTGTTTTTGGGAACACTAAACACGTGTGACCCTCCAGGATCGTTTCCTCTGAACCAAATGGCAACGACAGTAAAAACCGAAAAAATAAAATCCTCAAACGGAGCGAGGAGTCGCTCAGTCTAATTATCTACAAAATAAAACACCCCCGAGGAGGAGATTGCGTCTGATAGGTGGCCGCCGACATCATAAACTGCGGATATATTCCAGTTGTTTTCAAGCGACTAGACGGTGGGACTTCCACATAACAAAAGCCCCGCGCTACTTCCTTTTTGCAAGTGAAAAGAGGTGACGCTGCGCGCGGATTGACACGCCGCTGCGGCCCCGCCACCGTGGGAACTGGGCGCCTCTGGTGCGTGTGTGCGTGCGTGTGTGCGTGCGTGTGAGGAGGAAGAAGGTGGTGCTGCCGATTGATATTTGATAGATAGAAAACACAGCGAGACAGAAAGAATGTAGGCTATGTGAAAGTAACAAGAGTATACGGGGAAAGAGGCGAGAAGAGAAACGTGTGGAAACCGCAGCCTCCCTCGGGCCGTTTGCTCCGTTTGGCGTCCCCGTGCACTTCTGTCTCATCTGCTCTTTCACACTGTCCTCCGTTTCCCACAGTCTGAACTGTACAATTTGGCGCACGTCTGCGGCTGCGTCTGCCTGCGCCGTCGTGTGATTGCGCGTCGTGCGTCAGCGTGAGTTGGATCCAAACATAACAGTTCGCAACCTGATTTATTTTGCAAAGAATTATTAGATAGATAAAGTTGTCTGTGTGCTAATTAGAAACAGGCGCAGACACTGTGGATCTATTAGAGCTGTAGCAGGTGTGGAAGCCGGAAACACGGTTACATCGAGCTAACTCTCAAATTTAACAGCCGTGATTATAACACGCTGCCTCCCATTATTCTCCCATAACTGAACAGCTCAGTGTTGTAAAAAGGGCCATGTAAGCAATAAGGTGAGTTGTCCAGGTCCATTAGTGTCATTAAAGGGACATCTGGTCAACAGGGCTGAAATATGAAAGGTTCAACCATGGATGCTTTAAAAAAAAAATCAAATTTTAAAGGTCAATTTGTCAGATCTGTGGGTGGTAAAGTTAGATTGACTGATAACGTGTTGCTATGGATACGTTGTGTGGTAGCATATAGTGCACAGTGATGTTAAAAAATATGGTTTGACTTGCTAAAGCTTGGATGTGCTTGATGAATGTGTTGAAATGAAGATCTTTGACTTAAATACCTGCTCGTGTGCGAATAAAGGACCGAGATTAGGCCAAAGTGTTTGTGGGAAAGCCTGTGAATCATCTGTTTTGAATACTTTTAGGTGCATCTGCAGGTGACTATTTTGTGTTTGTTCCTCTGCAACAAGTGACCCCACAGCTGCAAATGCCCCGAAACAAAGAGCGTGGCTCTGACTCATTCACAGAAATGTGGCGGGTACCTTTTCCTATTGGAAGCTAAAGAAACAGATGTGTGCGTCATGACGCACAAGCTTTAAACGTATGGCTTGTGTTCCCTTTTTTTTTTAAATCGGTGTTTTCTATGATCACTATGTGTTTGACTATGTTTATGAATGTGTGTGTGTGTGTGTGTGTGTGTTTTCTTCGTTGGGTTAGCGAATTGGTGCAGAACATCTTCTGGAAAATCAAAAACATCTGTCCGCTATCAGAACTTTGGCTGCAGCGCGTCTGGACACTTGGAAAACATTTGCACAGACCGCAGGAGCCAAAAGTTTCTCCGATTGGATGAGTTTCTCCTCCAAACTCTGTGGCATTCCCCCCCCCCCACCCCCCACACCGCCGTGCTCCTGCAGCCTGTCTCCGTAATGTTTATCTGGGGAGCAGCCAAAATCAGATACAATAGTTAGGTATACTTGCTCGAGCAGAGATAAAACGCTCTTTTTTCTTTTTAAACAATCAGTCTATTTCTCTCTGATGAGCACATCCCCGCATATTATCACATTATCTGTGCAAAGCGCTCTGTCCTTTAGAAATAACAGAACGATATTCCGTGCGTGCGTAAAAGCGCGCGCCAATAGGAGCCGTTTAAAGACATCCCCAAGTGAGGAGGCTTCGGCGAGACAAACTAAATGGATAAGACACACACAAAATAATAACGAGTCTATTCTGGTTCTGTGTGCGCAGCCATATCTCTGTTCTATTGCTGTGTGAATAAACACACAATGCTCTGTTTTGCCTGTTTTTTTTTTTTTTTTTTTTTTGTTAGAAGGCTGGAGTCGTGCGTGCGGGCGCAGTGACGAGCTCCAGGTAGACCAGGGGGGGAAAGCTCGGTGAGCGGGGCAGAGGTTTGGGGCCAGACGAGACGGGAGGAGCCTCCCCGTCCCGGGACCGCTGCGCGCACGCACGCATGTCGCTGCAGAAGAGGAGAAAAGAGCGCAGATAGGGAAACACACACACAACACACACACACGAGGGAGAATAAATGTAAAACTGTCACGTAAAAATGTCGATTTTTTATTTTTATTTTTTTCATCGCGACGCTTTGGCAACATCGTTATATGACATTCTTGCCAGAACGCACGCTGAACCCAACTCTGAGACAGAGAGAGAGAGAGAGAGAGAGAGAGAGTGAAAGAGAGAGAGAGAGGGATGACGTTTTACCAGGAGGGGAGGGCCTTCTGAATCCAATTCATTCCGGGCACCACGTGTCCTCGGAGCGTGGGAAAGAGGCGAGCTTTTCTTCCCAGCAAAGAAAGAGCAAGGATCAAATAACACGGTGCTGCAGCAGAAAGCTTTGCGCTCTGCAGAGAGGCAGGGAGGCAGGGGCTGCGACCACCCCGGACAAGACACACACACAGGGGCTTCTTTAGGAGCTGGGGTGTCGCCTTCATTCATAGTGAAACAGGAAAAAAAGCGACATCATGTCACTGTACGTTATGGCACAGTCTTGCGTTTAAAGCGCATGGCGACGTGCCAAGACTTTGGGGTATTTCAGGGTGTGCGTTAGAGGGAAAAAATGGGTCATAACACAGTTTATTCAACTGGACATGACATTTTCTTGATTAAACCTCATCTTCTGGATATAGATTTTTTGTTTTTAAATAATGGCCCACAGACAAGAAGCTTTCCTCCAGACTCATCTCAACGACCATCTTCTGCTGGAAAGATCAGTCCTGATAATAACCATCAACCGTTTTTCCCCCCACACCCGAAAAGTCTAATTTGAGATAAATCTGCTTCCTGCAATAAACGCCTGAATGATGAATAGTAACATGATATTTCCACAGAGATGTAGGCAAATAAGATATATTTACGCATTTGGTATGGGTTAAAAAAACATATATTATATATATGGTGTCAATATTAAGTTAATTATAAGCGATAAAACCTTTGGGTGTCCACTTTAAATTCCCTTTAGCTATCAATTAACCTCCAGTTTACACCACATCTCCAACTTAACAAAAAAGGTTATGCAAAGAAATTAAATATGTGTAAAAAAAAGTGCTGAAATGGATTATCACCATAACACATCATTACAACCTACCTGGCAACCCAAATGTTAATTTTATGGTTTAGAACTTAACTATAAAGCAAATATAAATGGTTTGTTATTCACTAATAAATCCTATTAGTAAAATGGCCAGGGATCCCAGGGACGCTCCACCTGAGAGCCTGTGAGCCATGTGTGAGACAGAAGGAATCCACATGATCTCCCATTGTCCGGGACGGTTTTTCTTGCCGCAGTGGTAACCTAGATGTTTGATTTCCCACATGGGAGCAGCAGGTTCAGATGCGGCGTACCGAGGCGCCCCCCCCGCCCCCACCCCCACCCCCCAGCTCTGCAGACAATGAGCGGCCAGCCTCACGCTGACAGCCACGGACACCCACTGTTGTGACGTTATTCTTCGGAGGTGACAATGCTTATAATGTCCTGACAGATATCCGTATTACGGCCGGTGTAACATTACTTGCTGCAACAAAAGCCCCTAAGCCTACAGTTTGTACTGCTCTTTTAAAAGGTTTTTGCAATCGCGATATGGTGTTACTTGACATGCGTGTAGAGGTCCTGACCTGATAGTCACACATGTGGTGATGAAAAACTTGCATCCCCCCCCCCCTTTTTTTTGTGGAGAATCTTTCAAATCCTCTCAATTCCTGACTGCAGCTGTTGAGATTCTGATTCTGGAACTGGGGAAAAAAAACACACACATTTACCTCAATGATTCACAGTATGACGCGTCTTTGGGAATCACTCTGTGGTTTTTTTGATGCAAGTGAAGTGGTCAAGTGAAATAAAAGTGCACATCTGCCAACAGTTAAGGCTCCTTGGAGTTTTAACACAGCCTCGCAATGTAACATAGTACGCTCCTGTCACACAAAACAAAACAAAAAACAAAAGGACTTTCCACAGTATATCTTCTAAAAATCCCTTTTGGGCAATCCTGTGATCTGCTGAAACGCATAAAAGCCAATGTGGGATTTGTGAAACCGAGGAGAGAGGGAGGCTGGAAAAGAACGGTATGAGAAAATGTGAAAGGGATTGAGGCGGTATGTGTTGGGTTACTCTGTGACCCGTCTGCTCCGGAGCCCGGGGGCAGGAAACCCCCACGCTGTTTGTGTTACACCTGACAGACATCAGTGAAGCTGGGATGATCTCATCAATCTGTCCACTCCTGGTGCCACACCATCTGTCTCATTTCTGGAACACATCAAAAGGCAGGTAGAACCCAGCAGACCACGTTTTACAGATTATTAAATGGGGGGGAAAATAAGATTTATTAACACGTATTTAGTTTCCAGCTAAATCACATAAATACATAAATGTATTAGCAGGAAATGGAAATATACAGTATCACACACTGCTAAAAGTGCAGCGGAATTGTTGACTTAACAGCAGCATTTAAATCAAGGCAATAAAAAAAAAAAAGTTTACATAAACATTCTGAACATGAAACCTCAGAAAGAGTTCGGTGGAAGGAAATCTAACATTAATGCATATGTAGTAACTTCGAACAAGTTGTAGTTTGAAGATGTCAAGGACTATTACAATGCAGGTTCAATCGTACAGTCATCATAAAACCCCATTGTGTAACATAACAGCGAATGCAGTCGACAGAGGAAAACAACTTATTCAAAATGCAGGACTTTTGGTTCACTGAAATTAAAAATGACCTAAACGCATTAAAAACAAGTTTTAAAACCAATGAACACGTGTAAACATCTGTAAAGAGCTTCATCTTACAGGTCATCTTATCTTTAGTTTTTTTTGCTCAAATTATGGATTAAATGCCAAAAGAAAAAACTTGAACCATCTAAAGTCAATTTGAATCCACAATCTTCTTGCTCCTTCTATTGCGTGATCCCGGTAATTTAGAAAAAAAAAGACGATTTAAATGGAATTTATGACAGCTGTGCAATATATGGATGTGTTTTTTTTGGGGGGGGGTCCACATCTGTCATTTCTGCTGCTCCACGGCGGGTCCCGGGTCCTCGCCCCCCAGGTCCAGCACCTCCTGAAACATGGCGAGGACGTGGCCAAAGTGGGAGCCCTCCCAGAACACCTTGCCACATCTGGTGCAGACGTAGAAGAGTGCTACCTTGGCCAGGAGGGCGGGGGGCACGGCGTGGAGCTGCACGGGTGCCCCCCCGGGAAAGGTCAGGGTGTCGGGGTCCAGCCCCGAGAGCGGGGCCCAGCGACAGTGAAGGGCGTACCTGGGGGGGTCGGAGGTCCCGCCGGGGGTCAGGATGTCGTCGGGCTTCTCTTCTTCCTGTTGACGCGAGGCCGGTTGTGTGGGGAAAGCGTCCTGCTCCTGCAGAAAGCCTTGGTAGAAAAAAACAAGACAATTTATGGGGTTACCGTAAATCACCAAAAAAATAGATGAGTTTCAATTACCGCTAAGTCGCCTTTAAATGCAGGGTGTATATTTTGATAAATAACTCCTGGTTCCTAATAAACATGGAGTCAAATTTATTTTAAAAAATCAACAGAGAAGCAGCACCTTAATTCTAACCACATCACTGTCCTGCACAATTACTGCTAAAAACACCCTTTTAGGTAATATTGCTTAATTGACGATCACCATGGCAACATATAATTTAAAATTTCTCTCATAAAATATGCAGAGGAAAACTCAAGAAGCCTTTTAACTACAGTCTTTAATTATAATTTTGAAAAAATGTAAGTTGTACAGTAGTCATACTGGTTTAATACAAGAAGGGATTACCATATTTTTTCTAATAGAGGTGAGCAAGTTTTTTTTTGTAAGAAATGAACACTAGAACACATCAAAAGGCAGGTAGAACCCAGCAGACCACATTTTACAGATTATTAAATGGAAAAAAAGGTTTATTAACACATATTTAGTTTCCAGCTAAATCACATAAAGGTATTAGCAGGATTACCATATTTTTTCTAATAGTGGTGAGCAAGTTTTTTTCAATGCCAATTGCCACCTGGTATCAAATAAACACCTAATCTGTTAATTGATAAAAACAAATAAACAAACACCCGGCTGCCTTTTGGTGATTTACGGTAGGTCCTGAAAACAAAAATTAAAAACTAGTGGTATGTATTCTATTCAGTAATATCGATATTGTCTATGTTTTTCCACGTCGGCAGAAGTGTTTGACTGACCTTTGTGTCTCAGCATCCTGAGCATGTCGTCTCTGGGCACGGCCACGTACTGATCACTGTTGCACGCCTGGGCAAACGGATGAAAACAAGCAGCACGGTTGAAAGACGAGTTCCCAGGAGCCCTTTAACTTGTCAAAAATATCTTGAGGGGGAAAAAATATGAGTATGAAAATAAACCTTTTCTTTTTTTTTCAGAAATGTAGACAGTCCTCAGGAGTTTTCTCCATAATTTAGCTTTAGTGTGCTCTCTCTTTATATGCATAGCTTGACAGTGTGATATTTTTCCTGTCTTTTTCCTTCTTCATGTATAAACTATAACTGCTGCTCCAGTACTTTAGAAAAAAAGTGCTGTAAAAGTCTTTCTTTTTAGATCTAATTGAATTTATTGTAAATCTGTTCCTTCTTTTAACCTGAACGAGCTACTTGCACGCCTTCGGCAAGGTTATGTAATTTAAGTCAAAGCATAACATATGTGCTGACGTTTTGCCAAATTTTCTACTTCGAACTCTTTCCATTGAACTCATTGAAAAAATGGACAGAAAGAGCTTGAGAAAAGTTCACTGCAAAAAAACTGAAAAAAACAAGTGGAAATATCTGTTTTTGGTACAGTCCAATATTGAGTAGAATTATCTTATTCCAATGGCAGATAATTTAAGGTATTTCACATTTTTCATTTCATTTCATTTAACATAAAAGTCTTAATGTCAAAACTAGACAATTTTTTAGATGAAAAGAAAATACCTCTTTGTTTTAGAATGGTCATCTTACCTTTAGTTTTTTTGGTATGTCATTATAATAATAAAATTAGCGCTTAAAATGTACTCAAAATATGTATTTGTACAATCTTCATGCCCCTTTTATTGCGTGATCCGATTAATTTAGAGCAAAAAGATAATTCTACTTAATATTAGATATTTGTACAAAAAACAAGACAATATTACCTGTTTTTCAGTTTTTATGCCACTGTTTAAAGTGGTGAGCTGGTTAGATGCACAGTTGGAGTTTGGTGTAGATGGTCACTTTTTTTTTTTAAAACTATTCTCAGTCATATAGCAGCAACATGTATGAAATAGTGTCGGACCCGTGCTAAGAAAACAGGTCTAAAAAGGGGTAGAGGGGGGGGGGGGTGTTGCGGAGCCTGATAACCTGTAGCGGCCCATTCACACTGATGGTAAACACACTTTTTTTTCCCCCCCCAGGTTGTTGGTTTGGTGTGAAAGGGGCTAAGTGCTGGGAGATCAGATCGGTGTGTGGAGACAGCTTTTACGCTTCAGTAGCGTTCACATGTCCGTGCTGTTATATCCCCCCCCCTCATGGTAAAAGCATACCTGGTAGGACATTAGTGACCTCTTGTTTGCCGGCCCTTTACACGCACACACACACACTCACTCGTCTGTGAGCCGTCCTGACAGCACGTCAGTGCTAAAAGCCTTGTCAACACACCTGAGCTCCACCCAGCAAACAGCATTCCGCTCAGGGGTGGGCTGTAAATCAATCCGCGCTCCACCAAGACCTCGTAAAGCAAAAGAGACCCTTCACCGTCACTTAAAAGCCAGTTTGTCGCTCTTTTCCTGGGGGGTGGGGGGTGGGGGGGGGGGGGGGGATTTAATGAAGACTGCAAATCAGGAGCGTGCACCCACCAACGCAGAAGTATGTACTATCCTCTGTGTGCTTATGCAGAGCCGTGTTTGCCTCTGTGGCGACTGAGGTCAGGACAGGAGACAGTGGAGGTGTGGGAATAGCAGAGGTGTCATCTCCTGTCCTGTCTGTGGGAATGCAGCTCGCTCCTGCAGCACATCTCCTCTTTGCATTCCTACACACACACACAGAAATTCACCACACAGACAAAACACTCGAGTATTCGCATGGGGCTACGCATGAACCGCATGCATACGAATGCTCACTAGCCTCACACATACGAGCGCGGCGGCGGTGGCGGCGGCTGCAGCCAGGAAAACAAGACCCAGCTATTTGCTCAGCTCGAGAGTTTCCCAGAGTCAAGCAAGCCAGAACCTGCTCTGAACTCTCAAGGCTAAGCCACGGACAGGCAGGCAGGCACACACGCACACCGTCTCACGCACACTGTGGATGGAAATAATTCCCTGTCTTGATTAATCCAAACACAGCTTGTTACAAATGCAATGACCCCCGCTGGGAGATCTATCAGGCAAAATAAGCGGAATTGGTTCGGTCTAGAGATTATGTGACGCCGTCGCCGCGATATCAACACACACACACACACACACACACACACGAGGACGGCAGATTCTTCAGATAGAAACACGTGCGTGTGCATTGACGGCCTTCGTGGAAACAAGGCATGACCAAACGGGCGCATGAGAAGCACACACACACCAGAGCAATCAGGAGCCCGCCGTCCGTTCACATCCTGAGACACACAGAGAGCATTTGAAAACCGATGCAAAGTTAGCATGTTTGTAATCAACCGAGAAAGCACGGCATGTGGCTTTTCAGTCTCACGGCCTGTGCGAGTCGGTCGGCCGGACGTTTTTTGAAGTTTATATAGAACTTGGCTGCAAGCAGACCACAATGTTGTGTTATTGATTGTGTTTAAAAAAAAAAATCTGTCCTTCGGGGTGCGTGTTTCTCCATTTTTTCCACCATGTTTTTCCTCACTGCGACCAACACGCTTCTCCATATGGCACATAATGAACATACTGACTACGCTGCAGGCTTTGCAAAAAAAGAAAAAAAATAACAATTTATTACAGGCCTTCTTACAAGGTATGGGCTTCAGATTAAAAACAGTTTCTTTCTGTTTTATTAAGCCGTACAAAAGCGCTAGGACTCTTGCAACGTCGCTGTATTTTCCTTCCACTTTCTGGCCTTTTGTTCTTTCTGTGATTTCCAGGGAACCTCCGGCATTCTCACACTCCGTGTGGCCATGCCAGAGAAAGAATGCTCCTTGCCGTGACAACAAAGGCTATCTAAAGTGTGATACTGTGTTTCAAAGGATGGGAGGTGGTGGAAAAAAAGGGGGGAGAGAAAGGGGGCATCGTGGAGAAGAGGAGGGAGGGGGAAATAGGGGAGGGAGGGAGATTTTTTTTTTTTTCCTCCCCTAACGTGCTCAAACACACACTCACACGCTGCACCGGCCCTGTAGGCAGCTCCCATGGGAAAAATCCTCGACCAATCTGAGAAGGCGGTGCTTTTTAGGGCCAATGTAGGTCACATGGTCTGAGCAGCCAATCGGGCGCCGGTGGCTGGATTCAAACTGTGGTAAGTCAGGTAAAGGGGGCAGCGTGGGAACCGGAGAGAAGAAGACGGGAGAGAAGTGCCGTTTCTCCTCTTTTTTTTTTTTTTTTCCTTCTCAGTGTGAATTTCAAGTCCAAGTAAAAGTTTAAAAATACACTAATTCCACTGTCCAAGGCTGCTGTGGTCTAAGACACATATACAGCACGTCAGGAAAAAAAAAAGACATTTTCTTCCAAGTAGAAATGAAAAAGAAAAGACCAGAGGTTCATTGTTCGCTCCCATCATCCCATGTCGGGTACATTCCGCCATTTTTGGTTCCCTGTTATTCTGTTTGAGCCGATATATTAAAAAATAAATAAATAAATTGTTGCCACAGTGAAATGATGAACCTAAATTGGAAAAAAAAGCAGCTTCATACTAGCGTAGAAATGATGACTAAGGAGAAGCGAACGGGCCCAAAGCGTTGACCTTTCTCTCCGCTTTCCCACACAGCTCCAAGGGCGTTCTAGGTGATTTGGATTTATTCCAGTGGTGATTTTTTTTTTACTGATGGATGCAAACTGCGGAAAAGTGATCTCATTTAATTTTTCTCTTTGTATGCACAGGACAGAGGAAAGGAGTGGAAACATTACAGCCCTCCTGACATCACTACAGCGTTAATCATTGAATCGGCCGTTATCTTTGTGGTGGAAAAATAAAAGGCCGAATACTAAATCGGTCCGCAACGTGATACGGCTGACCCCAAGTCACGGAATTCCTCTCACTCAGTTACTGGAAGGAGAAGAAATACCTAAAAAAATGTGAGGTTTCCAACATGTTACAGTTAAATTAGATTTCAGTTGCATGTCTGCAGAAAACTGGTCAAAATTCTGCCGTTTATTAACAGATTTTGCCATTTTTTTTTAATAGTACTGAGTGGATTTTTCCTCTTAAATCAATCCAGTATATACTGTATCTCCACACCTAGCGGGGACGACAGGGAAACGCTGCGGTGATTTATTAAACGTACTTTCCCACAGTATCCTGAGGGTATCTGGCCAGTGTCTCCTCGGCTCGACAGTCTGCGGTAATTACCAGCTCCGCTAACTAACCACTACCACCTGACGGCAACCTGAACTTGGACCACAGCGGAGCCTGTCTGGGCTTGACATCACACACACACACCTTCCTCTGAGTCACACACACACACACACATACACACATATATATAAACACACAGGCAAGCAGTCGCCCTATCCTGTGCACACAGCCACAGAAAAGAGGTAAAAAAAAAAAAAACTCAAACACACACACACACACACACACACACACACACACACACACACACACACACACACACACACACACACACACCCTTCCCTGACTCATGGTGCACTCACTCATTTCACCTGAAACACAAATTATAATGTAGAAGTCGCATTATTCCCTTTTCCAGAGTTTCCCAGGAGGGCGAGCCATCACGCCACACACACACACACACACACCACACACACACACACACACACACACACACACTCGCCGTGCGCTCACTTCTCGAATATCACAAAAGTGGTGTTAAGTTGTAGCGTTGTTTTCTGCGATATTTCCTAATGGAAAACAAAAATCACATTTTGTGGCGGGAACCAGCGGGATGTCCTGCAAAAAAAAAAAAAAAAAAAACATCATCCCTGCAGCTATGTCCATTAATAAGGAACTCGGCTGTAATTAAAATAAATGAGCAGCCTTCTATGACATGAGAAACCTGAGGATGTTCTCATCTGTTCTCACTCAATTATTGTGGCATCTTCTTGCTTTCTTCTACTATTATTTCTGGGGAAAAGGTGCTACTAATGTTCATGTATATACTATACTCATGATTGACTCTATTAATATGTTGTGCAATGGAAACAGCACACACATTGATGAGACGATTCGATCCTTTATTTCCTGGTTTTAATGGGAGTCCATGTTTTCATGTTCTTGCCCTTCAGGGTACATAAAGGAACCTTTTCCGATTGTACCCGCGTTTTTCTTTAGCTTCCTCGATCCCTTTAACTCTTGCACAATCTCTTTTTTGTTTCTCCCCCTTTGCCAGCTTTGTTTTCCGTTTTCGACCGTTTTCTCACCCTCTGCATGGCCTCCTCAACATTTCTGCCTTTTTTTTTTTTCTTCCCTCCCTCCTTTGCTCCCTAGTCCCTTTATTTTTTTTATTAGAGCTGACTAAAAAAAGGGGGTAATGAAGAAGATAATAGTCTAGCGTCTAGCAGATAACAGTCTAGCCGTCACACAAATAGCACCGCTGCTTTTTTCCCTCGGCTCACTCACTTATTTCTGTTTTTTAACCTCTTAACCTTCAATCTGAACGTCTATCTCTCTTAAATCGAACCTGTGTCTTCTCTCTGGTCGTCCCTCACCTCTAACCTCTTTCTTTTTCTCCTTCTCTGAGGATTTTTTTTTTTCCTCTCTCTCCCTCCCAACATTCTCTTCAGACGCCAGAGAGCTGTGATCGCTCTAAGCCAAACAGCCCGGGAAAACAACGTGCTGAAAAGGTCCTGTTGACAATGCTGCTCGCTGGGCAATGAGGTTTTATTTTTTGAAGAGGGATAAACACATCTCATCTTAAAAAAAATGGATTGAACCGTCCAGCCGACCTTCTATTCATACGTTTTCATCATTATGGGTGAAAATCAAGCAGAGTAAACATCGGATGTTGCTGAGGGTGACGACTGACATGCACCACTTGGCCTATTGTGTTTGCCAACTGTAGTTTTAGTTCATTCCCATGCCATTTCCGGGTTATCGCGACTGAAAGTCGTCCCCATTGCTTCAGGAGTTTAGCGTGTAAACACGACGCCCGAGTAAATCTCCGGACTGGTTTATTAAGGAGCCGTTTGAAAACCTGCTAATCGAAAGTTCTCACTCGTTATCTAATGATGCAGATATGCAGATATTCCTCAAAATCCAACTCTATAATAAAATCTTCTTTAAATGTATGTATTGATGTTCAACCATTATCAACTCTGTCGAATCTTTACCTTAAAATCTACTGTAGCAATTATTTTTCAATATTGTAATTTCAGTTGCGTTTACAGTATTGGTGACTAATTGTATTATAACACAGGAACTATTTGACTACTCTGATTTATTGTAAAATATTCTAGTGAGTAATTGCAGATTTCACAGCAAAGCTCTACAGTGGAGAAAACTGTGTTAAGAGTTCTCTTTCAGAACAATGCACAATACATACAATATGTCTGGGTATATTGAGCACTGCTTCTAATGAGACAAATATCACCAATTTTGCAGCCAGAAGCCGTCGACCAGTGGTAAGATTTATATTTTACAAAAGTGTTGGTAGATATCCTTGATAATGGAGAAACTGCTTTAGAGATTGCTTTGAATTTTTTGTTCTATGCACATGCACACGAACTGATAAAGGTCAGGTAGCAAAGCCAGTCATTTATCTCAGAGAAATCAACACACGCCCTGCTGCATAAAACTGGGGAAACCGTTTTCTCAGTGTCCTCTATTGGAACAAATAGATCATTTATGCAGCTGCCTGTTAACATTAGTTTTTGAGGGAGACCTGGCACTCCGTAGGATCTCCCCCCTCCTCCTCCTCCTCCCCGTTTGTCCGACATTTACACACACTTACACACTAAAGCTGTCTAAATATGCTCATTTTTCCCATGCTTCCACTGCACCCGTTCAACCCGATTCTGTTACGACATCCAGAGCTTTTCCTCGACATGCGCTAACAATTCTCAAACTGTCAGTACGCCCACGCGCTCCAAAACTGAAATTCAAGCCGGGCTACCTGAATCCATCAACCTGAACACACACACACAGACACACACACCCACAGACAGCGCCGTCATGGGAGAGCCACCGGCAGATTCCTCTGCTCAATGTTTATCGCTGCTGCTGCTGCCTGGCGCATATTTCACCCTCCGGCACCCCCTTCGCTCCCTTTTCCTTTTTTTTTTTTTTTTTTCTCCTCATCCCTTCCTGATGTAGAGGCGCGCAGGCACGCAGGGAATGTTATTGTAATGCAGAGGGATTCATCCAGGACTGTAAATATTGACAGTGGTGGCTGCTGCTGCTGCTGCTGCTGCTGCTGCTGTGTCCTGAAGAGCAGGGAGGGAACAGATAGTCACGACTCTCCCACATGGCTTTTTCCTTTTCTTTCTTTATGTCTGACAGGCTAGGTGTCAGCGTCTGGGTTGTTGAGACAGGTTGGACCAGCACCGAAAGTTTGCATGAGCAGACGAGGGAGTTCCTCGCCGCTGGAACGTGTGCTGTCACAACAGGGTGAGCCCACAAAGTTAAGACAGCTGGTGAAAACTCACACACACACTGCGGAACTATTCATTTACAGATCTACGTCCCTGACCTGAGTCTTTTGAGTCAAAACCGTACTATGTTTGATCCAGTCCAGTTAACGTCAAGTTGCTGTTTCTTTTCCCAACTTAATGATGATCTGCTGCGTTGTTTCAACACATTCTGTTCGCTTTTCTGCTTTTTCCTTATTTTGGTGATTCCTTATGAGCACAAAGCTACCTGAATGTTGCACATGTGCCAAATTTTGGGGATTTGGGTAAATTCTGATAGTCGTTGCCTACTTAATGTCTTCCACACCTTTCTATTCTATAAGCTAATAACTGCATCCTCCTCTATCGAGATGTATTGCATCATCGCAGTGCATGTTTTAATTTCACAACAGCCCAAGAACAAGTGACAGTTTCTTTGTGGATGCAAGTTTGATGTAAATTTCATCATCTCCTGCACATGCTTATCAGCCAGCACAGAATGGATATGCATGTTGAAATAAAGTTCATTAATTCTGGACTGTCGTGACTTCGGGTGGCTTGTTGTATCTGGCTCTATAGTGTTTTTAAACAGCTGAATCTATAATAGAAGACTGAAAATAATGCTATGTGAAATTCTTTTGTTTATTATAATAAGGCATTATCTTTGGTTATGAGAGTTATGTGCTGGGTGTCGATCAGACAGAGTGTGGAATTATTTTGTTTTCGTCTATTTTCCCGTATTTTAAAGCATAAAGCGCACTGGGAAACCGCTATATAAATCTGATGGGTCATTATTATTGCTATCTTTTTTTTTTTTTTTTAATCTAACATGAACTCACTTGATTTATAAGATCATTTGTTAGAACTGCTATAACATCCAAAACAAACAACTGATGAATTTCCTCTTTTAAAAAAAAAAAAAAAATTACTGATATTTCAAAGCCAAAACGTGTCATTTTTTTGATCAACGCTTCAGCTGACCGGCAAACGGCCTCGATAAATAACCGTATGTCCGGACGCAAAAACGCTGCTGTTCATCACCAAGCAAAAAAAGGTAGCGAGATGTGTTCTGTTGAGGTTTTAATGGGACCACGGATGACCGACTGGTCTGTGAGACAATGGGGAGAGATGCCGGAGCAAGATAGCAGCATCGTTACGTTACACTTGTAGGCCACACACACACACACA
The DNA here is from genome assembly GCA_036785175.1 of Eupleurogrammus muticus. Classification (NCBI taxonomy): domain Eukaryota; kingdom Metazoa; phylum Chordata; class Actinopteri; order Scombriformes; family Trichiuridae; genus Eupleurogrammus; species Eupleurogrammus muticus. Next base: position 20,141,437 of record JAYKQN010000013.1, on the reverse strand, counting down.
CACACACACACCTATATGTCTCATGTATATTATCACGACACACACAAATCACAATGGACAGGCTATGGAGGGGTGAGATAAAGGCAAAAAAAGGAAAGGGCTCAGGGTTAAGTGGCAATAATGATGGAGGATAAGACATCTGTGTGTGTGTGTGTGTGTGTGTGTGTGAGACTCACTTCAAAGCGTCTCTGGGAGCCTTGTTCATGTCAACAGGAGACACGGCAGAGGGACGCGCGTTAGGAGAGCGGAGAGGTAAAGAGGGGGGGGGGGTTAAAAAATAGGAGGATGTGGGGGGGAAAAAAGGAAGCGGTACACGATGGGGAACAAAGGCTGGAGGACAAGAGGACTGGGACGAAAGGACGGTAAGGGAGAAGTGGGTCGGAGGTGAGAGGTTGGGGTATGCGGGCAGAGGAGGGGATGGGGGTGGGCGGCTGTGAGAGGAGGGGGGGGGTCTCCTCTCGGTGAAGGGGTTCACCTCCAGTGTGAATGCAATGGGGTAAAACCGAATAGAAAGGAGCGATGGAGAGAGTTCCTGTGTCATACACCCGCTTTAATTCCACCCCCCCCCTCCCCCTCCCCCTCCCCCTGTCCCCTTCCCTCCCCCCCTCCGCCGCTGCTGCTCCCTCTCTGCGACTGGCCCCGGCGAATTCCCTAGGGCCAGGGGCAGTCCCCTTTCAGTCTCCAGTGACACAGTAATTAGAAGTGTGGGAACTGAATCCATCCCTCTTTCTGAGCCCCGCACTCCAGCCCCCCCTCCCTCCCTCCCTCCCTCCCTCCCTCGCTCGCTCCCTCCCTCCTTTCGCTGGCCCTTGCCCCCCCTTAAACCAGCGCCCTGGTTCCTACCCCCTTCCCCTCCACTTCCTTTGCCACCTCTCTCTCTTTTTTTTTTTTTTTTTTTCTAATGCGACCCACCTCCAGCCCGCTATCTCAGGAAGTAACATCTAACCTCAGAAAAAAAAAGCCTCACATGGGGTTACAAACACACTCACACACACACACACACGGGGGGGGGGGGCATCGAAGGCCGATGTTGGCCCATTAATAAAAATCTGCGTCATCTACGACTGACAGGACGGAAACTTGAAATAAATGAAGTGACACTGAAGATGTGTGTGTGTGTGAATCAAACAGGCGGATTAAATTAAAAATATGACAAAAATCCATAATGGGCACATCCTCATGGGGCCACCTGCGGTGTTCATGGGAGCCCCACATCACACACACTCACATGCATACACACACACACACACACTCAACCCTGTACCCTCCATTCCCCCCCCCCCCCCCCCCCCCCCTTCGCCCCCCCCCCTCTTCTCCTCCACAGCCAGAGTCCCCTATCTCTTCGAACAGAGCAACGCTGTCTCTCCCGCTCTCTGTCAAGCCCACCACCACCACCACCACCGCCGCCGCCGCCGCCCCAACCCCCATTCGCTATCTCCGCGGCGATAACCATGGGAACAGCAGCACTGTGGGAACAGGCCACCAGTTGACCAAAATAGACAGCAGGAAAATGGAGGGAAAGAAAGAAAGAAAAGGCTCCCTGCGACCAAGGAGGCCTGTGTGTGTGTGTGTGTGTGTGTGTGTGTGTGTGTGTGTGTGTGTGTGTGTGTGTGTGTGTGTGTGTGTGTGTGTGTGTGTGCGCGTAGGAGGTCCATGGGATCATCCAGACAGACAGGTACTCAGGCGCTCCAGTCACCTCTGGTTTCCACCGGCAACAAAGGGGACGCCGAGTGGCTTGAGTTGCTGCATTAATTCATTAATGGACGCGCGGCTTTGGTCTGAGATGATGAGACATGTTGAAAGTTCTCCTTCTCACACACACACTCACGCACGCACGCACACACACAGCCCTACTATCCGAGATAGCAGCCTCCCATGCAAGAGGCTACACCCTTAACCACAAACACCCACACCCAAACAGCACAGCGCACTATTACTACACCATCACACACGCCCAGTCACACCCGCAAACACGCACCTCTGGGAGCACATGTGCAAACACATGCACGGCGTCTGAGTTTATGCAAGTTCAGCAGTGGGGCGACTGGAATGGTTTTAACCCAAAAGACTGACACAAACGGCTGAAAAAAGCAAATTAAGCTCTAAAATGCTTTGTAATGATTCACTGTGAATGTACGCTTTATGCTCATTATCATAATGTATTAAAAATGAATTTTGCTATCATCATCATAATTTGATCACCTGTATTTAGCCAGCATTCGATTGTTGGTGTACTACAGTAGTAGTTATCAAAGTCGTTCTAGTTCACATTAAATGCAAATTGGACCAGTCCAGTAAAACTTAGTGAATAAAAAACACCTCCAAATTTCTCCCTTACATTTTATGGAAAGAAATACATTAGAAGACATGAAGAAGAAAGTGCAAATTTCAACAATATGATGCATGCATTGAAATTCAAAACATTAAGTAACTGAACAATAAGTATATTAATGTCTAGACACAAACCTTTTACAAAAGTGTAAATATTTTATCCCTTGACCCACAAAAGTTTACTGATTTGAGAAACTGGGTGATTTCTTTTGTCCTATTTTGCACAGTTGTGCAATGCCACGCCTGTACTGTTATTACTCTTTAGTAATAGATCATATATATTAGAGATAGTCCCTTCAATGACTGAACAAACTCGTGCAGATAACAGAAATAAATAAACTACTGTATCCGTACTGCTCACATTGGTGTGTCCAGCTAAAAAAAAAAAAAAATGCTCTGAGTCTCCAGAGAGAACACACAAGAATACATACATACAAACACACTCCTCAGACGTCACGACACAAGTTAAAATCCTGGGACGAAGTTCCGATGAGAAACATCAGACGCTGGCCTGCAAGGGGAGGAGGAGGAAATGGGGGGAAAAGACGCAAGTTGCGCATCATCTTCATCTTTTTTTTTTTTACCTACTGTGGGTCTAATTTTCCATTCCATTTATATCCTGTCTCCCAGAAGCAAGAAATCTTGAAAAGTATTGGCTTCTACTTATTTTACATCCATTCTTCTTGCCCGTAGCAAGCATAGATTATGAATCAACGATTCTGTCTATTTGTGATTTCTCTTTTTTAACTTTCCCTCTTCCTTTATTTTCTCTACACTGAACCGCTGCATCACAAACCTATATTCGTTATAGTCTCACTCGTTTCACTTCTCCTTCCTTTTTCTGTGTATTCAATATATCCTTTCTCTCTCTGTACAGTACAAGTGCTCTTTTCTCTTCTGATTTCTATCAATCCATCTACCCTCTCTATCCATGCACGCTGCCCCCCCCCCCATCCTTTGCTCTCTCAGGCCTTTTCCCAGGCCAAACATCCTGACCTCTCCAGCCTTCTACCTCTTTGCTCCCTGGGGGTGAGGATGGAGGGGGTTATGCCTGTGACCATTCCCACCCTACAAGGACTTTCACTTTAATCTGAGTAACGGAGGAGAATGAGAGGACAAAACAGAGAAAATGTGTGTGTGTGTGTGTGCGCCCACCAACTCTGGAGCTCCCAAAGCAAACAGACTTCTAACCTCCTGATAGAATCACATCACGCAAAAGAATTAAGTTTTTACACTGAGCCGGACACACACTCCCACAGAGCTGTTCATGCACTTAAATAAAGATCGGACATTTAAAGAACGTTCAGAGGAAGCACCGGCCTATGATAAGAACAATAAACAGCAAAAAAAGCCAGCTCTCATGATGATGATGATGATGATGATGATGACAGTCCAGTCAAATAAAACAGTGACGCATCACAGGAGCTTTGACTTTAAAACAACTCTCACACAGACGAGCTACACTTGTGGAGTTCATAAACGAGACTCTATGTGGGGGGTTACCATTCATTCCGTCTCTGTCTCCATGCGGTTTAAATGTAATTGTTGACACAACTCATTCTCAGCCTCCACACACACACAGACACAGACACACACACACACCCAAGCGTGCACTAACACACAGCATGCACGTACACAGGGGTGTAGAGGAAAAAAAACAACTCAGCCCACGGATGGTTTTATTGTTGTGAAAATATATAGGTCAGTGGTTCCCTGTCCTGCTGGCTTTCCATGCTATCAATTGCATTTGGCACATTTACATGTCAGAGAAGGTGTAAATCAGTGGTTTCTCAGGACCAGAATGAGTCACTTCTCATATTAGCAAGGAGTTTGCGTGCACTAACGCACGTCTGTGTGAAGAATCGAGCTTTAGTTATTATCACAGAGCCGTGCTGCAGATGCACACTTTATAAGACGTTTTGTATAAGAATTCTGTCAGTGATCATTGGAAGAGTGTATAAAAACACACACTCAATAAAAACAGAATAAACAAGTGGCCTACAAATGGTGCAATTCAACAATTAACATCCAATAGCACCCTGTGCCATGTGTAAAAATGCATTTGTATCAAGAATGCAAGAGGAAAAATAGCCAAAGTTCATTGTTAAGCACGGATCTTCATTAAGGTGAAATCGGTGAGGTGAAATCCGAGATGCTGGAGCATTAGTCCGATATGTAAAGAAAATAGAAGAGAAGCTTTTCCTCAGGTGACTAGGAATGTCAATGCAGGAAGTCGTCTAACAAGAACAATCCAACAATTACATAGAAGGGGGATAATAAATGAAGGAACATCTTAATCATCTTAACAAAATCAATGCCAAGGTGCATTAAAGCAGTTGTGGATTTACCTTTAATTGGTCACCTGTCAGTATGTGATATTAGGCAATATATAAGTCAAAAAATCTAGCAGAGCCTGTATTGGTTTCTTTTTGTGAAAGAAGCACCACATATTTGACCACAAACTTAGTTTATAATGTTCGGCATTATAGAGCTGGGTGCTATGTTACAATTTAGTCATAGTAGTTAAACTGAAACAAAAAACCCGGAATGCAATCCCACAAACTTCAAATTTGGCAGAATGACAACTACATGCTAATAAGCAGTCTTGAATCAATCAGTAAAACTGGTTCCATTTCAGCCCTTTTAAGCTGTTTGCTTTCACCAAAAAAAAAAAAAAAAATGATGTAACCCTCAAATTCTTGGCTTAAGCCTACAATCAAGTTATTCTCTTTCCTAGAAGTCATGGCAATCAGATCACAGAACAAAAAAAAAAAAAAACACATGAAATAGAAGGTTGAAAAGACTGGGTTTCTGCCAAAAAAGGGGCCATTTATAATATCACATGTGAGTGAGCAGGGCTGCTTGTGGAGGAGTCACCCGAGCTGCTAAAGTGGCCCCGTGTGCCAAAGAAGTCCTGATAATAGCAATCCCCCTAAAAAAAAAAAAAAACCCTCAGAGCTATTTCTCACCGGCGGGTATTAGCGGGGCTGACAGGAGTTCTTTATCATCCGACCGGGTTTCGCACCGGCAGAACGAGCCCAGACGGATCCACGTTGCCGAGTGTGGGAGAGTGATCTATAATTCACTACGCTGCAGAGACCGGAGATCACATTTCACTATCGCAAGGGAAACCATTATACCATGACCACAGACACAAAGACAGTCATACCAGCAGTATCTGGGGGAGAGGAACACACGATTGTCGGGGCTTGTTCTCACAGCATTTTCTACCGTTACCTTTTCCATTTCCATCCCACTGATGCAAGTGCATTTCTGTGTAATCAAACCTAATTAGATGCTAAAAAATAAATGAAGAACCGCAGCGTGCCTTAATTGTGATGTTGGCCTGATTAACACGCACTGTTAAGTTATGCAAAAACAGCGTATAATAGCGCATTTCTAATGACTTTAGACCTGTTTTCTGTGTGGTAATGTCGTCATTAGCTGACCTTAGCTTTGTTATTATACTGCAAGGAATTCTGCCTCCCTTAGGAGACTGTTTAGAAGCAGAGGGCAATCACTCACAGCGGCGCAGTCTGGCCACGCCGCTACTGTGCTCTGCAAAACATGAGAAACTTCCTCTTTGTGTGTGTGTGTGTGTGTGTGTGTGTACACGTTTGAGAGGAAGGCATCAGTAAGTGGTTCCCTCTCCCCGAGCGGCAGGGGAAAGTAGACCCTCTCGAGTGCCTCTCGGCTTCCCCCACCTCCCCCATGAGCCAATAATGCAGTCAGACAGAGACACACACACACACACACACACACACACACACACACACACACACACACACACACACACACACACACACACTCACACACACACACTGTGGTTTCTCCTCTGGAGGGGAACATAAACAGGGCTGTCTGTCTGCGAGCGGAGAGCTAGTTCTCATGACATCACCACCCAGCAGGAATGCTCCGCTCTGCCCCGTCAAAACCCCTCCACCGTCCAGCAACACGCACGCACGCACGCACGCACACACACACACACGTTGAGTGATTTATGCACGTCCACATTTTTCACAGGAAAACGCGTCGCATACACGACATTCACTCAAACGGCATTTTTCTTTCCGCTATTTTCTCTCTCCTCCGGCGTTTACTTACGTCGCAAATTGTCTCAACTAATTTCTCGCCGCCCGCAGACATCCACTTCCTTATCTTTCCGCATCCGTCCTTATCTCTATCACTGGGTTTTGCTTGGTTCTGAGCCTACGATTTCTTATCCTTTTCATATCTGTATTGCCTGCGCTGTCCACGGTGTCAGACCACACACAGGGAGCAAGTGGAGGAGAGAAACGAGATACCGGAGTGTAACCAGCTCAATATAGATAATAAAGCGATATCACCTGTGAGAACTTTTGTGTGTGTGTGCATGCATGCGCGTGTGCTTGCATGTGTGTGTGTGTGTGTGTGTGTGGGTGTGGGTGTGGGGGACATGGGAAATTACGCACTACTTCATTGTATTGGTGTTTGGAGGAAAAGCCCTATTGAAGCTCTTCCTTCTCACCTCTCTTCCTCCCTCCGACTCTCCTCCCTTTTCCATCCCTCCATCACTTCCTGCTGCATCTTTCTCCCCCGTCAACCCCCTCCCCTCTTATCTCGCCGCGTAGTTTTTCCTCCTTCGTATTCCACCTTTTTCGCATCCCTCTCTCCGCTGCAACCTGATTCGCCGTCACTGATTCTCACAGTTTTCCTCTGCCTTTTTTCATTTTTCCTCCCTCTCCGTTTCTCTCAGGCTTTTGGGGAAAGCGGTGACAGGAAGCAGCTTGGCTCTCAGACAATGGAACACATCAAAAAGCAGCACCAGCCTCACCAACTTCACAAACATGCACATGCACGCACACACACACACACACACACACACATGCACACAAACAGAGCAAGACAAACAGGACATTCCAGCTGCCGGCTGCACCGGATTCCTCGCCTTGGCTAATCTGAAACGGAGAGTGAGACTGGGAGTGGAGCAGAGAAGTGAGGCAGGGTGAGAACAGAGGGGGGGGGCTAGCAGAGAAGAGGAAAAGAGAGTCATCAATGTTGGGGTGCAAACAAGGGGAAATTGGAAAAGAGGGGATCAGACAAGGTCAAACAGTTGAAACTATAAACGGTTATTGACGCATATACAGTCATATTTTCATACAATTTTGTCCTCATGTATGTCTATGAGGGTATTTGTGTATAGTGCTAAACAAACAAATAGATGGTAAGAAGCTGCTCTCTGTAATTTAGATTGAAATTCCCATTTTGACTATGATCCCCGACATATAAACTTGATAAAGAAAAAGTTTTTATTTAACGTTTTACTATTTAACGTCCACAATAATTGGAAAGATTCAATTTGGCAGACTGTATGCATGTGACTGATATTCATTTCCACTCTTGTGTCTTGTTTTAAACAACGTGTTTTTACTATGTGTGATCCTTTGTGTTTATAATGTGTGACCCCGCTCAGTTTTTACTATTGTCTGCATCCAGATGTTCCGTGTTATGTGTTGTTTTATGTTACCTAAAACCTACCGAGGGAACAAAGATGGAAATTAGCCACCGGCTATAATCTTGCGTATTTACATTTGCATGCAAATGTTTACCGTTCGCGGTCCCTAATTTTACATAAATAAACTGAAATTGAAATAAGATGTTTGGAAATGTCTAATTTACAGGGTAATACCACATAGCCCGAATCAATATCATTGGCAAAGGAACAGGAAAAAACTCAGAACCAGTCACATTTACTCATTTCACCAAGTGAAAATGATGTAAAATACAAATACAAGCAGAATTCAAGAGGATTAATCACATTTTCATTGCCTACATCAGTAATTTAAAATCAGCTTACTGAAGGCCAGCAGATCAATAACAGCCCCAACAAATAAAAACATCTTTAGGCTAAAGTTATAATAAGGTTCATCATTGTTTTTTGTAGTTTTTACCGTAAATGTTGTAATTTAAGGGCACTTTCAGGGATACGTCAGACAACAAGCTGCAGCAAATGTATTAACTATTCCATTTTGAGTCATTATTTGATGTGTAGTTGATTTACTTTACTTTGTCTGGCCCCACAGTAGCAATTATTCCGGTTTTAAATATGGTTCTGAGTATTTTAATGAAGTAATAAATAGGAAAGAGAGAATGAGAGACAGGTAGCAGGAGAGAACGTGGGAGGCAAAGCGGTGCAACCGTGTCCACAATGTTTGCAAAACTGAAACAAACCGAAACCTTACACGTTCACAGTTTCAAAAAACAGATGTTCGACCCACAAGACGCATCATTATCTTAAATAGTTCCCCTCGGAACATCAAGTGGTCGGGTCACCAAAAGAACAGAGGCTTTTTTCAAGTTTATCTGTATGAGGTTAGACATGGTCTGAAGTGATGGGCGAGCGAGGAGAGGCCGATCCGACAGGGTTGTTATGTGAGAGGGAAGTACCGCCGATTATCAACTCAGGAATGAATCTTAGATCTATAATTAAATATATAGTAGTATATATAGTAAATGGGCACGTCATGCGTGAACCTGCATCACACAGGTGTCATTGCATCGCTATGCTGTCCTGGGGCCAGCTCGACTGTGGGAAAGAGGGCAGGGATGATTTCTCTAAGAGCAGATGCTTGTTGAGTGATGGCTCATCTTCTTTCTTATCTATCTATCTATCTATGTATCTGTGTGGGGCCCAGCTTCATACTGGGGGGGGTGGTGGCAGATCTAAACGGTTCTGGATCCACAGCATCTGTGGTTTTGATGCTACCCAATTATTGTCTATATAGGACACCGCGCAATGCATTCTGGGAGGGACATGGTGCATTTCAAGAGGTTTGCAGCTTTGCATTAGCTTCACATTTCCATATAGCCAAGGTCTCTGCTAGTTTATGCAAGTCAGGGGCATTCAACGTGACTCAAACTCACTAAGCAAATTATTTTTTATTATAAAACAGAAGGCGGCGAAACAAGCCGCTGTGTTGTTTCTCCGATCAGCATCTAGGAAGTGTTTGCTCTGTTGTAGCGAGCATCCAGTCCTGGGAAAATAGTGCAATCCCTCATGCATAAAAACACCCATGTGGATCACTACCTCTAGGGTGCACGTGCAGGTTTATGGTGCGATCAGTTCCTGTATGAATCGCAGGAGACGGCGAGACATTGCAATAAAAAAAAAAAAAACTGTTGCGTGTTAGTAATAATACATATAACGCCCTGAAGAGGCTGATCCGGCGGGGCTGTTACGTGAGAAGGAAGCACCACAGATTATTAACTCAGGAGTGAATCCCAGATCTATAATTAAATCGTCTGCACGCCACAGACGCAATCCCCCTGCGAGTGGACGAACCTCGGTGGCGTTTGAGCGACTATAAATCCACACACAAGCATGCAGATACACATCATGCGTGAACCCGCACACACACAGACACACACACAGGTGTCATTGCATTGCTATGCTATCCTGGGGCCAACTTGACTGTGGGAAAAGAGGGCAGGCATAATTTCTTTAAGAGCAGAATGCCTGGTGAGTGATGCCTTCCTTATCTATGCATGTGTGTGTGTGTGCGTGCGTGCGTGTGTGTGTGTTTGTGTTGTGTGTGTGTGTGCGTGTTAGGGAAAGAGAGGGAGAAATTATCTTCAAAATGAGTCAGGGACACTAAAAGGCACGTCTCACAGGTTTACAAGTTACAGCTCTGTTCAGGGGATTTTCACACGTTTCCCAACAAATCCGACGGCTTCTCACACATTTCAACATTTAACCACAATTAAGAAGCTACAGCGGATCAAGTACTTGTTGGAGCTAAACCAATAGAGATAAAATAGGAAACTCAACACTTGAAAATGTACGTTATAAAGGTTTTCTTAACCATTTAGAGGTGACATACAAAAATAACTCCTAACGTATTACTACTAGAAGTCTATAGTGGTGTATTTAACTGCCTGTAGTTTCAGATTTTCTCATTTTGCTGTGTTCAGGGTGGTTTTGGGCATTGGGTGGGTGGTTATATGTATGTGTATAATATAATTAAATAACAACATGTTCCAGGCACTGTAAGTAATTAGTGTGGTGCTGTTTGTTTCCTCATTTTCCAACGAAGCATTAAGGAAGAGCCCTGTACTTCTGAGGAATAACGACTCCGTGAGTCAGCTCCTGTCGAGCGCTATCCCCTGAGTAACCGAGCGAACGGCTAAATATTTGTGGTGTGTGTCTTACTTGCACGCTCATTCATAAAGTCACACACGACGACGAGTGAGACAACGACCGCAGTGGCGTTTCCTGACGGACACACACACAGATTGCGCATCGTTCACTCATAACTACACCGACTGATCTGTGTGTGTGTGTGTGCCAGCAAGAGTGACTGAGAGTGACCTGTGCTGTGTGTGAGGAACACTCCCCCCGCCCCCCAGTGTGTGCACACTCACTTTTTTTTTTCCCTCAAACTCTATGTGTGTGTGTGTGTGTGTGTGTGTGTGTGTGTGTGCGTGAGTAAGTGTAACAGGAGACACGAAGCCCTCGCCACACACAGTGGGAAATATTTGGGATGGTTTCCCTCGGAATGTCTTGGCGTGCCTATGGAATGCCCCCCCCCCCTCCCAACTCTCTCTCTCTTTCTTTCTCTCTGTGTCGCTCGCTCTGGTCTCCGGAGAAGGGAGGAGGGAGAGCGGCGGTAGACACAGATTTGATTTGACCCCCCCGTTTTGTCACCCCGCGTTGAGTTGCACACGCACGGAGATGGCACATAAACGCGGGGCGGAGCCGCCGAAACCTCTGAAAATGTGTGTTTGGGTTTCATAGCTTGTGATTGGAAAATGACCATGCAACCATGCAAATACAACTTAAAAGCGTGAGAATGTATTTTAGGTATCTTCTGTTTTCTAAACACGCTAAAAAAGGGTGCACAGATGTACACACACACAAATGCAGACGGAGGGTAACTCTAAACGTGTCTCAACCTCTCACATTCCTCCCGTTTCTCAGCCAGCAGCTTTCTTTGTAGATCAAAAGGACAGACAACAAGTCTTTCTATCACCTCGCCCTCCGCCACCCCTCCTCTTCCCTCAATGCCATCTTTCTCAGACACTCTCTCTTCCTCCCTCTCTCTCTCTCTCTCTTCCTCAAACACTTGTCCCGCTCGCACACAAGCTGATTATTTCGGACTTTCCTCACACGGTCTCCACCACTGATCTGTGCTATTTTTACGTCTTTTCTCGTTATCGCCGGGCTAACCCTTCGCTCTCTTTCTCTCTTCTGTCTTCCTACCTCCCTCCTGCCATCACCTCTGTTCTCACTTCTCTCTCCCGCTCGCCCTCCCACCCCTTTTCCTCTCAAACACCCCCCTTCACCACCCCCCTCCTCATGGTGTGGTGGTTCCTGTTGCTCTTGTTTTCACTTCCCCAGTAGTCTGGTGCGTGGGAACCAGAGTTTCTGCTGCAATAGTGTCTACTGAGTCTCAGTGAGTGTGTGTGTGTGCATCTGTAACCAAGTGTGCGTGCGTGTGTGAAAAGGTGCTGTGTGTCATCTGTGTGTTTGTCAGTTTGGGGTTTTTGAGCATGTGTGCATGCATATCACCGTATATCAGTAAGTATGTGTGTGTGTGTGTGTTTGGTGGTTTCGTGTCTATCTCTCAGGCAATCTCTGCTATCTCAACATGTCTATAAAAAAAAAAAAAAAAAAAAAAAAAATCAGGGCATCTGATGAAAACACACAACCCAAAGGAAGTGTGTGTGTATATAAACTGTCCATGTGCGTGTCCGGAAAGTAGGGACACGGCACGCATTAGTGGTAAGGATACAGCTCAATAAGGAAACTAAAATACACCAATCGCCAACTCCACCCTTTTACCCAACCATCTTTGCAGGATTCCAAACATGATAGAACACAATAGAGTTAAACCCTGTCACATGTCGACATAATGAACTCTGTCTATCAACAGATTTATTACAGACAAGTGGATTTATTGAAAATAAACAATAGAAAGATGTTTTTCTATTACAACTACTCAATTTAATCATATATAATATATATCATATTATCTAGTGTTGATTTGTGTTGTGCTATTGTGCATGTACTATTATGTTTGAATCCATTTCACTATATAATGGAAACATATGACAAATTATTCTTCTGAATTTATTAGTTAAGTGCACAAAAACTGTGATTGGGTGGTTGGTAATGACACAATGTGGATGGAGCTGTCTCACATCTATCAAATACACACACAACGATAGAAAACAGAGAATTGATGCTTTACGGTTTATGGCGTGGATGATCATTGCATTTTTCTGAAGTACAGTCTGGTGAACCTTTTATTTCAAGATACTTCTAAATCTACTATGTGTAATCCTGTGGTTTACGCTTCTGTCATGACAAAATTCAATACAAGTCAAAAATTGTTCTGCCACTTTAAGAGCAGATATAATATCAATAGCCCCATTTTCACACACACACACACACACACACAGACACGGCTCACACTATTGCTGTGAAGAAGACCTCCTTTTAACGCTGAACCAAACAAAGATGCGATTTAAGATAAGCCGCCGGCGCTCGGGAATCGGTGACGTACACCGTGCGTGTCAGGCAGCGGCAGCTTTCTAAGCAACAATGGCGCTTCTACATCGACATGACGCGTGTTTTCCCAGCACATCAAACCTTTAAAAACGCATGATTGTATGGTCAAATTTACATTAGAGGAGACATTGAAGAGAAGCAGAAAGTCACACCTCTGTCCCCATATTCCGTGTTCGTACCTTTTATAGGCAAAACATAATAGGCAGTGTAAAAGGAGCTAGTTTATCATAAAAGCATGTCTCTCTCTCTCTCTCTCTCTCTTCATTGTACAAGCCTGCAGACAAGGAGACACATACACAACAGGCCCTTCTACATGTCCCCTTCCCCTCTTGGGGTCTCACACATTCACACATTCCTATGCTTCTAAAATCTCTGTGTGGCCTATTGATACACAGAGACAAACATTAACCCTTTCCCTGCACAACCGTTACACACACGTACACAAATCTGTGGTAAAACTTCTCTTCTGTTTCGTGTCTTTCCTCATGACGTTCATCTGCAGTGTATGCGCGTGAGGGAGAAGAACCCAGAGAGAGAGAGAGAGAGAGAGACAAAAGGGAAACTAACCCATCCATTGCTAATCAGAGAGCTTTACAATGAAATAACAAAGGGGTTACCTTCGCCTGGGTGGGCCACGGTGCAGCCCCCCGCGGTGAAACTCCCTCTCTCTCGCTTTCTCTGACACACACATGCACGCACACACATTCATTTGGTATTAAAAGGTACAGAAATCAAAGAATCGACTGCTACTACGACTAACTACTGTGGCCGCGAAACCTTCAGCGAAAAACGCTAAAGACCTCGAGACGCCGCTGGTTGAAACATAGTGGTGCAACATGGTCGACTCTGCAAGGGTAGATAAAAAGATCCCAATCTTAACTATTAATAATATTTCCTGGATTGAATTCTACACCAATTAAAACATGCTCTTAAATATGATATATTCATGCTATTAAAATAATGGCCAAATCATTTTTTGACAAAAGGTGATTTTTTTTTTTTGCTGCCATATCTGGTAACCTTAATCCTGAGTTGAAATGATCAAATTTTTATGCCCTGACTTTTTAAAAGCCTGACGGGCAACTTAACAAGCTTTTATAAAGGCAGCTGCTTCGAGACTTAGGAAGGAGGTCTAGACATGATTCTTGAATCAATGTCTACTGGCAAGCGATAAAAGCATTGAGCTATAATGTTTTATAGTAGTCTACATTTCACAAGATAGACTTTAATAACTGTTTAATATAAAGTGCTATGGATATCAATAAATAAAATAAATATATCGCCAGATATAAAGTAAGGAAGGAAGTTCCAGGATGTATCATCAATTCATTGAAAATTTGCCACATCTCATGTTTCAAAAAGTTGTAAAAACTGTATGTTGGAGATGAGTTGTGTTCCATAAAAAAAAAAAAAAGAAGATCTGGAAAAGTACTGAAAAACAGACCAGACCATTTGTTTAATTTAACGCCAGGTAATAAAGTGTTTAGTTTGCACTATGGAATGAAAGAAGAGTATAAACCAGATTTAAAGTTGCATTAAAATGTTCAAAACTTGGCCTGAGCCACTTTATTCTTTAATGTTCCATAAGACAAACAACATTCTATGTATGTTCACAGTTATTCACTGTCAACGCCTTTTTGATATAAATGATTATTAAATATAACAGTCCTTTCATTTGATAAAGTTTTCCCAAAAAAATAGCTTAGGCCGTTAATTTAGGAGGGTGACGATATTCCATTTTTGGATAGTTCTAAGATAATACATTCGAGAAAATTACGATAGGGGAGAGAGATAACTCACATTGTAGAACATTTTTTTTCCTTTGGTGTGGTGTCTGAAGTATATAAAAGTGAAGGATATGCGGCAGACAGAGCTGTTACTGGTGGTGTGAAACACTAAATTACTTTAGAGGTCACATTTGGCCTTCCTTTGGCCGTAATATGTCAAAGTCACTTCCTGTTGAAGTGGCGTTCCGAGTCGCTCATAAACAGGGAAGGCGGTTGGATGACCATTTGGCCACTGGCCATCAAGCAGGTTTTTTTCCTTTTAGACGACTTGTGTGTTTGTGTCATTATCGGCAGCGTCATGGTGGTCCACACGTTCTACATTTTGGGTCGGAAACAATCCCAGCTCCCAGTGTCGTGTCCTGACACATTTGGAGCCCCCCTACCAGGAGCAGGCCAGGACACCCATGTTTACCCACACACACATTTCCCCTACACAGCCACCCACAGAGATATATCTACAGGTCGGGCGCAGTAAATCAAGCTATCACTGGCAGCGAATGCCATCGACATCATTCAATTCTTTATGAAAAAGAAAATCTCAGCGTGGAGCGCCCTTATATCTATCAACGTTTCTGTAATTGAGCAAAGAAGAACACGATACTGAAAAGGATTTCTGAGGAAACGTGAATGAAAACTTCTCCTCTGGGTTAGACTCCGTTTCCTCCTGGCAGTCACATTACAAACAGGACGGAGCAGACTTGAACCCGTTCCCTCTCTGGCGACTACATTACCTTTTAAACTCCTTGTGTTACATTGCATGGGTGACACATGTTGAAAAATATTTAAACGGCTCATGTTTACTTCCTCCCCCCCTACTCCCCGTCCGTCCATCCATCCACTTTTCCATCTATCCCCTACACTTTCCTTCTTCCCTGCCACATCCGCCAGCTCCTTCCAGGGCATGGCGAGGCATTCTCAGGCCAGATGGGATATGCTATTCCTTACGCCGTCTCCCCGGGGTCCGGCCCGGGGTCTCCTCCCAGTTGGGACATACCTCCACGGGGAGGAAACCAGAAGGGATAGTAATCAGAAGGCCTCAGTTGGCCGCTACCCTGGAGGTGAACGTGCGGTGGCTCAGCTTCATCCCCGTCAGTGAAGGTGAGGCCATTTTAACCCGCTGGTGTCCACAAATCTCATTATTTCAGCCTGTACGTCTCATGAACATGAAAATCAGGAAAATCTAATTATTTTGTCTTAGTCGGACTGTGGTTGGATTTTGAAAAAGAGTTTGAGTCAAATTAACATTACAATTACAACACTATATAATGCATAACTGGAATTTGATTTTCTCCTCTCTGTATACGCCTTAGTCGGAGTGAAGCTGGATAGCATTTGCCACAGCATTTTATAGACGAGGGAATCCCAGCATCACCTAACGGAGCAGGATCAGGGCCTAAGCTCATTTATTTGTAATTTTATAAAGAGTGTTAAGCACACAAATATAAATGAAATAAATTGTTTTCTCATTCCCACACCCAGGCACCACCTAGCATAACACATTTTCTGCAGAAAGTACTGGTGAGCACATGCTCCACAACTGGTTCAATGTTTTTTACACAATGCAACCAGCAACTATGATTAATTAAAAACAGAGAGAGACAAAAGAAAAGCTGTATTCTATAATGAGGGCAGAGCATTAGCTGAATTTATTAGGCTTATTAAGTTGTTGGATATACACATGTGTGTGTCTATGGCCATATTTACCTGCTGAAACAACAGGTGATGCCACATCAGTTTTTGGATTTTCTAAGTTGCACGTGAACTGAGACAAGGACAGATGTCTGACAAGTCATTTTAAAACAAAGCTCAATTAAAATCTGCAGGTTTTTTTATTTACTACGCACAGCATCCAAACCTGCCTATCAATGTCTCACCTGGATCCAACATCCCAAGTGAAGAGAATCCAGAGTTTGGTTCTGGAGTCATGACTGTACATAACGATGTAAACTAAACCGTATCATGTTTCTGCAGCATCGCCTCTCGTCCTAGCTTTTGCTTCCATGTCCATAGACTCAGCTTTCGCAGCCAGAGTTTAGCATGTCAAGGCGCCGTTGTTGCCACCTTTAAAAAAAAAAAAAAAAAAAAAAGCACTTCTCTAATTCCCCCTGCAATTTATCGATTCATTCCTCTTTCACTCGCATGCAATACACCACAAGCTCGGTTCTCATAACTCCCAGGGCTAACCAGTTCAGCAGTATTTTACAACCACAGAGATATTGCCTGTATCTCTTCCTTCTTTGCTATTAAGTTAATCTGCTATTTTAGTTCACAGCATGACACAGAAATCAGCCAATGCTGACATTTACCTCCAGAACCAACTGTCCTACCTGGCAGCGGCTGAATATGTCGCAGGGAGTCGGCTGGACGTTGAAGTGTCTGAGGACCCGGACGGCCTGGTCTCTGGCCTTCTCTGCACAGTCCAGGGACAGACAGCGACCCTCACCCACCTGGGAACGCAACTGCACAGGGGAGACACGCACGACACCCGGTGAATACAGGTCTATCGTACAGTAAACCCCTCATGGGGTTGCAGATTGCGTCTTTTTATAGGCTCACTCACAGTTTGGTAGGGTTGTCCACATGTGAGGATGACCCGGCCTTCAGCTTGCGCTAGCTGACACATAGAAGAATAAAAGGACACATTAAAATAATGCAATTAGGATTTCTACAGTGTGTAGTGGCAGCTGACGATTTGGTTCCTTCATGTGTTTATCGTCCTTGTATGAAGCGTTTTGGATCGAAAACAGGATCTTGAGATTTCGCTGTTTTCTCCCCCGTTTTGGTGGGGTTAGAAGCAGAGTCAATTCAATTCAATTTATTTGTATAGCCCAGAATCACAAATCACAGATTTGCCCTTAATGGGCTTTACAGTTTGTACAAAAGCATCGTGCAGTCATGGGTCAGTCAGGGGTCTTAAACCCAAAGTAAAAGAGCACGTTGACCATTTGGCAGAATTTTGTGTTTGAGGCCACAGAGGAACATCAGAAAAAAAAATTCTGTGCAAAACAAGTTGCAGTAAAGTTCCTGAATAAATTTGCTCTTTCAGTTCTTCACTTATAATAAATGCTGTGTGCATGTCGTGCTATTTATTCACACGAAACATGCATGAACTCGATGTAGCCTATGCATGATTCTTGTTAATAAATAGGACAACATTTAAACTTTAATTTAGTTTTAATGGTATGATGAAAGTTTCCAAATGTTGTGCACTGAAAATCATGCATGAAAAATTTAAAAAAATCTCAATTTTAATGTTCAGCTCCAATGTAGTTCCGCCAACCCACCGTTGCGGCTTCCCTGTGATCGGCATTGTTCTCCAGCATGACCACGTCGACCCCCAAACAGCGCAGGTACCTGCCGAGCCCCTGGAGCATGTTGTCGCACACCACCCGCAACTGCTGGGGGGGCAGAGCCGGGGAGTCCTCGGCGGGCTTCTCGCCACACAGGAGGCCTTTCTCTGTGCCGGAGCGAGGGGGACTGACCCTTTGAGCCCCCTGACATTCCTAAATGGACAAGAGACAATAATGTGATACTTAAGCGATCCCCGCGGGGGGATTTTCCTTTCACTTGCAGGCGGAGTGCGGGGAGGTCAACTCACGGGGTGAGCCATACAACCGCACCCCTGGAGCCGAGAGGAACTCCACATTGTGCCTCACGGCAGGCTGGTTGCTCAAGCCCAAGTTCTGTAGTTGAAGGTTTTTTCCCCCATATTGTGTCACTCAGGACAATAGAAATGGAAAGACACACGGATCAGACACTTCCAGACACTTTGTTGGTCTCTCTGCAGATAATCCCATTCATGTTGTGTCCTTCAAATATTTCTGTTTCTAGTATTGGATCACCACATATTTGTTGTTTCTTATCCTGGGGTTGTAAATGTCCTGTTTTATTTGTTGTTTCACTTTGAACTCCTTGACACTTGAATTTCCTTCGGGAATAATACAATTTATCTAATCTAATTAGAGGTTCAGGGGAAAAACCCAAATATTTGGCTAAACGTGGACACTGTGTTTGAGAAAATTATCTCATACACATTTTACTTTCCTTTAGTAGAATTTTTTTTTTAAAAAGTTTATCATTCTGCACAAGTCTTTCCAAAAGTGTTTGTTCATAGTAGTGTTGTAACAGGAAATTGTTTGTACATAAAGTGAAGAATGAAGTGTGTAGATCTGAGAGAAAAGAGAACTATATTACATGAATTCAGAGGCAAACACAAGCATGTCAAGGTCGGGTCAAGAACAGGTCAAGTAGTGCATGGATTCTGCCCTCAGCAATTAGTCGTCTCATTAATGAACTCCCCCCCCACTGAGTTCCACGTATCTGCCTTTATATTTTGTGTCTCAACTTTCCATTTATTTCTTATTACCCCTCACACTTGAAACTATTTACTGTTCACGACAACCCCGTAGAAATAAGTAAACACAGAGAATCACTGTAAAAACAGCAATTGATCCCCTGACCTCTTTGTCTCTCTGCTTGGCCCGCTTATCCTTCTGCTTTTTCTCTCCGCTCTTCTCCGATTGGCCGGGGGAGAGGCTGCGGAGGTCCTCTGGCAGTCCAAACCGTGCTGGATCGCTGGAAAGGATAGAGTAAACATCCAGCAAACAGTAGGCATCTGCCACTGAAGGAGGTTGAGGAATGAGAGGAAAAAAAGGAGGGGGTGGTTATTGGTTTGCAGTTCGTCAGGGGATAACAAAATAATCTGTGATATTCTATAGTGAAAAGAACAGCGACCATCTGTCTCTCTGTCATTGTGTATCAGCGCATGCATAATACCTTACCTGCATATCTAATTTGGCTGATTCGTAGCGGTCGCTTCTCCCAGTTGGACATCTGCTCCGTCTTGTCCAGGGGCCTTCCCAGGACCTGCTGCACCAGCAGGCTGAGGCCTTTCTCCGCTGAGTCCTCTCCCACCAGCACCTCCTTAGCGCCGTTCTGAGTCATTTTGAGTTTACCACGCTGGATCTGCGCAAAGCAGCGGACAATTTATGACCCGTAAAAGTCAAAAGTTCCTATAGTTCACCTATAAAAGTCAAAAAGGTGCCTTTCAAGGAGACAACGCGGGTGTAGCCTCATTCAATTCATCGAGTACGGTCGAATTTTGACAGTGCAAAGCACAATATTTTAAAACTTATATAAACTTATGTCCCTCCCATCTAGTGCCCTGCCACAACATACGGTTTCAACCAGACATTTCATGTGATCCTCAAAAATCTAGTCTAGTCTTTGATGCCTAACATCCTATCACAGGAATTTGGAAATGTGAGGTCAAATCTCAGGCACTTTTTTTTTTTTGTAAAATGTACTGAAACAAAAACGGGCATTTATAGAAAACATGACGCCCCTACTAATAAAAAAAGCATGATTCTCGCATGGCTCCTTTAAAAAAAAAAATACATGCCATGCCAAATTTGATTTAAAACTCATTTGTATGAAATTATGTGACCGACAGGATGGAGTTACCTTTTGGTGTAGACTAAGAAGATCAAGCACCCCCTCCATTTTCAATGGGTCCTCTAAAAATTGGTGCCAGGTGGCCAAGAGACATTTGAGATCTCCAGCCATCCCATAACCTGCAAAAAGAGCGGGGACAGAAGTATTTGAAGAAATGCTGCAGATGAATTTTGTTTTAACTTCTGGTACGGGAGGGGGCTTACCCAGTTTAAGCACACTTAGTGCGGAGAAAAAGTCCCTGATGAAACGGATCGTATCAGGGTGTTGACACAGTCCGTTTGCACAGAGGTCGATTAAAAAGACTTGGTCCGAAACGGCAAGCTGTATGAGAGCAACCTTCTGAGCTGAGATACACCCAAACGTGGGCTGCCACTCCATGTCCACTCCTACTATGCCACCGTCCTAAAAATTAATGATGAATGAAATAGATAATGAAAAATATTTGTGACAGCAAGTGACTGCCCATACGTTATAAAGAATGTCGCTAATGGTTGATGTAACCTTGAGATGAGGTGACAACATCCTTGTTTTGCTTAAGCTAGGGAATTTCTTACAACTGAATAAAACACTTATGTTACAAAAATGGACCCAAATAAAATAACTAATAAGGGAAATGTCAAGTCAATTATATGTATATAGCCCAAAAGTACCAATCGAGGATTTGCCTCATTTACAGTCTATAGAAATAGGACATCCTCTCTCCATAGAACTTTGATTTAAAGTTTTAACTTCCCTATAAAAAAAAACCTAACGAGGCTGAATGCGAAAGTTGTGTGCAAGAACTTGTAAAAAAAAAAAAGAGGAGCTGAGAGTAGTACGGTAAGATCAGACCATCTGCTTTGTGATTTATAGACCAATCATTAGTTCTAGACATGCGATAATTGTCTTTCTAGTCTAGTTTCTGTTCTTTTTTTTTGTAAAATCTTATAGACTTTAAATCTTAAATTCCAAGTGTTCAATTTCCAGTTCGGTTACCCTTGTATAGTGGACATACTGGGCACTGCCTTGAATTTAATTTAAGCTTTTCAGTAAACAATGTTTTTAAAGTTTGAGTTAAAATTTGTAAAAGCAATTTCTGCCGATCTGATTTTATTGACACATTCTTATATTAGCTGCAATACTATGTATAATATGCAGATGTTTTTATTGATATTTAAATGCTCACAAATACTTTGTCATATAACTATGTCATATAAATTATGACAAATTATCACTGAAACTGCCACAGGATATTCTGATTGCCTCATATTAAAAAATAATCAATTTAACAAATAAATATATTCATTAATAATTCAAATCTAATTTAACCGAGAGTTGGGTGCGGCCCTACCTTGAGCAAAATATTCTTCCAGCTCTGGAGAGCTTCTGGCGTGTCCACTAAGTGAACCGCGTCTCTGGGGATCGGCACCTGGTAGAACTTCTGACAGTGAGATTCACACGGCGTCCACTCCTCCGTTTGTGCGGAATCGCTCGGATCTACATTTCTGAGGCAGAATCATCAAAATCAATGAATGCAGGAAAAGAGTGCACAGAAGATTATATTAGAGAACCAGATGTAGTACTTTTGTGATATGTAGCGTCTTTAAAAAAGTACCACAGAGAGACTCAAGGGGTCATCAAAGTCATTCTGTTTAAAATACCTGTAATAATTTAAAAAGACTCATGATATTCTAGCAAACACAATAAATAGTAAAGTAGATATACTCAACATAAAATGTCGAACAAAACTTAAGCTCCAGGATGTAATTCAAGGATAAAGCAGACTTCTCCTATTCCGCTTTTTTAATAGAGATATACAGGAGCTTGCATAACTGGAGATGCATGGTGCATGTTGCTGCGTGCATATCTTTGGTGGTCAACTCACTGTAGATGCGGCGGCAGATTCTGCTGCGTGTCCCAAACCACGCAGGGAAGGCGATTTCTGGGGATGCTGTATTTCAGTGACCACTGAGCGGCTTCCTGCAGACCGCTGTACCTCACCAACATCTCCACCAACTGGATCTGAAGCTCAAGGTCATCTGCCACCACATACTATACATGCAGCATACAAATTCACACTTAAAATGCATGCATACATATATATACACATATACATAAATATACATTCACAGCTTAACCCACCTGAACATGGTCACTCCAGTTCTCCTGTGTCATGCCTTTCTATTAGAAAACAGAGGGGGAAAATCAGCACTATTTATTTGAGACTAATACTTATAACTGGTTAACTTGACTTGTCCTTCTCATACTGTTATGATATTATTATGTTGTCCAACTAAAACTTGTTTTGTCATCAGTGATATATATTATTCACTTATAGAGAGTTCCATCTTTTTTTATTTCTCTGAAACAAGCTTGTCTTTCTTTAGTGAAATGTAGAAAATGTTGTTTTGGGACATTGAATCCGTCCTTTGCTCTAAAATCAACCGTTATTCCGCAGGGATCTGTTACCAGCTTTTGTTGGCAGGAGGTGGAATTTTCAACAATTTTATTCTGTAATTAAATTTGACATATGCGTAACTAAAACCAGAATATGAGATCTAAGGAACAAAAAAGACATTTTAAATAAATATTTTTTAAGACATAATTAGGCCCTCAAGACAGAAGGAATGCACTGCACTGCTTGCCGTGCTTACTATATTTTTATTCATTTGTGCAGAAGGGTGTGTCAGCTAAACTCTATACTGTATATCATCTTATAAAATTAAAATACTTGCAATTTAGTTCCTAATCATCTCATGCAGTGTCTGCGCCAACTGGCTTATCTCTATTCCTCTGAGATTCCAACCACCCTCTGGGAAAGTCTTCTTTTTCTTTTCCCATGTATATCACACTCATTCACAAAAGGCACCGCCTTTGCTTCTCCTTCACATATACTTTGAAATATATAAGAAAACACTCCTTTGGGCTACACTTTCACTCACTTGAGATTGCAAATTAACTGGTACATATTAGGGATGGGATACCACTTTTTGTTTTTTTGGGAGGTATTTTTTCCCTTTTTAAATCACAGATATTGTATGTTGTTATAGATTGATTGTCGTGCAAGATACTGATAATTACAGAATCACAGTATCGTGATAATATTGTCATCATTAGTATCCATAATACTGGAGGATGTAACTTACCTCCACAAACCTCTTGTACATGAGGAATCGCAAAGAATCCTGCCTCCTCTTGTGCAGAGCGTTGGGACATAGTCCTGCGTCAGAAAGACGACATCACAGTCATTTCTGGAGCATGCATGAGCCTGAAATGAGCCACGAATCTGTCACACACACCTTGGTCGATGTTGAATTTCTCCACGAGCCGCAAGACATGTTTTGTCAGCAGTTTGGGCTTGATCTGGCCCATGCAGTGTTTGGAAAGGGAGAGACGAGGGAACTGCCTGCAGAACCACACACACACACAGCGACAAAACAACACCTACAGATTTAGGCTGCCACAACATTCATGAACATGCTCAAAATCTAAATTCGTTGGCATGGTATGATTAGGAACTAAATTGCAAGTATTTGAATTTATAGATAGGTGTGCACATACAAGGGAGTGTGAACTAAATGTGAACTACGGAGCAGCAGAGGTTGCATGTTGTGTGGCTTATAGACAGACATTTGCTCCATACTTGCTTATGACCTCCACACTGAAGCAGGGGTGGCACCAGGAGTCGAGCAGTGTGACCAGTCGTTGTTCCAGTTGTTTGTGGCCTGTGACGAAGAACTCTGCCAAAGACAACTTGTCCTGCAGGATGAGTGGTACACACATCTGCAGGAGAAAAGTGAGCGAGAGATCAGTAAGTTCAGTACTGACACTCCTAAAGTGAGCATATATATTCAGTGCTTGTGGGTTAACATGCACAAAGGGTTGTATAGACATACAGTATCTGACCAAAAGGTTTCCCTCACCTCCTCCATATCCAGCTCGTTCTGTAACTTCAGCTTTACACTAAGCACTATGGCCTGTGAAAACAGGAGTAATTCATTCATTTATTAGCATTTATCCCACTTTCTAAATCTTTGTTTGAAAAATTTCTGCCGAGTGATGAGTTCACCTCTTTGTAGCAGTTGAGGTCCTGTAACCTCACAATGTGCAGTCGCAGGATGTCGGGATCCATGGAACTGAGGTGGTAGATGTTTAAGAGACAGTCCACAAAGTTGGGCTGAGTATCAGTCAGTAGGCTAAGAGCCCGATGTTGGAGGGCCACGGATTGCTGCTCTGACAGTGAAGTCAGCGTAACCTGGTGAGGGGATAGAAAATATGAAGGATTAGATTAGAGTCTAAAAAGTGAAGCAATCATCTCAATCTGTGTAGAACAATCTGAAAATGCTGCTGCAGCTTTTTTTTTTTGAGGTGCATCTACCTGAGGATGTTCCTTCACCCACATCTGGAATTCCGTGAGGATGTGATGTCCGAGGGTGTGGCTCCGACCCTTCTGTTTACCCGGACAGCTCTCCAGGATTGTCAGTAAGGCCTCCAGGGGCTCAGACAGCTTTGAAAATCCCTGGAGGGCTGCCAAATGGAGCTGTAGGGAAACAAGAGAGGGGGGGATCAGTGTGACCAGAAACTAGACTGTTACATAGGGAAAACACAAATGTAGAAATGATTACAGCTAATCTAATCATCATCAGGTAGATTCATGCAAAAAACAATATCATCACCAATACATAGATGTCATCTGAACCCTCAGTTTATGCCAAAAACACGAATGTTTTAGATTGAAACAACAAACATGCTTGTTAAGCATATTTTTCACACATGATTTGCGTGTGCTTTTTTTTTTTTTAACTTCTCAAAACGTTTTTAACAGAATGTGGAGTTCACCTTTATGGCAACGGTGTTGCATCATCATCAGTGTTACCTCAAGAGTAAGTAAGTTCTATGTTTTTGCTAGCAAATCATCGCCTGGGGATTTCTATTTTAAGAGGCACTATATTTGTTAAAATTAAGTAAGTGGCGTGTGAATTTTCAGAATAGCTGACACAGTCGCTGTAAGCCCAGGCAGACACGCGGGCCCGTGACACATTTCTGTTCCCAACTTAAGCATGCAATCTCTGGCATTAGAAACTTCCTACACTAGAAAATAATCTCTGTGTGAGAATGCCTGGCACTCCGTCTTAATTTGCAAAACAGATGTCATCCACTCAATATCCTCCTCACACAGATCTCAAGTTCATTCAGTGCAACACGAATTCCTTCCTTCCTACTGACAGACACTCTGGTTTCCTCATTAACCCTCGGACACACGCAGTCACACACACACCGGCCGGCTTCATTTAAACATGCTGATATCCATGATCTCTCTCATGTTCCTTCCTCTGCGAGTGCTTGTCGCAGCCTTCTCACACACAAGGACTCAATCGCTCTACTTTTATAAACACACACACACACGCAATGCATGTGTGTGATTGACACACGCTGTGAAAGTGTCTCTTACTCACCGTGTGCAGATCTTTCATGGACCATAGCTCGAGGAGTCGGTCTGTCAGCACCTTAGGGTCAAGACCTGCAGGGGACAACACAAGCACGCACACACACACACACACATTGAGATGGGGTTTCACTCTAACCTTTGACCTTCATCAACCTGTTAAGGAATCAACGTTAATCTAGTTTTCTTAAGTTATTTGACTCTTTGAGGCAAATTATGCTCTTCTAAAACCTAATTTTGAGCATTAAATCAAAGAGATCTGCTAAATCTCTCAATGACAAAGCATTCATTTTCCACCTAATTAACACATTTACCTGGTAAAATAATGATGTTGTTGTATCAGCTCTTCCAAACCATAAATATATGTTTGGCCATAAGGACTGCCTTATACATTGAAATAACTTGTTTTGTGTCCAACCCAAATCCTAACTTGCAGGTAACGTGATATACTGGAAATATTGTTTGTTAAAACAGGCATAGCTGAGTAGCCATAACATCGGATTAACAGCTGAGGCCGGTTGGATAGTAGAGGAACCCGGCATTAGCTCTGCATTCCAACTCAATCTGCAGCCAAAATACTCTAGAGAAAACTCTCAGGGCAAACATTTTTTGGAAGGCCACAGTGGATAAAAAGGGCCCAGGAACAAGAACAGGGGAGATGTGTGCTTCATGTTTTGTGTCTATCTGCCTGCGCATGTGTTCCACTGAGCCGTCCAGCCTCTTTCTGTCGCTCATGCTGTGTGGGCTCCGCCGTACCTGCCCCCCTGCCTCCCTCCCTCCCTCCTTCCCAGGGCTACTTTTCCTGTTCTCCGCTCCCTCCCTGCAGCAGCCTCTCTCGATTTTGTCTTGGATTTCCCCAGGAAAGGGCTATGCGGTGGTCATGGTGTAAAAAATACAGCCTTCCTGATGCATAGCCTGGGAAAGCAGACCAAAAGGACCTCTCCCTCTCTCTCTCTCTCTGTGTTGGCCTCTTTCTTTACTGTGTCTTTCCTGGCCTGACACTATTTGTGTCCTACACGGTCCTTCCAAAATATTCACTTCAGAAGTCTGAGAATCGGTTATATTTACTTCACTGAATTTCTACTTGGCCACGCTGAAAATGTAATTCCGTCTCAGTCTCATGTTCATTTGTTCATTTTTAGCACTTGTTTGGGAGTTTCTTTCCTCTAAAGCTGTGTTTACAATACATGGTAAAAGTCTTTGTCCTTTTAGGTTCTCATTTTATAACAGCATAGCAAGTATTTTTGCATGTAGAAGACCCATTTAGTGCAGATACTGTATGTTTTGCATTAGTGCCATTTAATTTCCAGACTATACAATAGTTTTCAGACTTTCTGAAACCATTTCCTACCATCATTCCCACTTCATTTAAAAATGGTTTTCCAGTTACTTGGAAGTTCTTTGAGATACTGTATGTAAACCATTGTAAAGAATTGAAAATCTGAAAAAGATAATTCTAATGCAGCACAGACTTTTCAAATTACCCAACATTTAGAAACATCCAGAACTATCTCCCCATGAAACCACATTGACAGCAGCATTACAGCATGCATGGAAAACTGTCAATTGCATTGGAGACTGGATTTGAAATGAACGGGCTAAGACGTGCGAAAACATCTACGGTTGGAAAAATGCTTTGGTTTCAGACGTTTGGACGTGTTGTTGTGGTGCTCTGCTGTCATACACCCCACTTCAGCTCATTCATTCATTCAAGAACATGTGTCCTCACACAAACAGCACAACTCATTTCACTTCAGTTTCACTGTTTGTATGAGAGGAGAGGAAAGGAATGTGGAGCATGTAGCTTCTTTATAATCCTGGCTGGTGGGTCAATGACAGAACTGGAGGGTCCCCATTCATAACAACATAATAACCCCCATCAACACATACAAATACACGGACACACATGGAGTCCGTGCACTCGTTCACCTCTGTTGAGGTGATTTTTTCCCCACCACATTCATTTGTTGTACTATGAGAACTTGAAATATGAGAAAAAATACTACATTTGGCCGAGTGGAATTTAAAGTAATTTGACACTATCCTCATCTCCCACTCTTACAAAACAATAAAGGTCACACTTAAGTTTCAGTTAAATTAGACAAGAGATTAAATCCACAGGCAGGTCTAACATCCCGTTGCCTGGCAGCTGCCAAAATAAAGGAAACACAAAGATCAAGTATCTAAATGGGGCATTTGGTGTCACTGCAGCCACCAGAACAGCTTCAGTGTGACTTGGCAGGGCTTGTGCAAGTGGCTCAACTCCACTTCCACTGGAAGGATGCCACGACATTCTTCGACAAGCACTCCTATCCTTTTGTGTTTTGTTGTAGGTACTGGAGGAAAAAAAAAAGCTTTCAACAGGTGCCACTGCAGGTTCTTGAAGATGAGGAGATTAACAGCGCTTGCAGAATTTGATGCTTATTAAAGCAGTGTTTGTATGTTAATCGCCTCTCCAGAACTGACACTCTACAGCTTGTTTTCTATGCCAATGTGGACTGACACTTACCTACCGCCGCTACACTTAAAAAATAATGATGGTGACGATATCACTGTACACCCCATGAGCTCCTTGTGTGGTTTTCGGCAAATTTATGTTGCCAAGAAACACATCCAAATAGAATTATGGCAACACACTTATGATTTAAAGCTGTTTAAAATGTAGTTCAAGTGCTTTTGTTGCAAAAAGGTCTTGGAACATGTTAAATTAAGGCTAGTTTCAGCAAAATCATCCACCACAGGAAAAGACTGATATTTATTCCCATAGTTACTGCTTTTGAAGTTGCTGTGGTTACACTCAAAAAAAAAGAAAATATTTCAGTCATCAATACATCAAAAGCCGTGCCTTGTAACCTTGTTACCTTAAAAGACACAGGTTACCCCTCCTATGTGTTGTTTCTATATCAAATATTAAAAGACCACTCGATTGTAAAACTGTGATACGAACCCGCTGCCTCTGGAGTGGTACGGTTCATTTCTGTCCACAGGATGGCGAGCTGATGTCACACTGTAGAGGAAAGCATGTAGAACAACACATATCTATTAATAGGTGTCTAAATTTGCCGTTAAACATACTGTATTTCTTTAAAACTTTAAACTATTGGTGAACTGTCTATACTGCAAGCAACATATGAAACCAGGGCCCCAAGCCAATAGCAAAATATACAATTCACAAACAAATAAGTGAAAAACAAATTTTAAAGGTCCACTCCACTCAAAAATGTGTCTTTCTCCTTGTTCCTATAGTTGAATCTTTGAGCTTCGCTGTGCAGCATTATGCTTGTGCAGAGTTTGACTAGAGGCTGTTTTTTACATTCATCTGCAGAAAGTGGAAAATTCCTCGGAGCTCATTTAAGGTTAAATTTAAAGGGTTCGGCTCCCGATCTTTATTTGTGACGTCACATGGATACAATGATGGGATACCTCTATTTTCATGGTTTTCAGACATTATTGCAGAATGCAATCAAAAATCTGAATTGGAACAGAATGATGGAATTAAATATAACATTTAAAATGCTTATATGTTTGGCCTCCTCTTAAGGCCTAGATATTCCAAAAGGGTTCCCCACAGAGTAAAAATTGTTCAGCACTTAATGATTACGAACCAGTTGTGCTGATATTATCATTCCTGCACATACACTCTGAAACCTGTGGGAACAGCAGCCTGAGAAAAGGCAAGATGCCAGCTGGCTATGAAACTTGATTTCAGGCTGAGGATGTTTTTTTTAGGCCTGAAGTCTGGTTTGGTTATTTCTCCCTGTCTGAATATCTGCGGGTTTTCAGAGGCGGGCTTTGTCTCTCAGCAGCAACACCATAAAGAAAAGTGCTTGTTTAATTCTAATTCGTGGGAGTATCTGTACTTTAGTTGAGTTTTTTTATATTCCTGTCCACTTTCACTCATTTACTTATCCTGAATAAAATGTATGCTTTTATGCCTCTTCATGGATGGAAATAGATTATCCCTTAAATGTTGAAAGCTGTGAACTGAAGACCTTCAGTTATAATGTGGGCTTAGTTTTTAAAGTGCTTGAAGTCCTACAATTGAATGTCTGAGTTTCTCTGTGTAGAATAATGATCATACCCAATTTTAGGTCAGATTTTAAGCGGTGTGCTTACAAGGATGGCATGTGAATCTAAAAATAATTTAGTAAGTGAACCTAAAATTGTGGCTGCTTGCCTTTTTCTTATAAAAACAGCATTTTCTTGTAATCTAACTTACTATACTTTAGTACATTTATAATCAATGCATTCCTTTTGATTCTCAATTAAGAATTTAATAGGTGACTTCACCTTCAATCAAAGTCATTTTCTGGTAAGATGTGTGTACAATTTGATTTTAACTTAGTAATTTTCTCGTGCGATATTTGTATTTATATCCTTCATGCGCCCATGCTCAGCAGCACACCTGTAGTCACGAGTTTTCTACTTATCTTCTAACGCCACCTAGTGGAGTTGAAGCGCAAACCCACTTCCTCTGCGCTCAGTTTCACACTTTCAAACATTAGCTTGTCCGACTAAGACAAATCAAACATCTCTAATGAGAGCCGCACATGTGTTAATTTGCTGTATTCTCCAGTGTTTTTAATGATAGTGTCCACTAAGCTCCATAACCGCGTTGTTTGCCTTGCTATGGTGACTCGTGACTCAATTTTAAGCTAGCCAACCCTCGGGGCTAACATATCATAATATCAACCGTTAGAATGTCGACTGTATTAATGTGTTTATGAATTAGCATCAAACATCTACTTATACTAGTGTCACATTGTGCTATTGACGCAAATAAACTCACCATTTGTAGCTGTTTGCTAACGTCAGGTAGAATAATAGCTACCTACTTCTAGGTTTCGTTTATGATAAAATAGGGTATTTTTGCCCTCCGCAATGCCTGTCAGGCAAGACTCGCTGTCACGCTGTACAGAAATCCTTCTTCTTTTGTGGATTCAGGCATCGTTTTCCGTAAACTTTCCGTCACACACATTATGTAAGTATAGGAATATAATGACAAACGTGAGACTGATTAGAGTTTATTGGGAACAGTGCATACACATAGTAGGTAGAGTTGCCTGTAAGTCAAAGAAATAAGTCGAAATACCTGTGTTATGCTGGATCTACTCTGTGGTTTTCATAGGAGGCAGCCATGCGGGTTCGAAGTGCACTACTGCCACCTCCTGGCCGCAGAACAAACAGCCGGATACGAGAATTCTCGTTTTTATTATTATTTCAAAAGAAACGAAACACAATTCATGATTTCACAAAATACTTCTTATTTATTTTTAGCTTATAACCTGATAATTGTTTTTATACAACTAAATACACAGGTCACATTAAGAGCAGACAGATGTTTGTTATACTAGAATAAAAGAGTACCCCAAAGCTGTAGTTGTGTACAGTACTTGAAGATATGTATTTAGCTACTCTACCGCATCTATTTTCCTTATATTCCACACTTGCTTTGGGAAAAACTTGATAGACAGATTGAGTGATCCATTTTCAGAGGAACAGTCCTATTCTTCCTGCTCTCGCACGAACACATCAAGCTGCACTCTGCGGATTTCCTTGTTGCCTCCTATTCAGATCTACAGTTTCTGAGATGGGAGTGACCAACATGTGGTGACGTGCGGGACCCTGGCTGAGTCAGAAAACACATTAAGTCCAGCCCAGAACTCGGATTTCTTTCGTTTCTGCGGAAGTGAAACTCGGACAGTCGTGACCACCGAGAGCTGAAATGGCGGAAAGTGGAGTTCGGCTGCATCAAGAAAACCTGTCATGTTCGATCTGTACGGATGTACTGGAGGATCCGGTGGCTATCCCCTGCGGACACAGCTACTGCATGAAATGTATTAACGGCTTCTGGGACAGAACGGATCAGAGGGGAAACTACAGCTGCCCTCAGTGCCGACAGACCTTCAAACCAAGGCCTGTCCTGGGGAAAAACATCATGTTAGCAGATTTAGTGGAGCAGATAAAGATGATGGGACTCCAAGAGACTCCTGCAGATCACTGCTACGCCGGACCTGAAGATGTGGCCTGTGATGTCTGCAGGGGTAGGAAGCTGAAAGCCCTCAAGTCCTGCATGGTGTGTTTGGCTTCTTACTGTGAGAAACACCTGCAGCCTCATTACAGCGAGGCTACATTTAAAAAACACAATCTGGTCGACCCCGTGGCGAATCTCCAGGAGAACATCTGCTCTCGTCACCCTGAGGTGATGAGGATCTTCTGCCGTACCGACCGGCAGATCATCTGTTCTCTCTGCACCGTGGAGGAACACAGAGGCCACGACACAGTCTTGGCCGAAGTGGAAAGGAACGAGAGGCAGGGAGAGCTGGAGGCGAGCCGACAGGAAATCCAGCAGAGGATCCGGGACAGGGAGGAAGACGTGAAGCTGCTCCAGCAGCAGCTGGAGGCCGCCGGCCGCTCTGCTGACAAAGCGGTGAAGGACAGCGAGCAGGTGTTCACGGAGCTCGTCCGCCTCGTCAGGAAAAGAGGCCTCGAGGTGAAGCAGCAGATCAGATCCCAGCAGAAAGCCGATGCGAGACGGGTCAAATCTGCTCAGGAGGAGCTGCAGCAGGAGATCAAGGAGCTGAAGAGCAAAGACGTTGAGCTGGGGCTTCTTGTGCACATGGGGGACCACAACAGGTTCCTACAACACTACCCCTGGCTGCCACAGCTCAGAGAAGCCACGTCCAGCATCAAGGTCCATCTTCTGAGCAGCTTTGACGACCTGAAGGCAGCCGTCTCAGACCTCAGAGATAAAATACGGGACATCCTGAGGGACGGAGAGGCAGACAGTGCGCTGACGGTGGCCGAGCCTGAGCCCGAGACCAGGGCCGAGTTCCTGAGACATTCATGTGAAATCACCCTGGATCCGCGCACGGCACACAGGAAGATGTTGTTATCCATGGGGAACAGAAGAGCAGAGCAGGCCACGTGCAAACAGCCTTATCCCGGTAACCCCGACAGATTCACTGGCTGCATTCAGGTCCTGAGCAAAGAGAGTCTGACCGGACGTTGCTACTGGGAGGTGGAGAGGAGAGGGAAAATCGACGTAGCCGTCGCCTACAAGGACATCGACAGAGAGGGACCCTGGAATGAAAGCGGATTCGGGTGCAACGATAAATCATGGTCTTTATATTGTGGTAATCACAGTTACAGGTTTAGGTTCAACAATGTCCAAACTCCTGTCTCAGGCCCCGTTTCCTACAAACTGGGAGTGTACCTGGATCACGGGGCAGGGACCCTGTCCTTCTACAGCGTCGCCAACACCATGACTCTCCTCCACAGGGTCCAGACCACATTCACCCAGCCGCTCTATGCTGGAGTTTGGCTTTATTCTAATTATGGAGACATGGCTGAGTTCTGTAAACTCAAATAGGGAATAACTAAATTTCAGAATTCAAGTATCAGATTTTCTAAGTTTCTTTTTTTTTATTCAATTCAATACCAATATCAGCTCTCAGTTAAACTGGGATTGTCAACACTTTTTTAATTTCATTTAAGTGTTTTTATTCATAGAATATCTCACTGCTTATAATAATGTTGTTAACCTTCACTGACATTTCTTCAGATACAAATATAGACTTCTCTAGTTTATTAAGAAGTAGGAAAGAAGAAAAACGTCTTTATCTTATCTCTCTTAAACAGAGAAAACAGCAAAACTTTGTTAAAAAAAAGACATGTAATCAATCTTTAATTTTAAATATAATAATCATTTATCAAATGCATGTACATTCCGACATTCTGGGTTAAATATGCTGATTATGTGGATGAAGTGAATCTCTGCAAGAAATTAACACACTGGACTTATTTGGATGTGTTAATAAATATGTTTTTTTCTTCTGGCTTCATCTCCTTCAAATCTTATTCAAAGCATCTTAAGAAAACATGAAACTAAAAAGGGAGTTTATTTGAGGCACGTTTCATTCTTCATACTAGCTTTGGAATAGATAGATCGATTTATTCATTAAAACTAACCATTTTCAGAGGAACACTGCCACCTCTTCCTGCTTGTTCATACCCAGCAAGCTGCACTCTGCTGATTTCCTTGTTCCCTCCCATTCAGATCTACAGTTTTCAAGATGGGAGTAACCAACATGTTTTGATGTGCAGGACCCTGGCATAGACAGATAGAGTCAGACTGGGCTGCATCATAAAATGAGACCTGAACCCACATAGGACCTGTGGCAAAAGTCTTCTGAACAACCCACTGGATAATATACAGGTGTTGCTGCTGTTGCTAGGCAACAAGCAGTCACAACAAAAAACAGTTTTAGATTTCTTTTGTTTTCTGAAATTCTGAAATTGATTAATGCAAACAAATAAAAAAAAAACATTCATGGCATTGTTTTTGAAGGCAAGGTAAGGCAAGTTTATTTGTAGAGCACAATTCATACACAGGGCAATTCAAAGTGCTTTACAGTTAACCAAAATCACAAAAGGAGAGCAACACATACATAAAATCACAAAAGGAAAATCATAAAACATAGAATTCATCATTAATTTAAAAAAGAGTGAAGAGTGTAGATAAGATACTTTCAGTTTTCATATGCACGGTTAAACAGAACTGTCTTCAGCCTGGTCTTAAACATTGTCAGCGTTGAGGCCTGTCTCACATTCTCTGGAAGACTGTTCCAGATTTTAGTTGTAGGTTAACAACAAGTTAACAAGTTAGCACGGATGCTAACAAGTTAGCACGGATGCTAACAAGTTAGCACGGATGTTAGCACGGATGCTAACAAGTTAGCACGGATGCTAACAAGTTAGCACGGACACTAACAAGTTAGCACGGATGCTAACAAGTTAGCACGGATGTTAGCACGGATGCTAACAAGTTAGCACGGATGTTAGCACGGATGCTAACAAGTTAGCACGGATGTTAGCACGGATGCTAACAAGTTAGCACGGATGTTAGCACGGATGTTAGCACGGATGCTAACAAGTTAGCACGGATGTTAGCACGGATGTTAGCACGGATGCTAACAAGTTAGCACGGATGCTAACAAGTTAACACGGATGTTAGCACGGATGCTAACAAGTTAGCACGGATGTTAGCACGGATGCTAACAAGTTAGCACGGATGTTAGCACGGATGCTAACAAGTTAGCACGGATGTTAGCACGGATGTTAGCACGGATGCTAACAAGTTAGCACGGATGTTAGCACGGATGCTAACAAGTCAGCACGGATGTTAGCACGGATGCTAACAAGTCAGCACGGATGTTAGCACGGATGCTAACAAGTTAGCACGGATGCTAACAAGTTAGCACGGATGTTAGCACGGATGTTAGCAAGTTAGCACGGATGTTAGCACGGATGTTAGCACGGATGCTAACAAGTTAGCACGGATGCTAACAAGTTAGCACGGATGTTAGCACGGATGCTAACAAGTTAGCACGGATGTTAGCAAGTTAGCACGGATGTTAGCACGGATGTTAGCACGGATGTTAGCACGGATGCTAACAAGTTAGCACGGATGCTAACAAGTTAGCACGGATGTTAGCACGGATGCTAACAAGTTAGCACGGATGTTAGCACGGATGTTAGCACGGATGCTAACAAGTTAGCACGGATGTTAGCACGGATGCTAACAAGTTAGCACGGATGTTAGCACGGATGCTAACAAGTTAGCACGGATGTTAGCACGGATGCTAACAAGTTAGCACGGATGTTAGCACGGATGCTAACAAGTTAGCACGGATGTTAGCACGGATGTTAGCACGGATGCTAACAAGTTAGCACGGATGTTAGCACGGATGCTAACAAGTTAGCACGCATGTTAGCACGGATGTTAGCACGGATGCTAACAAGTTAGCACGGACGCTAACAAGTTAGCACGGATG
This sequence comes from Eupleurogrammus muticus, assembly GCA_036785175.1. Taxonomy (NCBI): domain Eukaryota; kingdom Metazoa; phylum Chordata; class Actinopteri; order Scombriformes; family Trichiuridae; genus Eupleurogrammus; species Eupleurogrammus muticus. The sequence goes on along the minus strand of JAYKQN010000013.1, from coordinate 20,106,055 downwards.
CTAACAAGTTAGCACGGATGTTAGCACGGATGCTAACAAGTTAGCACGGATGTTAGCACGGATGCTAACAAGTTAGCACGGATGTTAGCACGGATGCTAACAAGTTAGCACGGATGTTAGCACGGTTAGCACGGATGTTAGCACGGATGCTAACAAGTTAGCACGGATGTTAGCACGGATGTTAGCACGGATGCTAACAAGTTAGCACGGATGTTAGCACGGATGCTAACAAGTTAGCACGGATGCTAACAAGTTAGCACGGATGTTAGCACGGATGTTAGCACGGATGCTAACAAGTTAGCACGGATGCTAACAAGTTAGCACGGATGTTAGCACGGATGTTAGCACGGATGCTAACAAGTTAGCACGGATGCTAACAAGTTAGCACGGATGTTAGCACGGATGCTAACAAGTTAGCACGGATGTTAGCACGGATGTTAGCACGGATGCTAACAAGTTAGCACGGATGTTAGCACGGATGCTAGCACGGATGCTAACAAGTTAGCACGGATGTTAGCACGGATGCTAACAAGTTAGCACGGATGTTAGCACGGATGCTAACAAGTTAGCACGGATGTTAGCACGGATGTTAGCACGGATGCTAACAAGTTAGCACGGATGCTAACAAGTTAGCACGGATGTTAGCACGGATGCTAACAAGTTAGCACGGATGTTAGCACGGATGCTAACAAGTTAGCACGGATGCTAACAAGTTAGCACGGATGTTAGCACGGATGCTAACAAGTTAGCACGGATGTTAGCACGGATGTTAGCACGGATGCTAACAAGTTAGCACGGATGTTAGCACGGATGCTAACAAGTTAGCACGGATGTTAGCACGGATGTTAGCACGGATGATAACAGGTTAGCACGGATGTTAGCACGGATGCTAACAAGTTAGCACGCATGTTAGCACGGATGCTAACAAGTTAGCACGGATGCTAACAAGTTAGCACGGACGCTAACAAGTTAGCACGGATGCTAACAAGTTAGCACGGATGTTAGCACGGATGCTAACAAGTTAGCACGGATGCTAACAAGTTAGCACGGATGTTAGCACGGATGTTAGCACGGATGCTAACAAGTTAGCACGGATGCTAACAAGTTAGCACGGATGTTAGCACGGATGTTAGCACGGATGCTAACAAGTTAGCACGGATGCTAACAAGTTAGCACGGATGTTAGCACGGATGCTAACAAGTTAGCACGGATGTTAGCACGGATGTTAGCACGGATGCTAACAAGTTAGCACGGATGTTAGCACGGATGCTAACAAGTTAGCACGGATGCTAACAAGTTAGATACTTTCAGTTTTCATATGCACGGTTAAACAGAACTGTTTTCAGACCAGTCCCTGAGGTTCTCAGGGTCCTAGATGGCTCGTATGGCTCTAACATGTCATAGATGTATTTTGGTGCTAGACCATGAAGAGACTTGTACACAAGTAAAGCTGTTTTAAAGTCTATTCTCTGAGTGACAGGAAGCCAGTGCAGAGACATGAGCACTGGACTAATATGGTCATATTTTCTGGTTCTAGTCAGGACTCGAGCTGCAGCGTTCTGAATGTTCTGTAGTTGTTTACCAGCTCGTTTAGAGAGACCAGTGAGCAGGCCATTGCAGTAGTCTAACCTGCTGGAGACAAATGCATGGATCAGTCTCTCCAAGTCTGGTTTAGACACTATATTTTTGATTTTGGCAATGTTTTTTAGATGGTAAAAGGCCGTTGATATTGTTGACTTTATAGGCATTTATCCTACTTTTTTTTTAGTGCTTTTTTCCAAATTAGGCGTTAATATGACATACTCCAGGGGCGACACGGTGGTGCGGTGGGTAGCACTGTTGCCTCACAGCAAGAAGGTCGCAGGTTCAAGACCCGCCTTGGGGCCTGGGTCTGGGGCCTTTCTGTGTGGAGTTTGCATGTTCTCCCCGTGTCTGCGTGGGTTTTCACCGGGTACTCCGGTTTCCTCCCACAATACAAAACATGCTCAGGTTAATTGGTAAACTCTAAATTGCCCATAGGTGTGAGTGTGAGAGTGAATGGTGTGTGAATGGTGTGTGTGCCCCACGATTGGCTGGCGACCATCTGGGGTGTATCCCCCTGCCTCTCGCCTTAACGCGCTGGGATAGGCTCCAGCAGACCCCTGCGACCCCGAAAGGGAATAAGCGGGATAGACAATGGATGGATGGATGGATGACATACTCCAAATCTATTCAAAGGCAAAATAATTCCACCCAATTTTATTTAATGCATTTTTTTCTTTCATATCGTGAAGAACTTTGATGTCTTTACATTAGATTGAATGAAATAGAGTAGGAAAAATTCGAGACCACGTGGGTCAGGGTTGTTTACCACGTTCTGTACGTCACCCCGTACAGAGAGAAAAAAAAGACGCAGCCAATGTTGGCACCTCGGTGGCTGTTGACGTTTTTTTTTTTTCTTGAGGTAACGTTGTTATTTACGGAGAGCCGAGGCTCATCATATTCCCGAGTCGTCATGTCGGGGTGTCACAGCGGGATTTAGAACACATAATAACTCGGCTGCTGTCACGGCGCGACGCCTGATTCTGGCTCTCCACCACACGGCTAGCCAGCAGCAGCAGCAGCGGCGATGGAGTGGCTGGGCAACGGAGCCCCGGTTCACCCCGACGAGGAGTCCGGCAGGGAGCCTGCTCCGGCGGGATACAGCTGCGGCGGCGTGCACCCCCACCACCAGGTGAGCTAGCCTACATGCTAACCGTTGACCTCACTCCGGGGGAACCGAACGTGCGTTTGTAGCATGCTAACGGTTAAGCTAAGCCTGTTTGGACAAGTTAAGGAATCGTGAACAGCTAACTGTTAGCCACGTAGCGTCGCCTTTTATTGTCGTTTTTTGGGGTAATTTCATATCCGGTTTATAACAATAACTAAAATATAGTTATCTTGTCACACTAGGGCAGATAAGAAGGGCCAGCTGACCTCCTCCTACAAGGGAGGAACCACGGTGTAGACTATAAGGGGTCTACATGAGATGTAGAGAGGTCCTGGCCTGGGGTTAAAGAAAAAACAATGGGGAAAAAGTGGATTTCCTGCAATTCTGTAACTTACTTAACACAAGAAATAGTCCCCTAAAATAGAGGCTGCCCCCTCCACTGTAATTTGCTGACTTAAACGCACCTTCATTAGCTGTATCACAACAATTCTGATTTGTTTTCGACCAAATACTTAAATATCAATAGTGACACATTTTGGTAGGGATACCTTGAGAAAACCACTGGCTACCACCAATGATTTTCTGTGAATTTGTTCGATATTTTTTTGCTTTCCTACAAAGTTTAGCGATAGAAGCGAATTAAAGGCTTAAACAAACCCATGGAACTGTTACTGGTCACAAAACACTTGTCCCTCCCTTACAGATTCTGCACATGCATTTTTGTTAATGGAGATTATTGTCGGGATGACTATTGTCATTTATTGTGATAAGAGGGGGCAGCTGGTGAAACCATCAGGGGGGTCTTGATGAATCCTCCCCTGGATTTTTGTGTGCATTTCCCACAATTCTATATATCTATGTAAGGAAATGTGCTAATTTTGTGCAGGACTGAATTGTATAATTGAATTGAAATTTAAAGGAATAGTCTGGGGGTTTTCCCTGAGATAGCGGCTTCCCCTCCACTTCATAATCTCACTGTGTGTTCATGCCACAAGTATAGCAACAGGATTCTACCCGTTTAATGGGAACTGGCAACACGGAGCTACAAACTGACACCCGACAGTTGTCGTTGCGTGACGGGTGTTACAAATAACGTTGAGCTGGCCTGGACTTTTTTCAGCGCTCGGATGTCGCGGCAAAGTGTCAGTCAATCATTTCCGTCTGTTTGACCATGTCCACATTCCTCTCCTTGGAAAATGTAAGGAAGGAAAAAACTCTACATTTGAGCAACATACGAACACAGATTCAACATGAACGTCCCTCAGCAACAAGGTCTGTTTGAAAGACAAACCAAACACAACCATAATTATAGACTTATATTTCAGGTAAGTCAAATTCAGTGTAGTTCATGGGCCACATACAGCACAATCAGAAAAACTAAATGACTAACAATTTAACTTCTGCTGTTATTAAAAAAAAAAACATTCTATAAGAGTACTTACTTACATTTACAAAACAGGAGGGATGACATAAGAAAAGAAATCTGTCATTTCATATTCAGTCAATCTACTGTTTTAATTTCAAGACATTTACTCACTGAACAATATTTAGTGTTTTAAGCAGCAAGTGAAGTTATCTCCTCCTTTACAAACCATTTACAAATCAAAACGGTAAATATTTTATCCCTTGAGCTCTGAAAAATCCTCACTGACTTTATATTTCTGTGTAGAAACAGCAACTAGTTCATTTTTTTTTTTTATCTCAATTTGTACATTCCTTCAGTTGGCTGGATTGGACCCTTTAGCAGGTTCTGGCCCCTGGACCTCATGTTTGACGGCCCCACACATTCCAGTTTCCTACCTGTATCACCAGATCTTCCCTGTCTACCCACTAAGTTCAGCACGATGCTTCCTCTCTTTGTCTCTTGATACATTGAATGTGTAATATTTCATCATGGTTATGCACTTGTCCCCTTTATAGTATAAACGCGTGAGGTGCTAGAATCACTAGACGGGAGTCACTGTGAATCTGCTTCAAATCCACAGTCATGCAATTACTTTAGCTGAGTTTTGTGTAAACACAAAACAGATCACTTGCTCTTATCGTCATCCTGTGAGGACATTGCTGGAGCCGGTGACAGAAAGAGCTCATCCATATGCCCGGACGATGAGATCAGAGGCCACAACAGGACATGAAGCAGCAGCAGCAGCAGCTCTCCCTATTCCTGCAGGTCCTCAGGATTCTCAGATACTGACAGCTGTGTGCGGGTTGATGTCTGGTTGTTGACTAAAAAAAGCATTTTGGCGGATTGCGTACCCATTGGATAGATGGAAACAAGCATTTACTTATTTTTAGCTCTCTCACTCCACCCTGAACAAATACAGCATGTCATGAAAGCTTAAAGCCAATGGCCTAAATTTGCATGATGATTCAGAGTGATTAGGGCGTATGTAGGCGTCCGCTTTCCAGTTCTAGCAGAGAGAGAGTCATACTGTGGGGGGGAAAAAAGATGTATTCAAACTATTTAGAACTAAGATTTAAAGATAAGCCCCCTGGTGATGAGAGATATGTAGTTATCCTAAATATAATTCCTCTTTCCTCAGGAGGATATTGATGTGACTCTCTTTATTGGAGAATAGAGGCAGATTGTGAGGATAAATTGCACAACAAGAGGATTCTTTTGCAAATCAGCACTTTACTATTTAGACCGCTTAGATTTTACACTTTCCTTAACTTGCACAAAGTACAAGAGACTGTTTATTTGACTCGACTTGGCGGTATGTTCCTTTGCTCTCATTCTCATGCCCCTGTTTCTTTCTCTTTCCATCCGTCCTCGCCATCAGGTGCCGTCATCTCACCTTTGTGACAGCGCCATGGCGTCACTGTGCCAGAGCCAGCAGCGTTGTGTGAAGGCCTCCATCGTGTCCAGCTGGACGCTGGCCGAGGCCCAGGACCGGCTCGGTTCTCTAGGGGTCCACAGCTCCGAGTCCCTGGAGCAGGAGCGCGCCCGGACACTGGTCTGCCCCACAGAGCTCACGCACATTGAGGAGGAGTGGCGCCGCAAGGAGAGCATGCTGGGAGGTCAGGAACCCAGCCGAAGTCCTGTGCTCGGAGCTGTTGGAAGCTGGGATGTATTCGATAAGGTAAAAAATACTAATAAAATTCAAAAATAAAAATTACGAATGCATTGGTGGTCTGTTTATTAACATTTTCTTATTCTGTATACTGCCCATGACGGCATCAGAGCTCAGATGTCGCTTTCTTTCTCTTCCAGAGTATTATCAATGTCCCAAGTCAACCTGTAGAAATGGATCAGGACAAATGCAAGACATTTCTCCAAAAGTATGAACGAGAGCTCAGGCATTTTGGTAAGTGCTTCATCGGGTCATAAATGGGAAACAATAGGAAACGGAATGTAATATTTTATCCTTGCAACTCATAGCCTGTAGCAGAGGACTGTTGCAGATTTCTTCACCAGCTTCACTAACGGAGGTCATAATTTCAAAAAGTTTTTATGTGCATATTTGAATTGAGGCTTTTGGCTTTTATCTTAAAGAGCTTGGCCTGCTTGTGGTAGAAGTAAAAAGGTGATTTGCCCTCAAAATATAATCTTATTGAATAATAAATGATTACAAAAGTAGTCAAGCCTATTTTAATTTAGTCATCATGTGTATTGTATGCATTATTTGCCAACACTCTTTTTACATCTAGATTGCATGTTGTAATCTACCATGCTTTGTTTCTATTCGTCAGGTATGTTGCGGAGATGGGACGACAGTCAGAGATTCCTTGCCGAAATGCCTCAGCTCATTAGTGAGGAAACGGCCAACTTCCTAATTCTGTGGTGCATCAGGCTACAGCAAGAAGGGGTAATGTACTTAAATTATAAGGCCGGTGCTGTTTTATTTCTCATTATTACAAATAGCATTATTAACAATTATACAAAGACAATGCCACCAAGACATCCCATAGCAGCACATAATCCTTCATTAAAAAGAGATCAACAGCAGTGTAGTCCATTCTGCTTAGCTTGTCAACCTAGAAAAAGCTGTGTTCCTGAGCATGTGCTCAGTCATCCACACACAATGAGAATGCACGTTTAAAATAGTTTTATAAACTGTGATCGCCACTTTCAATAAAATAGGCCTTTTCACAGTAGAAACTTCACCATGTCATGGTAGAGAAAGCAAAATTGTTTTATTTAACATTAATTAAAAAGCAGAAAACAACAGATATTGCATCCCAGGTTAAAGGGATAGTTTCTGAAAATGTACCCATTGTCATGAAGTCATACCAATAGTTGCCTCATGCAAAGACATGAGCTGCTACTATGCAATTGATGGTGTTTTTTGGTTTCCCTTATCAAATTCAGCAAATACACAATCCAGCAACCCGCAAATGCTATGGTAGAGAAGTTGCGACCTGTCCATCCATCACACTATGAGATAATAACTGTAACGTTACAACATGTGACGCAAGTACTCAGGACTACTTTCTTCAGGAAGCCACTGGGGGGAGTGACACAGTGTGTGACCTGCCAAGAAGTAGCTTATGAGATCACTCCACTGTAGCCATAGCCATATGTGGTGTGTGTCCAGTAAAGTCCAGCTTTACCTTAAAATAGTTCCATCTAATAACGTTCCATTATTATCACACAGCGTGGTGAATGTTCAGGTCACAATTGGTCCATCGCAGCATTTGGGAGTTACCGGATTGTGCATTTTTTGAGTTTGATGAGGGAAACCAATAAATACCATTAGTCGCGTTGTGGCTGTGACTATGGGAATCATTACGATGGGTTTTCTTTTTTCAGAAATCTTGGACTATACCTTTTTAATGTAGGAAAAACTACATACAAATTATAAAATTTAAAATAAACATTTATTATAACAATGTAAACATATTTATTTTTCCACTACATGTGTTTTTTATGTGTCTATCCAAATGATGTCTTTATCTGAAATCTCTTCCACAAGTTTCTCTTTTTCGTGGCCACTCTCATATGCTCTTCTTAAATTGCCCAGTCTAGAGAGTCTTTCCTCAGAGGTCTTCTTACCTGTGTGAACTATCATGTGCTGTTTTAACATCCCCGACCGAGAGAACCTTTTCTCACAAGTGTTACATGGGTACGGCTTCTCAACCATGTGGACTATCATGTGCTGTTTTAATGTGCCCATCCGAGAGAATCTTTTCTCACAAGTGTTGCATGGGAACGGCCTCTCGCCCGTGTGGATTGTCATATGCTGCTTCAATGTGCCCTGCTGAGAGAAACTTCTCTCACATGTGGTACATTGGTACATCTTCTGACCGCTGTGGAGTCTCACATGTCTATGGAGGTTGCTCTTGTGCTTAAAATTTTTTCCACAAGTATCACATTTAAAAGAGTGGTTTCCTGTAATCTTTAATGTGGTGGAGATGTCTTCATTGTCATTGCGATTCTTGCTTCTCCGATGTCTCTTGTTTATTTTCGGCTTAGCGTTTCCAGTTGATCCAGAGCCTTCATGTTTGTGATTGTGGCTCCTGGCTGCATGAGAGCGATAAAAGACGAGCTGGTTGCCACTGCCAACAGGCACATGAACAATATTTGCTTTCTCACCTGCAAAGTGAGATTCATCAGGGCTCAAGTCCCGAGTCGGATCTTCACTCTTGTCGCTTTCCTCACAAGTAGGAGTCAGCATAAAGGTTTCGGTCTCCTGCTTCAGTGTCAGCTGTTCTCCCTCCAGACTGGGGCAGAGTTTTTCCTGTTCCTCTTTAATTTGTGGAGGCTCCGGGTTGCCTCGTTCCAGATCAGTGCAGACTTCATGCTGTTCCTCTTTAATCTTTGGCGGTTCTGGGTCATCTCGGACCAGACTGGAGTTCCTCTCCTGCTGTGGGGGCTCTGGAGGGACAAAAAGGGAAAATGTGGCCCCAGATTTATAAATATTAACAAATAGATTCCTACATGTTTATAAAATCATTCAGTAATGATTTATAGATCTATTGTTAATCATCAACATTAACATTATTTGGGGGTTGAGTGATTTTTTTTTTTAAGCTATAAAAGTTTTAAAAAATGTAAATAATTTATGATGCATTAGTAAATGATTCCTCAGTTAATAATAATGCTACTGAAACCTTTATTATTGCCTCATTAAAAAGTTATTTAAAAATCCCTGACATGGGATTGTCGAAAGTTAGTCAAGTTGGCTCTAAAGGTTTAGTCACTTCCATTGAGTTTTAAAAACTAAATCATCTACAAGAAGACTATTTTATAATTAGACCTGCACAGTTACACTCATTGCACATAGTAAGTAGATCAATATGGAACAATTGTACAAAAAAATTGAGTCTATAGTGGATCATTGGGTTGCAAATGGAAATTATTGAATATAATGATGCTGCATTAAAGGAAAACTTTATGGAAAAATACCATTATTGAGTATAATTCTGTCACGGTTTATGATATGCACATTCCCTAGTAGAGTTATTTTGAAATTTATCTCAGTTGTGCAGCTGCATGTTATTTTAATGCATGACTCCAAAATGGCAATAATTAACATTACAACTAGGCCAAGTTTGCACTCAGACACAGCTAGTGCAACAGGCTGCAGGTTTGATGTCATGTAGATGGATAAATACGCTAAAATCATATTAATGTAGGCCTCCTATTCTTAAAATAGATTCTAACAGCATTAAAACCTTCAGCTACATCCTCTAACACTTCACAAGTGCAATGTATGCAAAAAGAATTAACCCTTGACCTCAATATTTATGCGTCACACTTAATGTTCTACTGAAACCCAAGTCAGAAGCTAACTTCAGAGACACCTGAACACATTATTATCTACTATGGACGTATATAAAGCTGATTATTCGGTTATATATTATCAAAATAATTAAAGTTCTACATACCCGTCATGTGGAACTTAATTTCAGGTTTTAAAACAATATCCAGCTGTCTGCGCAGGCGATGGAGCTCTTCCTCGTACTGGACAGTCGTTTTTTGGAAAGCTAAGAATATTTCCGCAGCAGCAGCCGTTAGTCGCGTGTTGATGAACTCCCTCAGAAACTGAACTGAAGACATTGTGGCTTGATGGCAAGGACTTTATCTTCAACAGAAGACGTTAAAATCAAAGTCAGGCTTTGCTGTCAGCTTTCGAAAAGAGATGAGCCAAAAAAAGAGAGAGGGCGGCAGTGATGGTGAGAAAGATGGTGAATGTGAGAAATGGGACTTGTGTTCTGGTTCCTGTCGCAGCCTTTACCACAAATAAACAGTACCACACCTCCACTTTTCTCCGTACAGCCCTGCAGGCTGAATACAGTCTGTCAGACTGAGGAGAACACACATCTTTTAGGCAAATATGCCTCCTCAATACCAGCTGAAGCCACAGTAAATGAGAGATGAGATAGAATCATCAAGTATCTGATTAAAGTATTCAAATGACTGTTATTTGTTTGTTCCTCCCAGCCTTGAGGCCAATTTTCTTAATCTTCTTACACCATTAACTTTTACAACTTCCTAAGAACCAACGTGTCTCCACCCTAAAACTGCTTGATCACAGGGACATTTTTTTTTCCAATTTCATTTTTGTTAAACCTTTTAATGCTCCTACTTAATCATTTTACAATATAATTCTCATTCTGAGGTACAGAGGCAGTCTGGTAGAAGTTCACATTTAAAACCAAATGTATGTGAGTAAGCCTGAGTTACAGCAGATAGATAGAAGATATTGATAAGTACAGCTGCATCTTTACAAGGGCAATGTGAACAAAATGCAAAAATATTTGTTAAAAAACATGCAATTTAATGTGCCATTTCAGCTTCTATGAACACCATCATGAATTAATTTAATATTTATGCACCTGTCACAGTGTGAACTTTACATGTTCAGGTTTAAGTAATGGAACTTGTATTATGAATCTTAATTACATTTGACATTGCATTACATTTAACAGAAATGTTAATATTTGCTTCAAATGTTAATTTTGAAGCAACTATTAAACTAATGGAGGTTCATGTAATCATGACTAACATCTACGTATGTGGTCAGTCTCTAAAGTCCGATACTCCAGTAAGAGTTTGACTCCTAACTCACCATATACTGCATATTATTGCATAGATGTAATCTATTGTTCTTAACAATTAGATACGCCAGCTAAAGCGGTTAAACTTCTCTTCTGCTAAGACATTCACAAATACTTTTCGTGTTGTTTTTTCTGTTCTGCAGAAAGAAGCACTAATGGAGCAGGTGGCTCACCAGGCTGTCGTCATGCAGTTCATCCTGGAGATGGCCTCCAACTCTCAGCAGGATCCCAGAGGCTGCTTCAGACAGTTCTTCCACAAAGCCAAAGTAAGGCCCCGTGCATCTGCAGATTAGGTGGCATTCTTAAAAACGTCTATCACATTCTCCTCAAAAGTTTCATTTGTCAACCAATATTGTTTTGATGGAATAACGCAGCCTAAATAAAATAAAATAAAATAAAAAAAAATTGATCCCACAACGGGGAAATTTGTGTGTTACTGCAGCGTTACAGATAAAGAGAAGAAAACAAAGCTGAAGAAGCGTACACAGTATGCATTATCGACATAGAATGGAGAGAAAATGCTAATAAATAGTAAGAAAAGAGTATGCATAAGCAAGGCATATATACATACATACATGCACGTACATACCTACATACATACACATACACACATATTTGCATATATATATATGGACATACATATCCACGCACATACCCACATGTACACATACATAGCTAATGCACACTTAAGGTGCAGGGTGTGTGTGAAGAGAAAAAACTGACCAGTGTAAAAGTGACAGAGTGACTACAGTGAGGTATATACAAGTATAGAATATATTCAAACTAATTTTAATACCTCAAATTGTTCTTTTTTTTCATCTATATGGGGGCATGTCCTTCACCCCATGAAGCCCGCCATGTTTTACTGCCATGTTAATTCAGTAGCCTAGAACTGACAAATCAAACAATGGTTGTTTTTCTTGTTGTTCTTGTTTTTCGCAGCCCAATATGTTTCCCTACACATCAGGCTAGATCAGCGGTAGGCAATCCTGGTCTTACAGAGTCGCAGTGGGTGCAGGTTTTTGTTCCAACCATGCAGTCACACCCCTGATTCTACTAATCAGCCATCGGAGCTCTTGCTGAGGACCATCATTGAGTAGAATCAGGGGTGTGATTGCTCGGTTGAAACAAAAACCTGCACCTACTGCGGCTCTTTAGGAGGCCTACCCCTGGGCTAGATGCTGCCAGAAATCTATGCACTTTAGTTTACACCCTTCAGTATATTTTTTAAATATGGTGGAACAAAAATGCATGAATTTGAGTTCTGCTGATAGAAGCCTTGTTAGTGTTTTTTATTTCTTTTTCCTTTTCTGCTGTTTAGGAAGGACAAGACGTCTACTTGGAAGTCTTCCACACAGAGCTCGGGGCCTTCAAATACAGAGTGAAAGAATATACCTTCAAATGTAAAGCAGAAACACTGAACAACACTGAACAGCAGTGCACCGGCACACACCGCAGACTTGACCCCAAAGAAACCCAGGAGTCTTTCCCTTCAGTAAGTGTTGAGTCTCTACTTGTAAAAAGTTTGTTATAGAATTGGGGAAAAAAACGATGCATTTCTGAGATAATTGTATTATTTTAAAGTACTTCTAGTTATTGAATTATGTCATATTGCCTGTAAATGCATACAGATTATTGCAGTTATTCCACACAACTGAAGGTGGCAGTATTGAGCTATTATGAATTTTATTTTTTCTCTGATACATAAAACTGGTGGTTTCCTTGTAGTTGGCTGCTGGATATGTGACAGCTTAGGTTTTTCCTCTATTCTTGAGCATTAGAATACATACAGTATAGACACTTTCACCTTGATTTTGACATGTAGTAGTTTTTTTAACTGAGTGTAACTACAACTACATACAAGAATCTCAATTTGAAGTTGTTGATGTTACCGCAGAGACCTGATATGCTTGGAATATTTCCAAACCTTTTGTTTATACACATAGTAGAAAATTTGGCAGACCATTCTCCTCTTTTAGATGTGTTGACTCACGCTTGCTGGAAGTGTGGTATTACAAGCTCAAACCTGGTAAGTTTGGTATCACAGGAATAGAATAGCATATCATGTGAATATTGTTTTTAGTTTGCATACCACAGAACCGGTCTTAAATCATACATACTAACAAGTCAAGATTTTGGAGAAATGGTGTCACTTAGTATCTGACTCATTAAGGTGTGTTTCATCATGTAGTATCTAATGGGTTAAAATTATACTTATATTATATTATATTTAAAATTTATCCAACTTACCTTTAAAATATTTTTTATTATTTAAAATGCATGTCATTTAATCAGGTTGTGTTTTGGTTACTGATGATCTACACCGGGTATCACAGACTATTCCCCCTCAGATGAATGTTTTGCATCATTTGTATTTTATGCAAAAATGTAGTAGGGGTTCCTGCTCTGTCTCTCTATGACCTAATGGGTCCGTGGCCTGAAGAACGTTGAAGACCCCTGCTCTGGAATCATTAAGGGCTATGTCGTGATGTTGGCTGAAAGCCTTTTGTAATGGCGAGGGAATGAATCCTCCCCCTCCGTTGGCCTCACAGCTTGAGTTGCTGCCAAACAACAACCTCCTCCTCCTCTCTCACAGGGGAGCGATGGCTACCCAGGAATGCGATCAAACTCCCCTGGTCCTGCATTTGGAGTCGTCCCATTTTTTCCCCGTTGTAGTGTCTTTCTTCCTTTCAGAATAATTTTCTAAAAAATCTGTCTCTGAGGAGTGAGTGAAAGAGCGTAACCTCGTGAGAAACCGTTGTTCTCCCATATTAGTGTCAGTTAATCTCCAGGGAGGAAAATTTGCAAATCTGAGATCAACATTTTTTTTTTTTTCAGATACGTGTGCCTGAAATGTTAAAGAGGCAGAGTGCCGTTACATAAGCCTTTTTTAATCCTCAAACGAGGCAACGGCAGGTTAATCCCACAGAGTCTCTCTCCGTCTCTCCCCTTTAAACCTTACTCTGCTTTCCATTCGTTCATGACTCAAACACTAACCTGTGAATATTGGTTTTCAATCAGTGCGTTCACATGCATCTCAATGGAACTATGCTCAAAGTTCGGTTGTGGTGTCTAATCGGACTTTTGTCCTTGTCACAGTTTACATGCAAGAGACAAAACCGAGTTACTGACGAGATTATGTCCTTCCTCTGAGCACTAGGGGCGATGTGTGTTTCAACAGCGGAAACGCTGACTATGTGGGGGACTTAACCGGGGTTGGAGAACTCCATTATTAATCAAAATAACCTTAAGGCAAATCATGGTTGGCAAGAAGAGAAAGTCTAAAACGTTATAAAATACAGCGCTAAGAAGCAATAATCAGGTCTCTCAAAATGTATTTTTTTTTGTTTATGTTGTTTCTATGTCATTTAAAAGTCCATGTGCATTTTTTGAGAGAGATAAACTATGGTAGTCAGTTGTTAGGGTTGCACCCAGAGTGAACCCCCCCTTGCCTTTGTCCCCCTCCAGCAGCTGTCTGAGTACCCAGTGAAGCGCTGCCTGGAGGCCGGGCTGTGGACAAGCACAGGGAGGTGGACGAAGGACGACGCCACGGAAACAGACGATATACGCATGATGGAGACCTCCTAGGACACGCGGGTGGTCTGCCACGCCACACTCCTCTTCCGTCATCACCGTCTCCCCGTTTTTAAGGAACGAGCCGAGGTCGAAGCCCCTTTCCTCACGCAGCGGCCCAGCGCAGAGCAGGATGAAGGAAGCATGATCAATCTCCATTCATGTCCTCTAATCAGTTCTCAGAAGAGAACCTGCAGGAAATAATGTAACGCCGTTATATTATGTGGCCGGCCCCCTGGTGTCTCCTACCAGCTGAATGCATGAGTTGTGCCATAGCCCTGCTCTTACAAACCCTCTGATCTAGTCCGCTGAAAAAGAAAAACCTCCAAACTCTGAACCAAAACGAGCTGAGCAACTGATGATTAAATCCAGACAACACAAAGAATACTGAACTGATCAAGTGTCAAAATTTAGTTAGACACCAACTATAGAGTAAAGAATTTGTTGAATCGTATCAAGTGGATGAAAAACACAACTGACCAGTTCTCCATTACTTTTGGTCAACACTTAACATTTTATATACATGTATAGTTTTGAAGCATTGATATTTTACAAATCATATTCTACAGATCTAGGTAATGGATTCACTAAATCGTGAGGGAAATAAAACTGCAATTGTTCAGGTCTTGTTACTACATAGAAACCCGCTGGTTGTTTTGCTCATGTGCAAAGAGCAGTTTTAAACGTGTTAAGACGACTTAATGTCTAAACCTGTAATATAAACAGATGATAAAAGGGTCAAAAAAAAAAAATCAGACTCTAACCCATGAGATTCCTGTTGGATTGATGCAACAGGGGAGGATTATTAATACCTGAGAAGCCATAAAGAGCAGCCTTGTTGCTTCAAATCAAGCATAAAGACTTAATTAAATGCTAAATACGCTATCTTACAGTGCAGATTTTACAAATGCAGAGAGGTTTTCATTATCAACGAGGCTTTACATCTGCTTTTTACCATGATCAGAGCAACTTGTCACATCAAGTTTGTGTTGTCTGGATCTGCTCAGAGAAACTTAAACCTCCTTTATATCTGCCACTACCATGCATCTTTAGCATTCACATTTCATCTAGATAGTGTTTAAAAATGTATGTTTATATACCTAATACTGAATATTCTATAAAGAATCATCCACAGAATCACTAAAGGCATATTTTATTGCTCAGTCTGCAGACAACCACAGAAGATGTCATAGGCATATTCTGGAAAAAAAAGATTGTTGTGCACAGAAATAATTGCAGAGCAAAAATGGTTGCATATTTATTTAAGCACCTCAATGTTGAGGAAAGGACAAATGAATAACTTGCAGAAAAAGCAGTCTGGAAGCAAGGTGCATGGTAATGGAAGGTATTTATCGGCTGATTTATGCTCTTTTGGAATCTTTCAATTGGACGAATCGTATAATCACAGCGCTAAATTTCAAGCAGCAAGATGGAGTCAACCTTCTGCTAAATTCTTCATATTCTACGGCTTATGAAACGTCGAGCAGGTCTGTATAAAGTTTGGATTCCTATGCGCTGTATAATTATATCTCAGCTCAATCATCAGAAGCGTGTAGGCTGTCGTCAGTGGTGTCTCGATTAAGGTTCTTGTTTCTGGGACCTAGTTTTTTTTTTTTTTTTTAATAATTAAAAAAAAAAAAGTGCCCGTATGGAGGGAAGCAAAAAAAAGGGCTGAGCTCTTGGCAAAGAGACTTAAACTGTTGTATGCTGTTTGTATGCAGAAAGGAGCTCTCTGCATCTGAATGTGTCCTGCACTTTATATTTCTCCTTTCAAAAAAGAAAGAAACTATTTCTTTTGGAGTATTTAAAACAACTGACTTTACTATACTTCCTCATATTGTGTTTTGGATTTTGTCAATTTTATTGTTGTTCTGAGTTAATCGGGAAATTCTCAACATTGCTTTTTTTATTATCATTTTGCTGGCAAGCTTTAGAACAGCTTGCGTTTTGATTTGTGTGACATTTTTGATTTATAGTTTAACTTTTTGTATTTTTATTTTATTTTTTTGGTATTGTCAGCATTCTAGGGATCTTTTGATTTTTAGGCTTCCAGCTAACTGTCACCTGGATTATAAACTCTTAATTTAACAAGAAAACGAAAAGCGATATGATCAGTATAACATTTACTGCAGACTGTGGAATAAAAAGATACCGGATGATGCATTCAAGTACAGTACACGTGTCTGACTCAAAGCTGCTGTATGATGCTGATTGTTTTATTATTATCATCTTGCCATTTAGTCGTTATTTCACAGATTTACATTGCACTGGTCTGTTTAGATAAGAAAACATTATGAAAACTGTGAACAAACAGTTAGCAGTAAAGCTAAAATAATGTGTTGTGATAGACTGAAATGTTTTCTTTTTCTCTCTTTTTTTTTCTCTTTTCCTCCACAGTGACTAAACTATGCAAAACAACTGTCGGGCCTTAACTGTTGTACTAAACGACATCCCAAACTAACCCAGTTTAATCACACAAAAATCCGGCGTCGTGGTTCGAGAGTTTCTGTCACTAAAACGTAATCTTTAGGAGAACTACATGGGTTACACTTGTCGTTTCACAGTAGGCTAGTGTAAGACTTGGCTTCTCTTGTCACAGTAATAAACTGAAATACAGCTTTTAAGTGTTCGTGTCTTGATGTCAAGCTGCCAAAGTTCCTTGTAGACGTGCAGTATCAAAAAACTATAGAATGATAAATAACCTGTAGGAGACAAAAACATGTAGGAGAACCTATGGTGGCTCTGAAATTTGTACTTATTAAAAGTCTTAGTCTCACACTGTTGCTGCTGGAATAACAAACCATACAGTTACTAGGATCAGGAGTGTATTATGATGCATAATGAATACGCGACAAAGAGGATCTGTGCTTTTTAAACCTTGTATTCCCGTGTTTAGAAAGATGCACACTGTAAAAGTCTACGTTAACATGTGGGTTAGGATTTAACGTGATAAAACAAGTCTTAAGACCAAAGTGCAAAGACACAGAACTGATGAGCTCTGATGTACAGCTCTGTCGTTTCACATGTTTTAGATGAATAGATATTTTTCGGAGTTGTCGTGTCACATCAAATGGCAAAATGTCAGCAGACATGAACACAAGTGATCAAGGCAAGGAACATCTGGATGATTTGGACGCAACACAACACAGCTGTTACGTAATATGATTTCCTGTGATAATTAAACATTAAAATAAAAAAAAAAAAACTAAAAGTGTGGTTGTTTTCTAAATGATTCAATCTGTGGTCAATGTTAATAAAAAAAAACTATTTACAAACTACATTCATTGAGCTAAGGCTTGAGGCACAAAGTGAATTTACAGTCATCGGTGGAACATGGCACATTTCCCTTTAGGTCAAATACCAACTGCATACAAAGCAAACAAACAAACAAACAAACCGTTAACTACTAATACACGGCTCTGCTGCTTTTATCAGACTTGACCCTGTTCCTATCCCTGTATTTCCACACTATAATATTCTTCATGTTTGATTGTCTCCAGGATTTCAACCTGTATTTTTCATCCTGAATGTTAATTTCGTCATCTGGAGTCGTAATAACTTATTCCTTCTCCTGCTCGTGTTGAAGCAGGAAGCAGAATTGTTTCACAGGAGCGAACCGAGTGGTTTATTGCCGGACGTCTCCGTCTGTTTTAGGCGTCGATCTACGCAACTCTCTGTTTGACTGGGGAGAGTTTGCTCTGCAGGAAAGCCTCGACATGTGGCCAGATCTTGTTGGTTTCTGTCCCAGTGAAGGTCTCCAGCACACCTTTACTCCTGAAAGAGCAAAGAAACGCACACAGTCTGTTGGTTATCTGCAACAATTGCAGAATATACAGTTTTTTTTTCCTAAATTATTTAACTTGACCGACTTCTATCCCGTTCTTTTCTCTGCCTGATATTCTACAGCTCTTACTTCAAATGATAAACAGCACCTCAAACATGGTTGGTAAAGTAAGTGGGACGCTTGCTAAATTTAGCTTGATGGGAAAAACAGAGTAATTAGTCCCAAAATAGGAGTATTGATGGATGTGCTTTTCAAACTGGGTCCACAGCCTCACAAGGAGAGTTGAACTTTTGCCTTTTTTGTTTTATTCGCCTCATAAAAGTATCTGTATATTAATTCGTACTCTTTAAATGCAATTTTTTTCCACATTTTGAGTCGTGCAGGTCACACGAGGTCAAAGTTCAGATGAATTTATAACCTTTAACCTGTATTGGGGCATTAATGTGACTGACACAAGTCTATGTTACTCTGTAAAGCCGTCCCACACCTGTACAATTCTTTATTATTTTCATTTATCCGTGCAGGCATGCAACAGATGTTACCGTAAAGCGCTGAGTCCCAGTGCACAAATCCGTAAATTAGTAATTAACCCTTTAAACGCTGCGTGGGGGGAAAAAAAAGAGTATTAAATGAATCCAGAGTCCAATTTATATTTAAAAAAATCAAGGAATTGCTAATTGCTCTGATCTGCAGTGATAAGTTAAAAAAAAGTACAACCTTTAACTGTCTTTGGTAACATATGCAGAGAAAAACTCTGGAAAAGCAGCCGTGAGATGTTTAACTACAGAACTGTAATCTGACTTTTGACACCAATGAAAGCATGATATAAATTCCCATATTTTTCTGTTTTTGCTGGTCACCTGGTCTCAACTTTTAACCTGTATTTAGGCCTAATATGAGGCCCCCAGCTGTTATTTTGGTAATTTAGTGAAGTCGGGTGGATCTATAGGTGGATGCCTATATGCTGTTTATACCTGTAATACTCTAGGACTGGTTCCGTCTGGGATTCGTAGGCCTTCAGTCGACACGTGACCGTCTCCGGCGTGTCGTCGTCCCGCTGGACCAGCGGCTCCCCCGTCACGTCGTCCAAACCCTGGATAGGAAACAGCCAAACGAAGACCAGTTAAACTGAAAACGATTGACCCCCCTGCCCCCCTTAAACAACCAAAATGTAAATTTTACCCTGAAATCATTAACCTCCTCCCAATGACCCCTGTTCAACCAACACCCAGTGGCTTCAATGGATTGATTCACTCGTCACACGATTCTCAACAGACACGCAAACAGCCCGGGGGGTTTAAATGCTCCGGATTCCATCCACTGTTTCTCACTGACAATCAATTACAATCATCATGAAATGGATCGACTTAACATCAGCAAAGAGCTGCAAACAAAAAAATGGCGCAAAACCAAATCACATGAAAAAATAATGCAATGCAATCACAGAAACAAAGCAAAGAAACCACTTAGATGAGAAAAATGCTGCAAATATACATTTAACTTTTTTCTTTCCTCACCCTCTCCTGAGTTCAGGCTGCACACAGCTTGTCATCCCTTTCCCCATAAACTAAGTTTAAATGTCTAATATGAGTGAAAACTATAAATAAATAAATAAAAACATGAGAAAATTCCCTTTGTAACTATGCTGCTCTCCTATGACCGTGTAAAAAATGACAGCCAAGTGTTTTACAAACTACATAAAGGAAAACTTTTCACTCTCTTCTTTTAGTGTGGTGTTTTCCATATTTGCATGACAGTGCATGTTTTTTTGCATTTGTTTTGTAGGTTTTTAAAGTCTTTGCATCTGCATTGTTTCTGTGATTGCAGCATTTCTCACCTTTTAGTGTTGTTTGTTTTTGTTGCATTTGTTTTACGTGTTTGTGTAATTTCTGTAGTAAATATTACCGTAACTACTGTAATAGTAGCTTCTAACAAACTTTGTGGAGCTTGTTCTGCTGTATAAACCAAGCTGTAGAAACACCAAGTGGTGCCTTTGCTTTAAAATCTGTTCACCAAGAAGAGAAATAAGGATGACAGCAGTCGAGCTTTTGTTCCCTTGATGTCTCCTGCAGCTCTGAAGGATGTTATAGACCTTTTTTTTCAGAGTTGAAGTGTGTTGAAGAGAATTCCCAACTCCTTGTTCGGAGTTTGCAGTAAGACAAAGACACAAAGGAAGAACTGGGGGGTGCACTCACACTAAATGAACAAAGGGGGGGGTCAAAGAGTGGAAAAAGGGGGCATTTGCATTCAGACCTGCAGGTGACGTCTTCATATGTGACCTAATCAAACCGTTTGCATTCAGCCGTGATCAAAGAGGTGGAAGCAGCGGGAGGCGACACACACACACACACACACACACACACATTTCAGGTTTTTTTTTAACATGTCAGCCAACTCTCTAAAAGTGTCGTGTTCTTCCTCGCTCGTCATGGCAACAGAAGCAGGGGGGTCACTAATGACAACAACAGCCGTCGCGTTCCGTTTTAAGGCGTCACGGTGCAGAAAAGCCGCTGAGCCGGCGTGCACGGTGCAGAGATGCTGCTGAGTCACGTCAATGTGTTTCCACTGCTTCGGCGTCCTGCATCACTTTTTTTTCCTCTTCCATAATTATTCATTTTCCCCCCTCTTATCTTTCTTCTAAATCTGTCTAAATATGGCGGTTATGGTGTGGGATCTAATGTTAATCACTTTGTTTTCTTATACTTATGTCTTTTCTGAAATAAAAACACCAATAAAAATATATATTAATATAAACACAGTGAAAAAAACAACAGGTGCATTCACTCTAAATAAAGAAAATGAATAAATGCTATTGTGTCTCCACGACAAAATCATCAGAGATCTCTGCCTGTCGTCATGGAAATGAAAGCAACATGCACGAAGACGCGATGCCGCAGTGAAATGATTTGAAAGGTGTTGCACAAACCTTCCACATGCGTGAATAATCTTGGAATCTGCAATTAAATCCCTGCACCCCCCCCCCCCCCTCCCCCCTTCACCTTCCAGCTCGTTCCTCTGAATGAAGAAAACGAGCGAGAAAATCCACTTTTAACACAGAGCCAGTCTTCGCTCTGTTTGCTGGTTACCTGACAAATGCACTGGGAGAGGTCAGAGGTCAGTAACCTGTTGTTTTATCTGCCTGTCGTTCCTGTTTTTCTCACTCGTCCTGCGGCCTCTTTTCCTCAGTCACTTTATTTATGGTTGGTTGGTCCTTTTCTGACACAGCACAGGTATCACTAATAACATTAATGAAGTCCCTGTTTAATTAGTTAAAACTTAACATTGTTAAGTTCGTTTTCTGCTATGAAAAATTATGCAATTTAAAGCTTTTTGACATTTATGTTTATACCAGTGGCCTCATTTCAGTTTAAGGCCAGGTGTGGCAAGAAAAATGTTAAAATTGTACTTCTATGCATAATATCAGCCTTCAGATTGAGCTACTTGCAAAGGACTAATTTATCACGTTTTTACCTGTTGTAAATGTACCTTAAAGGGATATTCTGAATGTTGAACACTCTTAACAATGGGACAAATATTCTTAAGGCAAGTTTCTGATTATAATTATCAGAACAATGAGAAATAGTCTCAATAATAATAATTCTGCTTTTAGAATATCGGGAAAGACGTTGATTACAAACTCAACCAGCTTCAGTCATGTTGACCTTCTGAATTTAACATTTACTGACTTTTTACTTGTAGATGCAGTAATACACAACCAGGACTCCAGACGCATTATGGCATTGTAAGAATTTATATTAAAATTAAAAATGTGTCTACTGTGGTCAAGGGATGGGAAGACATGGGTTGTAAGAAAAATCTTTGACTTATTTGTGAAATCACAAGAAATAGAAGACGTATTTACGGGGACTTTGGGCGGGTTGAAGTCTATGTTGTAGACCCTGCCGCTGGGCAGGTGAGTCCAGCGAGACGTGAGCCTCTGTTTGATGATCTGGAACGGCACATTGAGGTTGATGACGGTGTCCACGGTGCAGACGTTATCCAGAGCATCGGCCTGAGCCAGAGTACGAGGGAAACCTGGCAGAGGAGAGACAGACAGAGGAGAGAAAGACAAGCAAAAAATGTCAAAAGGGACGAGGGATGAGTATCAAGCTACACTACTGCTGCAGTATGGGGTCACTTAGAAATGTCCTTATGTTTAAAAGAAAAGCACTGTTTTTTTTCCAATGAAGATAAGATTGAACTATACATTACTAATGTGGTAAATGACTATTCTAGCAGCTGTTTTTTTAATGCAATATCTACTAATGGTACATTGTGCTTGATATTTGCATTATAAGCTAATGGATGGTTAGGAAACCCTTGTTGCTAACATCATTAGCACCCCAGCTGTGCTAATGATCAATGTCTTGACTATATTTTCTATTCATTTTGCAGCTCATTTAATAAATTAAAAAATGTGACATTTCATGGAAAACACAAAATTACTATATTCTTTTTAAAAAATAATGTCAGCAATTACATTTAAAAGGTAAATAACAGCAGTAATGGCGTCCTACCATCGAGCAGCCAGCTGCCGTGGTCCGTCGCCTTCAGGTCGCCCAGGATGAGACGGGATATGACGTCATCGGGTACGAGCTGACCCTGATCGATGCAGGACTTCATCAACAGGCCGAGCTCTAACAGAGACAGAGGGGAAAGATGCTGGTTCTCATTACAACAGTCTTTTTCTGTTTATTAATACCGGCCGCATGTTGGAATCCTGACTTTAGGAAGGTCTGCATTCTTTAAACACCACAGAGTGGCTGTACCAAGATACGATATGTGAATATGTGATGTTGAATTACAAAAAATGTGTGTATATATATATATAACAATATGCAACTCCATTCAGTGTATTATTGCAGTTTTGGGGTTTGTTCAGTTTAAAATCTTTAACTCAGTAAAACCATCTTATAGTGCAGCTAAAATCAAGCCGTGTGTGATATTTTTCTTGAAATTGTTGAAAAGCAGGTGCTAAAGTTCCCTCTAAAGTGCCCTCCAGAAGCCAAAACCCATGTTAAACAGCCTTCTTGGGAAGGAAAAAAAGCTTTAAAGTGCCCATTCTGAAAATAAAAATTCGGATAAAGTGCCTCTTTGAAGCTAAAAGCATGTTAAAGTGCCCATTTGAAACTAAAAATTGTGATAAAGAGATTGCCAGGAGCCAAAACCCACGCTAAAGTGCACTCTTAGGAGCAAATAAGCATGTTAAAGTGCCCTCTAGAAGCCAAATTCCATGTTAAAGTACCCTCTTTAAAGCTAAAAGTGTGTTGAAATGCCCCCAGGAGCCAAAACCCATGTTAAAGTGCCCATTTTTAAACTAAAAATTGTGATAAAGTGCCCAACAGGAGCCAAAACATGTGCTAAAGTGCCTTCTTAGGAGCTAAAGAGTGTGATAAAGTGCCCCCTAGAGACCAAAACCCATGTTAAAGTGCCCATTTTTAAACTAAAGATTGTGATAAAGTGACGGCCAGGAGCCAAAACCCATGTTAAAGTGCCCATTTTTAAACTAAAAATTGTGATAAAGTGACGGCCAGGAGCAAAAACCCATGTTAAAGTGCCCTGTTGGGAGCTAAAAGCATGTCAAAGTGCCCATTTTGAGGCTAAAAAGTGTGATAAAGTGCCCTCCAGGAGCCAAAACACCTGCTAAAGTGCCCTTTACAGTGGCAAAGACATGCTCCATCTGCTCTTTTTTCCCCTTTTTCACCCCTGTGCCCAATACTGGGCCTCAGCGTCTTTCTGTTACTATCGCTTCCACTTTAATTGGTCGGAGTCCAGCTGAAGAAAAGGAATTTCCTGCCTTTGCATAGAAAACATGGCTGTGCTAATAATCCGTTGCTCTGATGTCACAACGTAGGGGAAGCGGCTGCATACAGGAAACGGCGAGTGGCCAGTTTCACTTTTTCTGTGTTGCTGTGACATGCAGAAAAACTACAGGGTGAGCTGTCATTTGAGTTTTTGAAGATGTCAAAGACAGATCACACACCGGTTCAGCGAGACAAGGATTTGGCGAAGACGTTCGATAAAGTAACATCTGTGGATCTGTCTTTCATTTCGTGGCCTCCGACAAAAAAATGCACAGATCTTCCAATACCATCATTCATTCTACACATTCCTAAAATGACAAACGAGAAATCTGGTTTCCGTTAAAACAATAGCAACGCCCTCCCTCCCCCTCCCCAAGGATCTTAGAACAGCAAACTTCAAACATAGTAAAAGTAATTTAACATCTATCTGTTTAATTTGGCTTTTATATGAGTCACATTCTTGCACCATGAACAACACAAACTGCTATAAGATAAGTTATAATTAAGTTATTATAGGTGCATGTGTAATAGCTGTGCAGAAGCAGTCATTGACCCATTCAACCATACTATTACCATACTACCCTTTATCCTCATCCTAGATGATATCGAGGAGGAGCAAGCCTCCTTCCAAAGTCTAGTGTTTGCAATATAAACATAAAAGCAACGCTTCACATAACCCTGGAAACCAGCTTGACCTTGGTTTATGAGAGCAAAGGTTTTATTTTTTTTTCCCCCGTTCAATCTCAGTGGATCCACATACTCTGCAGCAGGATGAGAAATCAGAGTGTTATAGGAGTGGTGATCTTATCATGGTCGTGCAGAATGTTTCCACACATTAACGTTCTACAGTTCTCTCGTTTATGTGTAATAACCTGCCTATATTTTTAGTATAATAATGCATTCTGTTAATCAGTTCTGGTTTCTACTATAATAATGTTATTGAGGTTTTCTCCTTCTTTTAAACCCACACATATTATAGCTCCAAAATAATGCAACTCCCTTCCGCTTCCTCACAAACATCTGCACAATCACACTGTTCTATGCCTCATTTTTTAAGGATGTTGGAAAGCACTTATAAAATATTTGATCTATGAGTTAGTGTCTGTCTTTAATGTTTAGGGAAACACACACCTGAAATAAAGATGTGCTGCAGCCTCCTGGCTCCTAAACAACATACTGAGATTACTGTTGAACAAAACCATGTATTTCCTGACTATATTAGAGCTATATTCCATGAATCTGTCTCTAGAATCCTACCAGTCTTGGCGTTGATGTTGGCTCTCAGGATGTCTCCGCTGGAGATGTGACTCAGGCCGAAAGTTTTGGTAATGCGCGCGGACACCGTCCCTTTGCCGGAGCCGGGAGGTCCCATGATGACAGCGCGGAGGAGCCTCTGGATCACCATCTCTACACAAACGAGGATCTACTCTGGAGTTTCTAGGAACGTAGGAAAGCCCTCTCTCTCTCTCTCTCTCTCTTGGATGCGGATCGCGGTGGGTTTTTCCTCACTTTCTATTTTCCGGAGCGCGCGCGCGTGCGTCTTTTTTTCTCTTTCTGGACTGGACCTTGACTTGTGTTCCTCCTCAGCTCCGCAGAAACAGGAGGAGGTGGAGGAAGAGGAGGAGACGGGGGAGGGGGAATAGGTGAGATCTGATGGGGAGGGGAGGGGGGGAGGCTGAGGACGGGATCCCTCTGTGACGCACCACTTCCCGTTTTTTTTATTTTTTTATTTGCGCCTGTTCCTCCTCCGCTGGTCCACGGGCGGAAAAGGCTGGATGGCATTAAGGTTGCGATGGTTAAATCCTCAGACCTCCAGCCACTAATCTGCCCTCCGATAATCAGCTTCTAAATATTTCCACAGGGGAGTGTTAGAGGAATTAAATGCCGTCTGCGGACATTACTGATCCAAATAAAACCCGTTTTCTGTTTTCTAACTCATGGATGACTAAATACTAACTTGTAATAAAATATTTTCTGTCAGTAATGGAAACTCAAAGTTTTTTTTGGTGGAAATTGTCAAGATTTTAGATGAATAATTATTGACATTCGTGACATCCTTAATATCAGTAGCCTATGTAAACTGGATTAAAGCACATATTATTAGAATTGACCATAAATCCAATAGAAATGTGTGAAATCTCTTGGTCATGTAATTACTTGTCTCAGTGTATCTCCATAAAATGTGTTATAATAAATATAATTAATACTTTCTTGGTTCTAAGGCATAAACATTTTGATATATGACCATAAACACCTGATTTCCACTAGTTTGTGTAGATATTAGCATCATTGTGATGATGCTGTGCAATATATATGTAGTTGCTCCTGTTTACATTAGTGTGTCTTTACTGTAAAATGAATAAATTGTATTTGCAGTATTGGGTGATTAATTGTACAATAAAAATCAAGTAAATACTGTGATTTCAGTTATTTTTACAATGATTAACTGTATTATAATACAGTAACTCTCTGACTACTGATACTTACCACAGCAATACCTCGAATATTGTGATTTTTTTGTAAAATATACAGCAATCTAGTGTAATAATTCTTTACAAACATAGCAAACAAACAGCAAAGTTTGTGCGTAGTTTATTATTCCATTGACAACCTGACACACACATATACATGTTACACACAATCACATTAGAAGAATCCTTCACATAAGCAAAAGCAGAAATACCTTAAGTGAAAAGGCTTTATTACAAAGAATTGCATTTTAAAAATTTAAAGAAATGCTGCAATCAGAAATATTCAATCACACTAGATCATAGCTACGCTAATAACATGTTTAACAAACCAAACTGTATGGAAATCGGACGAAAATTCCGCGAGTTATGAGTATTTATGTTTGTGCAGATCTTTCACTTTATTGAGGTTAGCTAACCCCGATGGACCGTCCCAATATGGCCGCCCAATGGACCGTCCTAATATGGCCGCCGGTGAGGGACATCGGCACGTACGCCTCCTTGTACGTAAATGGTGACCTGGCGCCATCTAGTGGCCAACTGTGACGTCGTCACATTCACGCCTTTCTGTTTGACCCTCCCGCGTTGCCGTAGCCTCGCCTCCCACCAACGTGTTCCTGGACAAACACACGTGGATTTCCACTGACGCCAGGCGGCCAGGCAGGAACAACAATAACATGGCCAGCCAGGGGCTCACCTATGACGGCTGCAATTTCTTCCGACAGCGGCTGGTTCTGTCCACGCTGAGCGGGAAGCGGGTGAAAATACAGAACATCCGCTCCAGAGACGACAACCCGGGGCTCCGCGGTGAGTTTTCCCCCGCAGCTTGCGCTCTTCATGTGGCGTCGCAGTTAGCTCCGAGGCTAACGGGAGCTAGCTGTTACGCAGTTGGGAGTGTGTTCAATAACTGGGCGTCAGAGCGCTGGAGAAACGAGGACCCAGTGGCGCAAGTGGAGGGATAAATGCGCCTAAAATTGCAGAAGTTGCGTCGTTTATTTCGCACGTGACACTTATTCAAGTTGAATATCCGCCTTTGTATGAGTTTAGTGTTTTACTTCATACTTCGGACCACGCACTTGTCTCCACATGTTCGAATACTGCGTGTAAATTATTTAAAGTTTGCCTAGCCTGCTTAGTTGTTAACTCTTAAATGCATAAAAGTGAAAATGATCAATTAAGATGTTTTTTTTTTCCAATATTATTTTAAGGAATATTTTTGTTTAAACATGTTTTTGACATCATGTCATTTCATATTTTATCTTACCTTTTATACATTTTAACAAATTCTGCTCTCAAATTATCAATTATCAGTGTTTAAAAAAGTCAAAAATGAAAAATATATCAAACCTAAAAATCATTCTTGTGTGAATCAAAGTATAAATAAACAATTTATAATATCAATAGTTTTTCTTGACCAAAATAACAAGCCTTGCATTAAAAATCACTGATTCTTATAAGGGAATTTTTTGACCCACTGGATTTATAGTTAACAAGTTAATACTTGAATTTTCTTAAAGTTAGGCCAATACTTTAATCAGTGGCATGTTAATGTGTATTTCTGCTTATTTTTTCTAGATTTTGAGGCCAGCTTCATCAGACTGCTCGATAAAGTGACAAATGGCTCCAGAATAGAGATAAACCAAACAGGTGAGTGTTTTAATTAGGATAAACATGACACTGTTCACTGTGTTAATGAATGTGCAGTTTCTCTAACTGCTGTTTGTTACCAGGGAGTAATAACATTTTTTTGCATTTCACAGAAAATACTAAAACACATACAGAAAATATAAAAAAAACATACAGATAAAACAATAGCACTAAATTACTATTATTATTACTTTATTGTTCTTTCACTGCAGTGTGTTTAATAATCCACATAGCAATGCAAAACCATAGATTCCAGTCTTTGAAAAATGCATAAATTAAAGAAATAAAATCCCTGCAAATTAGGAGGAAAATACCACCCAAAATCAGTCCTTTTGGTTGCGAAAATCATTAAAAAAAAGAAGACTGAGACTGATTTCTATAATCTTTACAACCGGCAAACAAAATGCTGATGTGGCCTGATCAACCAGGTCCGTGATGCACAAAACCTTCAATATAAATGATATTATTTATTTCAGGGAATCCACAGAGTTTATGTAATCTTTTAATTAATCTGTGGTAATGTCAGAATAAAATGGTTTATATAGTAAATTCTTTCTTATTTTAGTCCTCTATGATAGTAGACTGATTATCTTTGGGTTCGTGGGTTGGGATAAAACAACATTTCAGGTTCCAGCTTTTGCTTCAGGGAATAGAGATCAAGATATTTCACCATTTTCTGAACAGAACATCTAATCTCTTGAAATCAAGAGATGAATCAATACTGAATATAATCGTACGTTGCAGCCCTTTTTATTTTTCACATTTTTACAGCTGTCGTCTTCTCTCTCGTCTATAAGGCACCGTGTTGTTCTACCAGCCCGGCCTGTTGCAAGGCGGCTCCGTGGAACACGACTGCAACCTGCAGCGCTCCATCGGCTACTACCTGGAGGCTCTGCTCATGCTGGCCCCGTTCATGAAGGCCACGCTGAAGGCCACGCTGAGGGGGGTCACCAACGACCCCACCGACCCCACGGTGAGGACCTGATCACCCGTTAACTCGCTGCTTTGGACTTCTGAATTAGTTCAGGCTCCTCTCTGTTATGATGAACTGTTGATGTAAAGAAACTTCCTTTGGGGGGGGGGGTTCCCTGTAGGCGTCTGGATGACGTTAAATCGTGTCCAGAAATATCAAGAGTTTACCAGCGTTTGATGGTCACAGTCAGAACATGCATGTATTGATGACGATTATGATGATACACTATAACAAGCCAATTTCTCCCTGTGCCAGAACAAGCTCGTGCTCCCAATACGCTTCACATTTTAAACTTCCTTTCATTTCAGTCTCTGTTTTTTTTTCTACTGAGTTTGTTTGCATCGGTGGTAAGTCAGTCCCTCGCCTGCCGCATCCTCCTTCTCTTCTGTTCTTTGCTATGAGAGGCATCGTTCCAACGTGTATAAAGTCAACAAACCACACGGGAAGGAACCGAGAAGCGAAATGAATGATGTGTTGTCATGGAAACTACTTTCTTCTCTTTCCTCTGTGACGTGAACTGGTCGCTTGTGGCGGCCTTCTGGTCGCCAGTTTTAAACCATTTGCAGGCACAGAGGCACGTCTCGGGTATTTCACCTGTCCCCCTTTTCCTCCTGGTGCAGGTGGACCTGCTGAAGTCCACAGCGCTGCCTCTCATGAAGAAGTTCGGCATCGACGGCGAGGGCTTCGACCTCAAGGTTTGACCTCAGACCTGTTGACCCGAACACAACCAAGTCGCTCTTCCTCCGCCTCATTCCTCCTTTTCCCTGCTGCTGCTCCCTCAGGTGGTGAAGAGAGGAATGGCACCCGGTGGAGGAGGGGAGGTGGTCTTCACGTGTCCGGTCCGTCGGACCATAAGGCCGCTGCAGCTTACTGACCCGGGAAAGATCAAGAGGATCAGAGGCATGGCGTATCCTCCCCTAGCTCATTTAGCTCTTATTGTCACCTGTATTTAAAAAATATATCAATTGTTTTTTATTTTATCATTAGGGCTACAAGTGATTATCGATTACTATATTTATTATTTCTCCCGTTTCATCATTCTGTTATAAAATATGCTAAAATGAGACTCACAGGTCATCTCCTAAAGTTCCAACACAAGTTACTATTATATACAATTATAATTGATATTATTATAATACCTTAAGTACTTTATACTTATGTTAGTAATATAATATACTATGTTATTATACCGCGACCATCAGTATAATAACCATCATCTTGCCACTGTCTTATTTTCGTACTCATCTACAGTGGCTTGCGAAACTATTTGAACTTTGTGACCTTTTGCCACATTTCAGGCTTCAAACATAAAGATATAAAACTGTAATTTCTTGTGAGGAATGAACAACAAGTGGGACACAATCATGAAGTGGAACACACTTTATTGGATATTTTAAACGTTTTTAACACAAACGCTCTCCATCCAACCTCACTGAGCTCGAGCTGTTTTGCAAGGAGGAATGGGCAAAAATATCAGTTTCTCGATGTGCAAAACTGATAGAGACATACCCCAAGCGACTTGCAGCTGTAATCGCAGCAAAAGGTGGCGCTACAAAGTATTAACTCAATGGGGCTGAATGATTTTGCACGCCCAATTTTTCATTTTTTATTTGTTAAAAAAGTTTAAAATTTCCAATAAAGTGTGTTCCACTTCATGATTGTGTCGCACTTGTTGTTGATTCTTCACAAGAAATTACAGTTTTATATCTTTATGTTTGAAGCCTGAAATGTGGCAAAAGGTCACAAAGTTCAAGGGGGCCAAATAGTTTCGCAAGCCACTGTATGTATAAGTACTTTTATTTCTTTTCAATTTTTATATTTTTTTATCTAGCTCAATGTTTTATGCCATTCTGTTATTTTATTTAAACGTTTTGGACCCAAACATCGACTATTGTAGTTATCCTCATGACACTTCTTTTGTCTGCCGACCTTGTTTGATAGGAGCTAGTTTTGTTGGTTTTTAACGCTCTCCTTATTCCTATCAGCTGAAGTTGACTTCGTATTTGCTGTACATTGGTGGTCAGTGTGCGTACTCGGTGGATCCTTGACGTTCCGAACCCAGATATTCTGTGCGAGTTTCCCCACAGATGGCCAACAGGATCGTGGAATCGGCCAGGGGGGTCCTCAACCAGTTCATTCCAGACATCTACATCCACACGGACCACATGAAGGGGGCCAACTCTGGCAAGTGAGTGTCGGCAAACCTTGTTTCTCAACTCGTAGAAAAAACACTAAATGACTCGCGTCGCTTCGGCCCAGGTCCCCAGGTTTCGGTCTGACGCTAGTGGCTGAGACGCTGAACGGCTGCTTCCTCAGCGCAGAGATGTCGTCCACGCCGCAGGGACAGGGGGACACCGTCCTGCCGGAGGACCTCGGCAGGAACTGTGCCAAGCTGCTGCTGGAGGAGGTTTATCGGGTAAGCGAGCGCCGAGAGCCTGCACGTATGCAACGCGTTAGGGTGTTTTTGAGATCTTCAAAGTATTATATTCTTGATCTCATTCCATGGTGAAGTAGACGGTGAAGTAAGGACCCTTAAAATCCCCCCAAAAAACCTATCTGATGAAGATTTTTGCTCTTATATGTATTAAAATAAAGTGTAGGAAACCCAGAGCCAAAATTATGTAGGAATGAAATTACTATAATCAAGAATAAATAATGTCTCGCTATACCAGTAAATGTCCATATTTATTACATTTTCCATTTATTTAATTCATAAAATTATTCAGTGTATTTTCCTACTTATTATTATGTGTATTTGTCTTCGTTCCCCCCATTCATTTTCACCTAAATACATAAAATGGAAAATAAAATTAGAAATTAAATAAATTCATATGCAATAGGGAAAGTAACACAAATAAAGGGAAATGAACTCACTTAAATTATTGGCAGTCCAAATTACCTTCTGTCATTGTGGTATTATAGTGGAAATACTTAAATACACTTTTTCCAGGCAACTCCTCAAGAGAGCCAGTGTTTAGGAAACTTAAGTTTTGACACCTTTTCACATCTTAAGGAAATATTTACTCTGACTTTTGAGATTTTGCAAAGACTGGGGATCTTGCAGGGTCAATATTTGCAAACTACTACTACATCATTCCTTTTTCCCCCCCTCATCCTCCTCCTGTCGGAAAATTACAAGAAGAAAAACCGCTGGAACAATGCAGCAGAAACAGAAGCCACATTTGGCCACGGTTGCCCTTGTGTGTGTGTGTGTGTGTGTGTGCGCGCGGTGGTTTGTTCTGAAAAACAAATGGGAGGTCCTGTCAGAGAGGCCCTCTCCACTTTTCCACTTTCTGCTCCCTCCGAAGTCTAAGAGAACCGAATCTTGTTGGTGTTGTTCAGGCAACGCCCCGGAGTCCCCGTTGCCGTGTTGAATGATGACGTTTACCTCGTTGAATTTGACTTGCTTGCACGAGCCAAGACTCAAATCTTCTGAGAAGCGTGTCACGACCCCAAAAACAATTT
Organism: Eupleurogrammus muticus; assembly: GCA_036785175.1. Lineage (NCBI taxonomy): Eukaryota > Metazoa > Chordata > Actinopteri > Scombriformes > Trichiuridae > Eupleurogrammus > Eupleurogrammus muticus. Next base: position 20,073,648 of record JAYKQN010000013.1, on the reverse strand, counting down.
TTTATTCCTTGCATTAGAAAATCCGTCCCGGACTGTGGACTCGTTTTGGAGAGTTGTTCGGTGTGAGGCAAAATTCGGGATTCTGGCCAAGATTTACAGCCATTTCACAAACAAAAACCCTGTGCCCATAAACGTCCTCATCGGACCGCCTCGCCAGAGAAGGGGAATCGCTTGTTATCGAGCCAGCTCTGAAAATGTTCTTTTTGTTGTTTTGGATATTTAGGTAATTGGCGAAATCAAATGAGCGAGATCTGTCAAACAAGAGAAATGATTGTGCATAGTGTGTGTCTCTGTGTGTGTTTCAGTCGCTGAAATACCACGAGTAACTGAAGCTTTTATCCACTAAGCAGCTGCCGTTCAAACTATCCATCTTGGCCTATCTGTATTTGCATAATTCAAAAAGGCAGGTTGGTTACCTGCGCGTTCTGCTCTGCAACAGGCCTGATGCAGAATGCAGCCGATACTAATTTGCTGTTGCATTTTTTTGTCTTGTGTTGAGCAGTTATTCTGACAGAGTTTCAAGGCATGGATCTCTAATTTTAACTTCAAAAACACCAAGAATCCTGCTTTTTCTAGGTTGTTTGCTTGCCGGAGTCTGGGATCTCAGTCCGTCGCTTTCCAAATTCTCGGGGAATACCTCACAGAGCCAGTCGGGACATATCAGAATCCCAGCATGCAACAATGACATTCGCTGCCCTTGTTTGCTCACATTCCCTGGTAATCGCCATTAAACCCAGTCTGGAATTCTGGAATTCAACTGAGAAACTGTTTGTGGACAGAACCGCAATGTGGAGATCAACTTAAGGGCATTTCAGTCAGACATATTGTCAGTTTCCATTGGGGCGGATGCAGCAGCCAGCTGATAAAACATAACTATATATATATATATATATATATATATATACACACACACAGTATGTACACTGTAAAGCAAGTCTATTGCATTTAAATGAAATGCTTTAGCAAAGATTTTTTAAGAAATCTTTCAATCTATCATTGAATAATAGACGGTAAAGCATAAAATCAGTCACACAGTGTGTTGCTATAGAGAACTAGTGCAAGCTAATTATAAGGACAGAATAGGCAAGATTTAAAAGTTAAAGTGCAGGAAAAATTAATTATCTGTCTATTATTAAAGAAATGATAGTTACGGCGGATCTCCAGTTAAAAATGGATTCTATTTCTGTGTTTTGTTGGGACCAGACAGCAGATGGATGGTTCATAAGGGATCAACATGGAGGCTCTAAAGCATTCAGTGCTTCGTCAACCCAAAAGAAAAGAAAGTATTTTAAAATCAATTATCTTTGTGAAGACCTCAGAACCAGAATGATTAGATCCACTCTCCTGGTTCTGGATCATCAAGTCTACTGAAGTTAAAAGCATGGACCTTCTTTTTTTTTTTTTTTTCCCAGATCCTGCTATGACACACGTCCTTTAACCCTTTATACGGCCTAACGTGGCTGTTGAAATTCAGGTTCGAGTCTATGACGACACCGCGGTTTTTCTGGCCCAGTTCGTGGTTTCTAACAACAACCGGTCAGGTCTCTGCAGAGGTCGCCGTCTGTTTGATTTCTGGGAACACGCCGGCGTTCCCGTTGCCAAGGTGACGTGTCAGCTGAGTATTGTTTGCTCAAAACGCGCATGATTAAGTTATGAATTCTTGAGGTGGGATTTGTCAACCCCGTGTCCCCAAGTGTGACTGACAGTAGCAGCCGTGACACAAAGGTCTGAAGCTACAAACCTACATTTTAAAAAGGGTTTGGACGAATAATCCCAGATCCATACACACACATGGGAAAAAAAGAAGCCACTTTATCAGAATATGTACAATTAGATCCAGTGATTCAGTGCCTTTAGTTTGCCTCCACATGGCTCTGCCCCTCAGCCCTCGCTCATAGGAGCCATGTGAGTCCAGTTAGCTGGTCAGGGTAGTGCTGATTAACTCTGAAAGAGCAATATTGTTGGACACATCCTCTTAACTCCAAGCAACAGAGTGGGGAGATAATGTTTCTGCTTAGCCGTCGAGGATGGTTGGGCTTTAAAAATCCTTTCCTGTTATATTTTTTCCCAGAAAAGGCCGGAGCTGCTGCGAGAGCGGGTTAGAAGCCACCATTTCACACGTTTAGGAGCATTCGAATAGGTATTTTACTAGGCAGCCGCAGCGGGAGGACAGAGAGAGATTGCTGCGGGCGAGGAGGAGAAGAGCGGATGTGTGGCTCTCCTGCTGGAATGGTTAATTTTTGAAGACAAAAAAAAAAAAAGAGAAAATCGGGCGCTCTGTGTATGTGTGCGTCTGTTTGTTTTATGGTTAATCAGTACAGTCCTCTTGTAGTAAACCAAATACACACGATGGACATTTTGTTTTTGGAGGCAACATCAACAATGGACAGAAGCTGATGTAAGTGCAGCGCTCGACGTGTTTTCACCCTCCTTCCATTTTACATTAAGTTAAATTCCTTGAATTTGCATCCGTGTGTTGTGTGCAGAATGTTGTTGTTGTAAAATAGTGTTTTCTAAATGGCTTGTAGATCAGTTTTCTCCTTTATAGCACAACTTTTTTTTGTTGAACTGATGCAAAACCGTTTCACCTCAAATTTAATGGTTCAGATATCTAACAATTTTAAACTCGTGACTTAAGGTTAGTAAGTCTGTAAAAGGCTGGAAGGTGCACCTTGATCCAATCTATAATTGTGTTATAGTAATGTAATTGTGGCCACACGCACCTGCATGAACTTTTTTTTTTTTTTGGAATTGGAGACTTTATAATAGGGGGGGGTTGTCTTTTTTTTTTTTTTTTATGCTCGAAGGATTCAAGGGACTTTTCCAGAGGCCTCGTGGCCGGATGCTCGCGGCCTCTCTCATGAAACACTCTCAAACTAAAAGTTTTCTCTGGGGAAAAAAATGACCGGTCTCCACATGAACCGTCACAAGAGGCGTTAATAGTTTTTTTTTTTTTTACTGAAATTAAGCTGCGAGGAGAGATGCCAGAAAACGGAAATTGCACAAAACGTAGCCCAGGTCAGCGGAAAACGGGTAAGGTGCTCTTTTTACGTAGCGGACTGCATGCGAGAGGTAATAAAGCAAAGTTGTAGAATCAGGAAATAAAACTGACTTATTATATTAAAATTATTTCCGGTCATTTAATCGGCACTGATGAGTTTTTGAGACCAATTCAGGGTTTTGTCACCTGTTATGAATTAAATGCTAGAAACATGAAACGAGTATACATGTCTTATATGTAATAATGTGTATTAAGCTTCGTGAATTATCCGGCAAAACGAAATGAAAAAATTCATCATACTTCTACTGTGAAGGCTTGTTAATGGATTAAAATGGTATAAATAAGTTGCAATGGTTTAGTTCTCTGTACGGTGGCACAGTCTCCAAGTATTTGGTGAATTTATTTTTACAGCTTGGATAAAACTCATCCAACTCGTAGAAGGAATGCAGTTAAGGTCCCCTCTCCTCATCAACAATAAAAACAATGTCCCCATAGTTTCGCTATGGTTTCAGTGATACGATTATGTAATTGAATCATATTCCTGGTGACAAGCTGTCACGATGCTATAATGCTGCATGACTGGGCCACATGCATACTTCATTAAAATGGCTCCACGGCACCAGAAAAGCTGCAGATAGACTGTGTCACATTCATGTCTGTAATGTTTAATTGACAGAATAAGAGCGGACGGTGCATATGTTTTTTTTTTTTATATATAATGTTTTTGGCGTACGTCCAGTCTCGTATATATTTGCTTCTTGCATGTGCACCGCGTTGGGTAATAACACATAGCTGTTGTCAAGCAATCACGACGGCATGTGATCACTTACATACAGACTGGATCCTCTGTCCTCTAAATATGTAATACGTAAGGGAAAAGGGGCCATTAGGCAGAAAAGCCAGGAGAGACGAAAAAATAAGGTTTAGGAACAAACAAGCAACAGGATACATGAAGAACTGAGTCTGTAGAAAGTGGAACTAGTAAAGATTAATATGTCCATCTGAATGTTGTAGAAAAAAAAGGGAACTTCATACATCTGCCAACCAGATAAAAAAGATTCCACAGAAACATGTTAATTGTACAGGTATGTTGACTTAAACAGTCTCAGTGTTTGGGCCATGAAAGGCTCCATTCAACTTTATCTCAGTACCACATTAGTACCTTAAACCTGTAAACACACTTTGATGTGTAAAATATGCAGCATTTCCTTTTATAATTGGATTAATATGTATCCCCCCTCCCCCTAAAAGTTCTAACTAATGCTCAAAGTTTTTCTCTTTATTTACAACCAACCATCTCGGATTTTCTCCCTCTATTGTGTTTCGCAAGCGTGGATAACTATCAGCTATGGGGTGACTGGGTTCTTTTTAAACATCTCCACCTCCGTGACGTATTTCTGTGTCTTTTTTTTGTTGCTGAAAACACGTCGCCCCTCCCCTCCTCTTTTTTTTTTTTGCCTGGTTCTAGGGTGGCTGCGTGGATTCGACCAATCAGAGCCTGGCGCTGCTCCTGATGACCCTTGGCCAACAGGACGTGTCAAAGGTTCTGCTCGGACCCCTCTCCCCGTACACGTGAGTCTCCGCTGACGTTATTCCTTACGCCCCAGACCAGGCGTTCGCTTCTTCCTCCTGGCTGAGGCCAGAATTCCAAAGTTCTCATCCCACTGTGGGGCACAGATGCTGGACAAATAAACAACCAGAGGCCAACTGTTTGTTATACATAAGCCTCATTGTTTCAGGTACTGATTTCACCAGGGAAAATAAATAAAACACATAAAAAAAAGATTGTTTAAAAAGAGAAGATCAGATGAAACAGATTTTCACCAGAGTTTTGTGTCCTGATGCAGCCAGAGGTTGTTTCTTGCATCAGGAGCTTGACAGTAAACAGGGGTCCCTCATCTCAACACAGCAAATGAGGGGAAATGTCCCAGTTAAGAAAGTCCAGGATCGAACGCTCTGATCTTCCATTACCAAAACCCAGTCGGCTTCTGCTTGGCCGAGGCTTTTTCCCGTTAAAGGGAGGTTGTTGGTTTTTCTTGCCACTGTTGCCAAGCGTTTTGGGGGATTTTTGGACTCTTTTTGTAAATATTATAAAGAGTTTGGCCTAAATTGCCCCTATTCTGAAAAGTGTGTGTGTGTGTGTGTGTGTGTGTGTGTGTGTGTGTGTGTGTGTGTGTGTGTGTGTGTGTGTGTGTGTGTGTGTGTGTGTGTGTGTGTGTGTGTGTGTGTGTGTGTGTGTGTGTGTGTGTGTGTGTGATCTTTTGACACTTGCATGTCTGTATGTATTGTACAGTGTGAGCTGTATATATATATATACATGCTCTTATTTTGAAGTGTCATAACTGATATATATATATATATATTAATTAGAGTTAAAAAAGGAAATTAAGTCCGTTGAAATGACTAAACTCTGGTCCTGTGTTTTTGTTTTCATTCTTCCAATATTTACTTGGACTATCACGGGACTTTTCCAGCTGTGTGTTCACATGGCAGCGTACACAGTAGCTGTCCGTTTATATAAAGGTGTTAAAAGGAGACATTTTCCCTTGAAGAGATGCGTTTTAGCGCGTGGACAAACTGTTACGGGATGATTTCAGGCGTTCAGTCGTCGCCACAGACGAGGAGTGAACTATGAACTGTCCATTTTCAGTTATCATGGTACCGGTGCTGTGTTCCTCTCAAGTACAGTACTATGATAACTGAAGATTGGCAGTGCCATCACAATACACTCCTCCTCCAGCTCAGGTAACGTTGATGACTGATGACCTCTGCGTGTGTGTGTGTGTATTTTGTCTGTAGACGAGTAAAATTCAGGATTGATTCCTCTGCTAATGTTTTTGACATCCTGGCTAAAAGAATGGAGTGTAATGTGCTTGAGAGATTAGATAGGACTGGTGACATTTGAGAGGTCACCTGAAACATGCAGTAGACCCAGGTCACTGTGTTCTGGGACTAGTGTATATATTTGACAGAATATTTTGTATTTCAGCTACAATTTTACTCTTAATTATTGTGATTGGGGGGAAAAAAGATAATGAACTATGAACCTGAAACTCATCTAAACTTGTTTTTCCTTCTCTCTCTAGGTTCGAGTTCCTCAGACACATTAGAGATTTCTTCCAGATCATGTTCAAGATCGAGGTTCAGAAGCCTTCAGAAGACGAAAGGAAAGGTGGAGACAAAGTGTTGATGACCTGTGTAGGAGTCGGTTACAGCAACATTAACAAAACTCTTAAATAAAATTAGTAGTTTTTTTATATATAAATCAACTGGTGTCGTCTTGATTTGTTAATGTGAACACTTTTACTTTTATTTGTATGTTAACACAGTTTGTTAAATATTTGACCTTCTTGCATATTGTAAATAAGAAATGAGCAGTTTTTTAACACACAATCACTCACACAAATTAAAAAAAAGACATTCAACAGTATCTTCATTTCCACAAATGACTCCTTAAGTCTTGGGGTCTTGATCATCCAGCCTGTGAAGCCCTGCACTCCTAAGCTTTCCAAGCATCAACGTCGGGTTGAACATTGCTGGGATTCCGCATTAAAATAGCATTTCGAGATGGTTCGTTCCAGTCATCGTCGGGGCCTAGTGCTGGCGACTTGTATCGGTGTGATGCGGCGGGGGAGGTCAGCAGCTGGTCATCTTCAGCGTTGGATATGCCTCTTCCCCTCTGCACCACACGTTTCCCATCACAGGAGTTAAGCATCTTGACCGCACAGATTCTTCAGGGCATCGCCGTAATCACCCGACACTTCAGACTGCACAAACAGAAGAGAAAATGGAGGTGAGGGGCTGGAATTAATGTTGAGAAAATCTCATGGGACAAAACTGATAGTGTCAGATGTTGGCAACCACGACATTTAAACTTTGAACATTTTATGAAAAGGTCCCATATACACTTTTCTCTCATTTTATTTGTAGTATTTATATTCTTAACAAGACATTTGTGGTTTTAGGTTCTCAAGCTTCTCTCTGGAGCTCGAGAAGTGTGTGTGTGTGTGTGTGTGTGTGTGTGTGTGTGTGTGTGTGTGTGTGTGTGATCACAACTTCATGTAATTCCTGACAGCTCATTTAAAAGCACAGTGTATATGTATATAAAAAAAAAAAAATTCCCTTCTCACCCTTCCACGGGTGGTCTCATCCACTTTCCAAGCTCGGGTCCTCTACCAGAGGCCAGGGAGCTTGAGGGTTCTCCGCAGTATCCTTGCTGTTCCAAGGACTGCGCTCTTCTGAACTGAGATGTCTGATGTTTTTCCAGGGATCTGTTGTAGCCACTCCTCCAGTTTGGGGGTCACTGCCCCGAGTGCTCCGATCACCACGGGCACCACTGTCGCCTTCACCTTCCAAGCCTTCTCCAGCTCTTCTCTGAGCCCTTGATACTTTTCCAGTTTCTCGTGCTCCTTTTTCCTGATGTTGCCATCACTTGGTATTGCCACATCCACCACCACGGCTTTCCTCTGCTCTTTATCCACCACCACAATGTCTGGTTGATTTGCCATTACCATTTTATCAGTCTGGATCTGGAAGTCCCACAGGATCTTAGCTTGGTCATTCTCCACCACCTTTGGAGGTGTTTCCCACTTTGACCTTGGGGTTGCCAGCCCATACTCCGCACAGATGTTCCTGTACACTATTCCAGCCACTTGGTTATGGCGTTCCATGTATGCTTTACCTGCCAGCATCTTACATCCTGCAGTTATGTGCTGGATTGTCTCAGGGGCCTCCTTGCACAGCCTACACCTTGGGTCCTGTCTGGTGTGGTAGATCTGGGCCTCTATTGCTCTGGTGCTCAGGGCCTGTTCCTGTGCAGCCAGGATGAGTGCCTCCGTGCTGTCCTTCAGTCCAGCCCTTTCGAGCCACTGGTAGGATTTCTTGATATCAGCCACTTCAGTTATGTTCCGGTGGTACATCCCGTGTAGGGGCTTGTCATCCCATGATGGTCCCTCCTCCAGCACCTCATCCTCTGTTCTCCATTGTCTGAGACATTCACTGAGCACGTCATCTGTTGGGGCCTTGTCCTTGATGTACTTGAGGATCTTGGATGTTTCGTCCTGGATAGTGGCTCTCACGCTGACTAATCCTCGGCCTCCTTCCTTACGGCTAGCGTACAGTCTCAGGGTGCTGGATTTGGGGTGGAACCCTCCATGCATGGTGAGGAGCTTTCGTGTCTTAACATCTGTGGTCTGTATCTCTTCCTTTGGCCACCTTATTATTCCTGCAGGATATCTGATCACTGGCAGGGCGTAGCTGTTTATTGCCTGGGTCTTGTTCTTACCATTGAGCTGGCTCCTTAGGACTTGCCTTACCCTTTGGAGGTATTTGGCTGTTGCCGCTTTCCTTGTTACCGCTTCAAGGTTGCCATTTGCCTGTGGTATCCCCAGGTACTTGTAACTGTCCCCAATGTCTGCTATTGTTCCTTCTGGGAGTGAGACGCCTTCTGTGTGGAATACCTTCCCTCTCTTTGTCACCATCCTACTACACTTCTCCAGCCCGAATGACATCCCAATGTCTGTGCTGTAGATCCTGGTGGTGTGGATCAGTGAGTCGATGTCTCGCTCGCTCTTGGCGTACAGCTTGATGTCATCCATGTAGAGGAGGTGACTTATGGTTGCCCCATTTCTGAGTCGGTATCCGTAGCCAGTCTTGTTGATTATTTGGCTGAGGGGGTTCAGACCTATGCAGAACAGCAGTGGGGACAGAGCGTCTCCTTGGTATATGCCACATTTGATGGAGACTTGTGCAAGTGGCTTCCCATTGGCTTCAAGGGTGGTCTTCCACAACCTCATCGAGTTGGCAATGAAGGCCCTTAGAGTTCTGTTGACATTGTACAGCTCCAGGCATTCAGTGATCCATGTGTGTGGCATTGAGTCATAGGCTTTCTGGTAATCAATCCAGGCTGTGCACAGGTTGGTGTGTCGGGCTCTGCAGTCATGGGCGACTGTTCTGTCAACCAGGAGTTGGTGTTTGGCTCCTCTGGTACCTTTGCCAATGCCCTTCTGTGCTTCGCTCATGTATTGATCCATGTGCCCACTTATCTTAGCCGCGATGATACCTGACATGAGCTTCCATGTTGTGGAGAGACAGGTTATTGGCCGATAGTTGGATGGGACTGCACCCTTTGAGGGATCCTTCAGGATCAGGATCGTTCGCCCTTCGGTTAGCCATTCAGGGTGAGTCCCATCCCTTAGCAGCTGGTTCATTTGTGCTGCTAGGCGCTCATGGAGTGCAGTGAGCTTCTTAAGCCAGTATGTGTGTATCCTGTCAGGGCCTGGTGCTGTCCAGTTTTTCATACCTGAGACTCTTTCTTGGATATCTGCCACTGTGATGGTAACTGGATTCTGTTCAGGGAGGTTGCTGTGATCTTTCCTCAGTGCCATCAGCCACTGTGCATCGCTGTTGTGTGATGCCTCCCGCTCCCATATACTTTTCCAGTACCTCTCAGTTTCCAGCCTTGGTGGGTCTGCTCTGTTGTTATTACCCTGCCATTGAGAGTACACTTTCGCAGGTTGAGTTGCGAAGAGCCGGTTTATTCGTCTGGCTTCATTCTCATGTGTGTACCTCTTTAGGCGGCTGGCCAAGGCTTGGAGCCTTTGTTTGGCAGTTTCGAGTGCTTCAGGTATGGGCATCTGTCTGTACCTCTTGGGCATTGGTCTTTTCATTGCACCTCTCTGGGCCTCTGTCAGTTGGCTCACTTCACTCCGTGTTGCCTTGATTTTAGCCTCCAACCTTCGTTTCCATGGTTTCTCATGGTTCACATGGTTGCTCTTATAGCCAAGCATCTCTAGGATCACTGCTGCTGAAGTGTATATCAGCTCATTGGTTTCAGTGATTGTTGTGGTAGGGATCGCTCTCAATGCTACATTCACATCTTCCAGGAGACCTTCAGATGGTACTTCACTTAGCCGTTGTAAGTGGCATCGGGGTTGCCTTGTGTTCATCCTCGCCATGATCCTATCTTTCAGGTCAGTTGCTGCCTCGTTCAGCGCGCTCGCCCTTGTTGGGGTTGTGTTCCCAATCTCTGATGGGGGAGTTGGTGTTAACTCCCCTCTGACCTGGCGTCCTGGCTCCCCCTTGCCGTAGCATTTGTGTTGTATTTCGTCAATCTCAAGTTGTGATAGCAGCTGCCGTTTGTGGATGTTGGAACACTGAGCTACGAGTTGTTTTGCTGTTAGTCTCGACTGTGGGTTTCGAAGTAACCATTCATCCCACAGTCTTTGCATGTAACCCCTCTGACTAGGGTAACTCGAGTAGTAGCATTCCAACAGAGCCTTGTTCTCGCATCTCAGCCATTTCCGCCTTGTTCCAGTAGCCCACTTCTCATCGAGGTGCTCTGGTTCCCCAGCACCTGACGCAGACCTTGTTAACCCGGGCGACGTCTGAGCCGGTGTCTCATGTATTTCTTTGTCTCTCATCATTGTATGAGGTGGGCAGTAGCCTGAAGGGTCTTGCCCAAGGACCCACACTGGATGCTCATTCCGCCCCAACGGGGATTCGAACCGGGGGTCCTCATATATACACATGCATATATATATATATATATATATATACACACACACACACACAGTCACATTTGTAGACAATGGGACAGTATATTTAGTGTGGTGTTGTTAATGGTCAACGTCACCTTTTTTAATAAATTGTAAAAAAAAAAAAAAAAAAAAAAAAAGAAAAAATGTATCCAAATGGGCACATTTGAATAGAATATTACTATGACAAAGTATACACATATGCACACCTTCATTTCCCACAGTTGTGCACAGAAATGTGCACTACTAAAGTATTTTTTTAAAAAGCACAGTTTCCAATCAGAGTTTGAGGTTTGTGCATTTTTAAAAACCTTTTTTAGATATGAGGAAATAAAAATTCTATGATATGGGAGCTTTACAGTTTCATCTCTGCAGGTTCATGTACTGACCTCTAACTTGCTGTACAGGGACTCTCCAAACAGCTTCTTGTACTCGGCTCTGATGTCCAGCATGTCGATCTCTGAGCGAGAGACTATTATTCTGGTCAGTGTGGACTCTGTGGTGCCCATGCCCTAAAATAAAACCAATCAAACAAAAGGCACATATAATGTGTTAACATATAAAAGAAGGAAACAGCAGATCCCTCTGATGCAACTATATTTGTTCACATTTGGTATCCTGTAGTGAGCAATATTGGTTTGTGTTGGTCTGCAGTTTCGCATGTTTTCAGTTATCCGTTAACCCGTTGCAACAAAAAAAGTGGCTTAACATTCCTTTTCCACATCGCTGGTGACTATAATACAGTTGTCTACTGCAGCTTTAAAAAAAAAAAGTGGGGTGCAACCAATGTGTATTGTGTTGTGGGGGCCACCGGTTCATTTGAGGATGGCTCACCTTCATGCTCTTAAAAAGCCGCTCTGCGAGGTAGGCCGGGACGCTCTTCACACACTTCACTGGGGAGGAAGGAAAGAGGTTTCACAGCATTATGACTGGTCGAAATCGCAACGAAACAAAAAAAAAAAAAACACAAATGCTTCTCACCGACGGCCACTAGAAGCTTCTCCAGGTCACCGGACATCTCGCTCTCAACGCTCTCCTGCAGAGTCTTCTTGCTGAGACTCTTGTATTCCACAAGAGCTGCAAGAGAGAGAGAAAGGATCATTTTAAATTTAAATTTTAAATGTTTAAATGACATAGGCCATTATTGATTTTTGTCCATTGGCAGCTACAACAGTGGCCCATGACAACACTTTCACGGAACACCACACATGGCGGAGGTCTACCCACTCTGTCGAAGCTGGGGGATGCTCCTGTGGCAGAGGATGTCGATGAACTTGCCCTCATCAGTTCCCCACTTCTTCTCCCCCGCTTCATACAGGGCCTGAGGGGGAGGAGCAATAGGAGTCAACACACATGCATCATTTCACACTTAAACTTTTTGTTATTGTTATTATTATTAGATGTTCACATAAACGGCATCATGCGAACTTTAGCAGAAGTATCAAAGCATGGGACGTCTTTTTTATGCATAGTCAAGGTCCTCTTTTAGTGTCTCTGGCCTGGTGCACAAATAAAACAAGCTATGCAGGTGTATGATATCACCACCAGGTGGCACCAAATAGTCAAAGAGTCTCAGAAACCAGGATTTCTTCTAGGTGCTAACCCACATTTAATCAGCTCCTAATGGTATCATTCCCAACATGGGAAACCCAACATTGGCTGAAAACCTGTATATAAAAAAAAACACTAGTAACACAATAGTCACTCGTACAACCCATGATCCAGGTGTAGTGAACAAACCTTAGCATCTGCTTTAGCTTTAGCAGCGTCCACACTGGGGTTCTCATCTCTCTTCCCCTGTGAGGACGAATGGAAGAACTTTGTGAGATGTATGAAAAGAAATCCATATTTGAGACTTTTTTATTTCTCCTTTTCACACAGTTAAATGTAAAATGATTAAACCCCCCCCACCCACGCCCATGTTAGCAAGTCACTTTTTTACTATTATGTACTGTACCTCAGCCAAGATGAGCAGAGCATCCCCATAATCTCCAGATACCTCTCCCTTCAGGTCATGAGTTATCATTCTTCCAGTTTCTGAAATGACACAACATGCGAGATTGCAAAAATATCCACATTGCATCCTGAGCCTTTGCCAACAGTTTATGCAACAGTTTCAGTTGCAGTTTGGGTGCGTTGGCGGTTACTCACCTGCCAGGTATGCTTCAGACATGGCACTGATCTGTCTGTTGGATCTGGAGGCAAAGATTTCAGTCAGCGTGCTTTCTGTGGTCCCTGCACCCTGGAAGAGTTGGAAACATAAACGTTGTGCGCACACGTGAGCGGTTTCTCCAAAAATCATAATTATTTGCAATTTTGGAAACAAAATGTCAAAGGTGTAACCAAGAAAAATGATAAGTTTAAATATTAGAATATAAAACTAGTTGATAGCATGCTTTTGGATTCTTTTTCTTTTTCAAACATTTCAGGCTCAAAATCATATATACAATAACAGGCAAAGTGCTGATTGTAGACTGCAGTGTGTGTAGTAAAATATTACGACTCCAAACTAATTTAATGCAAATGAAGTCAAGCCTAGAACAGGTGTCATTGTTCCTTTTTTTTTTTTTTAAATGTAATAAACGTCGCTTAAACAAATCAAATCTCCGATACAGATTCCTGATGAATGATCGTGTCAATTTGAAGTTAATATGACTCAATCTCATTCAATTAAAAAAAAAAAATACACCCCCCACAACCAATCTCACCTGGATGGCCTTCATGACTTCATGACAGTCGTAGACAGCAGGAGGCGTTACCAAGGCGACCAACAGGTCCTCAAAGTCTCCCGACGTGTCGCCCTTGAGGTCGTCTAATAATGTCTGAAGCAGGGGAGGTGGACAACGCACAAATCTCACTCCACCGACACGGAATCTTCTTATTCTATTTGTTGCGACGGATGGAAGTTTCCTTACCCGGCCCGTGGTCTTCTCATAGGTCGTCGCAATAATCTGACGCTGCGCGTTACTCCGGTTGGTCAAAACTTCAATGAGTGTCTTCTCCGTCGTACCTTAAAAAGAGAAAAACAGAAAACTGACTTACAACACACTTTATGCAACATTACACAGATATAAAATATGTAAAACAGGTAGAAGTACAGGCCCAGCATGAAAAATTATACTATATACACGTACATATCACTATATCACTTCTCCTCCACTCGTCACTTTTCTCTACACACACATCCTGCACCTTAAGTATGCATTAGCTATGTATGTGTACATGTGTGTATGTGCGTATATATATGCAAATATGTGTGTATGTGTATGTATGTAGGTATGTACGTGCATGTATGTATGTATATATGCTTTGCTTATGCATACTTTTTTCCTGCTATTTATTAGTATTTTTTCTCCATACTTATGTCCATAATGCATACTGTGTATGCTGATCAACAAATTCTATGAATTTTGTACAGTGTTGTTTATTTTTATTTTCTTCAGCTTTTATTTGTTTTTCTTCACCCTGTACGCTGCAGTTACAAGCAAATTTCCCCGTTGTGGGATCAATTAAGTCCTATCTTATCTCTTACATAACTATTTGCAGAAAAATGTACTTAAAGCATTAAAGGTGAAAGTATTAATTTCACCCCTCTGTTATTTTAGAATAGATGACAATATTAGATTGTACTGATGACACATTCAGTTAATCAGACATCATCACGTAGAATTTTTATTTTTACAATATAAACGCATATGAATACCCCGCCCGTGTTTCCTGTCAGAAAACATCCTTATTTCATCATTCTTTAACCAATCTCACAACACATCATTTTCATTTTCTCGTTGCAGCTGTGTGTTCCCAACCTAGGGGTCACCAACGGGTCTCTCTCTGATTTATTCAAAATTCAATTAAAAAAATTAAATGTGATGAAACCATGTGAGAATATTTAGCAGGGAAATATCTGTATTATGCAGAGCTGGTAACAACTCATGTGAAATGTGATCCGACCACACGCTGCTGCTTGTATGATGTCAGGAGACTAAAATGTTGGTTTAATCCTTAACTATGTGCTGTATATTAAAGGCTTCTTAATGCTATCCATTGTGTCAAATCTGCATCAGAAAAGGAGCCAACTCAAAGTTCACCTAATATACAGTATTTCTCACATGTTAAATAATTATCTTACCAACGCCTTCTATTGCCTTCCTTAGGTCAGAAACATCTTGTTCCGGTTTGAAGTTGACCTGGTCCTTCACAGTTCCTCTAACACCAGACTAACACACACAAACACACACTCGGTCATCCCCAGCAACCAAATAACACACCCTGTCAATATTTGATTTCACGTATATATATATATATATATATATATATATATATATATATATATATATATATATATATATATATATATTCTATCCTGTTGTAATGGCACAGAGATGAGGATCCTCATGACTTACTGTCACAGTGAGTGAGGAGGGGGAGTCCAGCAGAAGGTCCAAGTCATCCTACAAGTTAAACAAGTTAGCTTTAAACCATCAATTACAGCTTTTTTGGGGTTATTTATAAATTACAAACCAATTCAACTACTCACCCAAACAGACATTGTTGTAGCTTTAGACGACAAAGGGCTTTTTTTAACTGTGGAGAGGAAAAAAAAAAGAAGATTTTCACATTATTGATTTAATGTAATTTATTTATGACTCTCTGGTTATTTCCACTGGCCCTGCTGCACCCATCCACAGAACACAAGTACTATACATCTTTATAAACGTCTGCGGGTAGAAAATCCACACAAAAAAACACTTTTATTTGTCACAACGACGAGTTCTGGCGTGTAGTAAAAAAAAAAATCGAGACAGGAACAGTTTCACGTCGACACGGCTGCAAAGATTCCACTTCCGCAACCAGCCAATCCGACCCAAAAGAACAGGGAAACGTGCAAAAAGAGATTCTGTAAAAGCAGCAAAATATCAGATAGTTAGTTTATCTTACCTCAGAGAGGGAAAGCAGGACTGATGTCAGACAGGAATGTCACAATCAGCCAAAACTCGCCACACCAGGCGACGCCCATTATTACATGTTCTTCAGAAACTCCTCCTCGTTTGTACACAGCCTGGTAGTACACGCAGTAGTACGCGGCCCTGCAAGAAGTACTGCAGAAGTGCTGCAAAATGCGAATGTTTATTAAGTAAGTAAAAAAATGCAAAATGCATGTAAAGTATAAAAAGTGTAAGTAAGCAGCTGTTTTTATATTACATCGTTTATTTTTATTACTAACTAGGATTTTATTGTTCTGTCAATGTGGATTAAAATTGCATTATAATAATATACATGTACTTATAATAATGAGAATATTGAAAATAATTATTTTTCATGTGTTTATATATATATATATATATATATATATATATATATATATATATATATATATATATATATATATATATATATATATATATATATATATACATATATATAAAGAGCATATCTTTTAAGGTATACTTAAGTAAGTGAACAAATACAGAAAGATTAGCTGCAAAATGCATGTAAAGCAGCTGTTTCTATATTACATAGTTTGTTTTTATTACTAACTAGGATTTTATTGTTCTGTCAATGTGGATTAAAATTGCATTATAATAATATACATGTACTTATAATAATGAGAATATTGATAATAATTATTTTTCATGTGTTTATATATATATATATATATTTACATATATATAAAGAGCATATCTTTTAAGGTATACTTAAGTAAGTAAACAAATACAGAAAGATTAGCTGCAAAATGCATGTAAAGCAGCTGTTTTTATATTACATAGTTTGTTTTTATTACTATTACTATTCATGGAAAAGGATTTTATTGTTGTAGTGTGTCAATGTGGATTAAATTTGCATTATAATATACATGTACTTATAATAATATTTATTATCAATATTCTTATTATTATAATAAGTAATAATTAAGGTGCACTTGTATGTAAAGTAATAAATGTATTGTCAAATAAATGTAGCGAAGATTGGAACACGGCATACAAATCTAAATATTTAAGTACAAGTACCTCTGAATTGTACTACTTGAATGAATTAAATGTACTTAGATTGATTCCACCACTGGCATACAGTTGTAATTTATATCATGCTTTTCTCCATCATGGGATTCCCATGTGCAACAAAAACCCTCCTCTCAAATTTTGTGATTTTTTTTCAGTCTTGAAACACAACATGTGCACTTAGGAGCCAATTAGTTATGTCAGTATTGACCGACCAGAGTCAAAAATCATGTCTGCTCAGGACAAAGACATGAGTCAGAGAAGAAGAGGAAGGAAACTGCGGTAAACAGGAACAAAAATATTTGTGTTAATGCCTTATCTCTTAATTGCAAAACTTCATGTGTAGATCACAACTTACTAATCCACATGAGTCAGTATAGTAGAACTCTTCAAAAACCCTAAATGTATTTTAAGTTTTGGGTTACAAAATCAGTTTCTGACAGGCACATGTTTCTCTTTATATTCTCAGGATTTACATAACACTGTTTTTATTTCAGCTAATTTTTCTTTTAATATTTTTTTTATTAATGTTAAAGCCTGATCTATCGTATTATCCCACAACTGATTTGACAGGATTTTTTCTCAAACAGTACCGCAGCAGTAAGAAGATCCTCTATGTCAGCATTCCATTGCTCCATAGAAAATTATCTACTGGCCATTTAAAAAACAAATTCACATGTAGATGTGAAAGTGATATAGGAAAGTGAGGAGGAAATGCGACATCTGGTGTTAAAATATTGACTCTACAGACATTAACTTTTAAGCCAGAAACCACATATGAGGGACTGGAAATTGATGTTTTTTATTGTGTTGTTCAATCATAATTCCAATTATTTACATTAAAACAATTCCAGAATGTTTCCTTTTCAAATTCACAAACTTCTCTAGATGTTTTAGACCATATTGACGGACAAAAACCTGACTATTTTATATAATTTTTTCTCCCATCTTTTTTTGTCTCTTATAAATAGGAAACAAAATTGAGTTGAGTTTTTCATCATTTATTTTGCATTTTTCTTAATTCACTGTCCAGTACACATTGACGCTGCTGTTGAGTGGAGCGATGCGTCAGCGCGGCTGCCATCTTGAGACGGGCAAGACAACCCTGTGAACACGCTAGTAAAGTACGCCTTTTCTGAATCAAAACCACTGTAACATTAACTTTTTTCAACTGATTTCAATCAATTGTATTATACAATAAATAAGTCATAATCATATATTAAAAATTCACAAACGAGCATAATTATTATGTATCTCTTTGCCTCCTTTCCTCGTTTCCTCCTTTCAAGTCTCTCTGTCTCTTGCTGTTTATTTCTGTTTTCTTCGACGAGTCGAATGCCGAATTGACCCACCCAAGATGGCGGCGTCGCTGACGCGCGGCATAGGGCCTGATGCGCATCCGCATCTACGGGGACGCCGTCGACTGGGGCGTGACGTCATCTCTAGCGCCCCACCTCGGACTTCCGAGTGAACGGGAACGCAGCGTTTGACAGCTCGCCGCTCGACGTCGGGTCACCGTAGGCTGCTCACGGCGACGTGTCAGCGAACGTTTAACCGTATGACCGTCGGATTCACGCGGCGGGCGGACCGTTTGACTTCGACACGGCCGGTGGGGCCTAGCTTACTTTCTACTTTCTAACCGTCGTATGTCGAAGCTAACTGGGAGAACGCGTTAGCTTGCCGGCCGAGCACTGGGACAGCTAGCGATTGTTAGCAATTACCGAGCCATAAATTAGGTAACAGCCTCGGTGTTTCTGCACATGTCTACATGGATGACACGTGAGGTGTTTTCTCCTGTTAAGCAGTAATTGTGACCCTGCTTGTTTTCCTTCACGGGTTGTTGTTGTTTTACCGAAGTTCGGGCTATTGTTTACATGGATAGAGGTCATCTGGTGTGCTCTATGGGCAGGATGTGCTGCTTCTGACAAACACTACATTTACCCAATACTGTTTTTAAGTACACATTTGTACTTTACTCGAGTATTTCCATTGGATGCTACTTTATACTTCCACTCCACTCCATTTCAGAGGTAAATATTGTGCTTTCTACTCCGCAAAATGTATCTCACAGTTATAGTTCCTTTTCAGATGCAGATTTGACATGAAAGTATATATTTTAATATTTAATAAATTGACGTTTTTAATTGTTTTTCAGAATTGTGTCATGTGTTTTGTGTAAAAATGCCTGATAAAACAAACACTATAATAACACAACACTGTAGTGTTAGTGCTTTTACTACTGATCATTTAAGTTAATTTCACTGTAATAGTAGTAGAAGCAGTAGTAAGTTCTTGTAATGAAGTATTTTTACTCTTACTTATATAAAGGATCAGAGTACCTAGCCCACTACTGGTTACAAGACTGGACCAAAGCACGGACCGACCACTGTGGAAATATGGAGCTGGGAGCGAGCTAGCGTCTGTTCAGCAAAGACGTCTGGAGCCGAATCTCTGCCAAAACATGAGAATGATCGGGGATCTGAAGGAAGACAGCTGTGCCTGCTGGACTGTTTGACTTTGTGTGGGCGTTAGGAGGGACAGGAGTTAGTTTGTCCATAGTGAAGCTGAACCCGATGCCAGATTACATGAGGAGGAAAGGAAACGCACGTAGCTGGGGGGTGAGTCGCCCATATGGCACCGGGATGACACTTAAGACCCTACTTATCACCTGTCTGCTGGGCTGGGCGACAAGTCAAGAGAGCCAGAGCATGACACCGGAGGAGAAGGCTGTCATCAGGTGAAGAATGTCTAGACAGACAAATCAAACATGATGTGGAAAGATTACTGATTTTTGCGTAATCATCCGGTTTAATGCATGTTTTCCTTTTTTGTTTTGTAGGGATCAAATCATTGAAATGTTTGATCACGCTTATGGCAGTTACATGGTAAGGTGTTTACTTTGTAATGATTGTTAGTACCAAGGGTTGATCGATTTGTTGATTTTTATGCATGTTTCCTTGCCAAATTAGTCATGTTCTGGAACATTGTGAGCACATCTCTGGTAAGCAGTAGATTTAAAGAGGCCCTTCTGCATTATTGTATGTGGTAAACTCACAGTTTTTTTTTTTTTTTTTTAAACAGATTTGTTAGATAAAATCAACTTATGAATTAGTCAACTTTCTGAGTTAAGTTTCTCTAGTAGAGGAAGGCCCTGTCATTACAACTACATTCATATTTTTTGCATTTTTAATAGTGCAATAGGATCTGCTTTGGAGGGGATTGTGGATCCAAGCAAATCTGCAGAATTTGGTTGCAGCTTCTGTCATGGTGGTCTTGGACAGTATTAATCTATTATTGAGGCTAGGCTCATAGGCTAGACTCATCCAGTGTTTCGTATGTAAACTGTGTCCGTATGAGTAAACTACAGGAGCCAGCAGGGAGCAGCGTGACATTAATCAAATCAAGCGCAGTTTCTTTGTGGGTTGCACAGCCAAATGTTATTAAGAATGATGACATTACATTAAGCTGTGGTGTTGTCTATGCTGTTCATGTTGCAGAAATATGCCTATCCAGCAGACGAGCTGATGCCTCTAAGTTGCAGGGGGAGAGTCCGTGGCCAGGAACCCAACAGAGGCGACATAGACGACTCCTTGGGGAAGTAAGTTCATCATATTCTGGAGTGTGAAGCGTGGAAAGACCCAGTGAGGTTTATGAAGTCACAACAGTTATAGGGAAACAAGTCATGTATTTTTAATGCATCAGTTGGCATCAGTGCAGCCCAAAGCTATAAGTACCCTTTTTAAAAGCTTGTATCTACAGTGCGCTGTTTCAGTCTTCACTGAGAATTCTAATGACAAAGAAGTTCTCATCAAAAGAAGGAAATGTAACTGAGCATTTCCTGACATTCCTATCAAGTGAATGTAAAAGGCGATACTGTCATCTCTTTTGAAATAGCATTTTGCATCTTCAAAGAAGACAGGAACTCTGTAATCACTGCTTTTGAAATGCTATGTTCCTCTTAACAGATTTAATTTGACACGCTGTAGAAGATTCCTTAGTAATTCTGGGATAGAAGAATTAGATGCTAATTTATGGCAATGACATTTACAAGTAGGCATTAAAACATGGATTTACTGTACAAGACGTCCTTTTATTTACCATGAACTCAATAGATTTAACGTTTAACAGCCAAGAGTTCTTTCAAAATTAAACAAGATCAATGGCAAAAATAAAACTTGCTGCAGCTTCGTAACCCATCTTCTGCTTTTTAGGTTTTCACTCACACTGATTGACACGCTCGATACCCTGGTGGTGAGTACTTGCTTTTCCTCTGCAAGTAGTTTACTGTATTTTTCTAGCCTCTTTGAAATGTGTTCCTAATACATTAACATTTCTCCATTTACAGTAAAATGATTTCAACAAAGCAGACCTTTACATACCTGGTTGGTTGTTATTGCAGCATGTTTTCCCCTCTGATTTAAAAAAAAAACTTTTTCTCCCACTTGGACTCAACAGGTGTTAAACAAGCTCGATGAGTTTGAAGACGCGGTGAGGAAGGCTGTGAAGGATGTACGCCTGGACAACGATGTGGTGGTGTCTGTATTTGAGACCAACATCAGAGTTCTGGGGTATAAAAAAAACACATCTCTGCTTTACTATATGCTGTATTATTATTTGTATTTGAGTGACTAGCTCTGAATTGTTCCACAATTATCCACAATTACCTTTATGTTTCATGTGGTCCTCCTCTATTCCCCTCAGGGGGCTTTTGGGGGCCCATGTGATGGCTGACCTGCTCCGTCAGCGTGGGGAGAAGATGCAGTGGTATCAAGATGAGCTCCTACACATGGCCAAAGAGCTGGGCCATCGATTACTGCCTGCCTTCAACACCACAAGTGGCCTTCCTTACCCTAAGGTAGTCCTTATTTCACTGGTGAAAATCACTGGTTTTAATTTAGTTGCATTAGACCAATGACTATAAAGTGTCCCTCAAATTCTGTGTACCGCAGGGGGACTGATATAATTTAGAATTTAGTTAAAGTCTGCCTGAAGTGATAAATCTCTTTTTAATCCTTGAAGATCATATCATCATAGATCATATATTGTGGAAAAAAACAAAAATAGATTTCTCTATATTTATATCAAAATTCAGTCACATTTTCTTCATGTTGCAAGTGTGTATGTTTCAACCACTTTTTCAGTTCTGAAATGTGAACCTTTATACTGACAAGACTCTAATTCTTTAAGGTGAATCTGCGGTATGGAGTCCTGAATCCACTTTCACGCACCGGTACTGAATCTGACACCTGCACAGCCTGTGCAGGAACGATGATCCTGGAGTTTGCTGCCCTTAGCAGACTGTCAGGGGAATCTGTGTTTGAGGTAAAACCTTCCTCTGCCTCTCTTTGAAATTACATTTCTTATGTTGTTTTTTTTTTGTACAGCATGTTGTTTTTTTAAATACACACGTAATGAGAGGATACTGAGATTTACGAATAAAGTACAGTATTGCTTTTGTATTGTCATTTGATGTAGCACTTGAAGGTGAACAATGTAATTTTTTAATACTATTTCATAGATGTAAAACATTATTTTCAGGAACATGCAAGAAAGGCTATGGACGTCCTCTGGGAGAGGAGACAGAGAGGGAGTGACTTGGTGGGGACAGTCATCAACATCCATAACGGAGAATGGGTCCGGAGGGGTGAGATTATAATGTGAAAAAAAAAAACCTTGCTAATAGGCGATAGATTAAAAAATGCAACCTCACATGTTTCTCACACAAACGCCCACATCCTTAAATACTCAATCATGGACTGTAATTCTAATTTGACCGTCATTCTTGTGTTTGCAGAGAGTGGAGTTGGTGCTGGTATCGACTCGTACTACGAATATCTGATGAAGGCCTACATTCTTCTCGGAGACAATGTTTTTCTGGACAGGTTCAACATTGTAGGTTCCCCATCACTGCATGTAAATCTATATCCACCTGCTGTGCATCATGCTCCCTCTTTCAACATTTTTTGGCCGACTGTTTGAAATTGTGATTGTTTGGGTTTGAACTGATTTCTTATGTATGTATTCATGTTTATCTGTAACAGCACTACAGTGCCATAATGAAGTACATAAGTCAGCCTCCTCTGCTGCTTAATGTACACATGCACAACCCCACTGTGAGTGTGCGCAGCTGGATGGACTCCCTTCTGGCCTTCTTCCCTGGGTTACAGGTTTGTAAATGAATTAAAATGCAATAGATTACATAAAAGAATGTGCTCACAAAGAGGTGTGGACAAATGTCAGTGATTTGATTTAATTGTGAAAAAAATGTTGCATGTTTCTGATATTTTTCCAAACAGGTTTTGAGGGGAGATCTGAAACCAGCTATTGAGACTCATGAAATGCTTTACCAAGTCACCAAACAGCACAAGTTTCTTCCCGAGGCAAATAATCAAATTCATTTTGCTCTGCATAATGCCACTTAGAAAATTAAGAACATATTTTCTTTTTTTAAACATCAGTGTTACTAACGTGTCTCTCTTTTTGGTTATTAGGCTTTCACTACAGAATTCAGAGTTCACTGGGGCCAACACCTTCTGAGACCAGAGTTTGCAGAAAGCACCTACTACCTCTATAAGGTGAACATCCTGACAGAAATAAAACTATAAATCCTAATGTACATCACACTTGTACTGTATATACACACAAAGCTTTTTCATACCAATCCGTGTAAGTGTGCTTAAGATTGTGGTCTGTGCAGGCCACTGGTGACCCGTACTACCTCAGAGTGGGACAGTCCATTGTGGAAAAGCTCAACGCCTATGCCAGGGTGCCTTGCGGGTTCGCTGCTGTGCAAGATGTTCGTACTGGGACGCATGAAGACAGGTGCTGTGCAGTTAATGGTCCACTTTTGTAATAAAGTTTTAAAACTTTTCTCATGAATGTGTGATAATGTTTTCTGTCTATATTTATATATATCAAATGTGTATGTGTGTGTGTGTGTGTAGGATGGACTCGTTCTTTCTGGCTGAGATGTTTAAGTACCTGTACCTGCTGTTTTCGGAGAAGACTCAGCTGCCTATCGACATTGATGACTACATCTTCACCACAGAGGCCCACCTACTCCCGGTGTCCCTCTCCACCACCCAGCCACCCTGCCACAGCAACAACACAGTGAGAGCCCTTACTTTTTATAAGCATTACAATACAAGGATAGTTCAGCTCATTTATGAGTGGATTAAATTGAACATGACTTATAAAACTAAAAGAAATAAACTGACAAAAGTGAAAATTTTCAATAAAGTAATGACATGGCTGTGTATCACATATACAAAAAATATTATTATATCATGTCTATATAAGTGTATAGATGTGGTTTAGAATAAAAGTGTAAGCTAAAAATAATAATCACAATGCCCAACCCTATAAATAAGTGTAAATGCTGACATACCAGGAAACTGCACCTGTTTCTCAAGAAGAGGATCTGTTCACGCACTCCTGCCCCAGCACAGAAACTTTGTTCCCCAACAACCCTTCATTTGCCAAAACCATCCGGGACAGCTACAAGTACCTCACTGGGGTGGGGCGAGCCTTCCACCCTTTACCTGTCAGGTGAGCCCAGTCGTCACCTTCTGACGTTAGGGTGGAGCCCGCAAGCCACAATAACTATGGGGTTTTAACTTTGGTGTTTTTTTGTACTTTACAGGGAAATTGAGCTCCCGCTCCATGATAACGGCATGGAGCCAGTGGAGTTCCTGAAAAGCATGGGCATTTCTCTCACTCCTCTGAATGAGGTCATGGCACGAGACATTGGGACTCAGAAGGTATTTTTAATAACTTTATAATAACTGATTTTTTTTTATTTCTTTATACTTCTTTCTAAGGATAAAGGGATTTTATAATACATGGGTGTGTACACATACAATTAAGAGTAGTAGTAGCCAGTCCATTCGGCTGCTTGAATATTTTTAATTTGCTTTGAGCAACATGGACTTAGAAAGTTATGAGAGGAAAATATGTCACTCATAGTAAATGGATTACAAATCTCATTATGCCTTTTAAATTTCTTTATAAGAATTGAGGTTAATAGCAAAGTTTAAGGAGTAAATGATACCTGTAATGTAGGGCAGTATGATATTAAGCTTTAAAATAATAATAATAAAAATATGATTCCTTTTAGGAGCATAAAGGAGTGTACCGGGTTAAACTTGTGGCAGAGGTGAGCCAGACCTCAGAGGAGGAGGAGGTGGTGCCTCATGTCGTTCAGCTTATATCCCCCCCGTTCCTGGGGAGGACAGTTCTCACCGCAGGACCTGCCAAGTTCGGAATGGACCTCACCAAGCAAGAACACGGGGTGAGTTTTGGTTTTCCATAAAGCTGTATGGCTTTTATAAGAAATAGATGTATATTCTCTTAATTTAAAGTTTTATATGTTTCCATAACTGCAAAAATATGAACCTGCTTAAAAAATGAATGATGACCTGGGTACTTTTTTCCTCCCTCAAACAATGATTTTAACACAAACTCTTGTGCCGCAGGTGAAGGGCAGCATAGTGAAAGCTTCCCCCTACACAGCATGTGGGCTGATAGATAACGCAGCGGAGCTTAAAGGACGCATCGCTCTGGCTCTGCGTGGCGACTGCATGTTCGCAGCAAAGGCCCGATGGCTGCAGGAGGCCGGAGCCATAGGAGTCATTTTTATAGGTGAAGATCAGCTTTACAGCAACAGATCAGTATCTTTAATATCTAAGGTGCACAGAAAAAAACAATTACTGCAAAAGCAGGGCTGAACGATTTTAAGGAAATTGAATCGTGATTTTTCTGACAGATATTTCAATTTTATTTGTTTTTTTCTTTAAATCAGGATTCAGTTTTACAAGCATCACAGAAACTTGCATCATAATAAATGCCATAACTCTAATGCAAAAATGAAAACAATAGTCAAGATTTTTTTTTTAATGGAGTCCTATCTATTAAGTAGAAACATGCTGTAGATAAGCTACATTAAGTGCTTAAACAACACCAGTCACTACAACTTAAGAACTAAAGGATAATCTATGTCCTGACTTAACATATAGCAAAAAAATCTTTTAACTGTTGATGATGTTGGCTAAAATCATGGTTTTAAAACAAAAGATCATTTAGGCCTATAGCAAAGACAAAAACAAATTAAATGATATTAACTCTTCTCTATTTTTTTATTTTCCTAGACCACCGGGAGGGGAGTAACAGCGAGGAAACGCCACTCTTCCAGATGGTTGGTGACGGCGACTCCACTGAGGACATCGCCATGCCTCTGGTCTTCCTGTTCAGCCGTGAAGGCGCCGTGCTCACAGCCGCTCTGGAGGAACACCTCAACGTCGATGTGCTGCTGCTGCCCAAGGAGAAGCAGCTGGGACACGGTGAGGACCAGGGACATGCAGGTTAAAGGCTGAGCATGCTCATATTGCCCATGGAACGACCAAAACCAACAATGTATTAGTCCATCTTTAATCACTCTCTCACAATCAATCATCCCTACTGAAAAATATGCAAGTCCTTAAATTTGACAGATGAGGTTTTCTAATGCAAGTTCTGACACAAATGTCTGCTTTAGTGTAAAGAGATGAGGCAGAACACCCTTTGTTTCAGAGATATACACATATTTTCAAAATGTCTACCAACAATACATTAAATAAATATAGATAAATATACATATAAAATACTGTTGATTGGAATCATTTTTCTTAGTAATGAAACTTGTCATTTTGTCCCAATACAACTATAAATAAAGTTATGAATTTTCTATCTCATCATTCAATACCTTTTATATTGCACATCCAGTTGTTATTACAATGGATTTTAAAAATGTTGCTTTTCTAATGGAAACATGCATAATTGCTAAAATCTTATTATAGATGAAACAAATGCATTTTTACACCTGATTCCTGTTTATTTGAATGCAAACACAAAGTGAATAGTGCATTTACTGTGGTCTATTTTCAGTCGTAGACAATGAGCTTAATGCACTGATTGGCCTGTTTGTAATTTTGTTTTATTTTTTCCCCTCCACGGTGTCCAGATAAGACAGAAAAAAAAATCGGCATGAACATCAAGCTCAGGCTGGCGGAGGAGGGGGAGCCGGAGGAGGGGCCCACCCTGGAGTTTGTCCTGGAGAAAGAGGAGCTGGTTCTTCTTAATGAGGAGGAGGAGGAGGAAGAGCTCAGGGGAGGACGTCAATCACAGCAACAGCAGCAGCAGCAGCAGCAGCAGTCCAGCTCAGGGGCAGCGCAGAACGACAGAACTGAACCGGCAGATTCATCTCAAACCCAGGACTCGAACAGCACACCGGACACAAATCCCTGATGACACTGCTAATCCCAAACTTGCAGCCAAATTTCCTAAACACTGATCACTCATCTGTTTCTGAACGGCGTGTGCCTCGGAGCCCTCTCACTGCCCAACATGGAGCCCTAACCGACCCGGCCTGTATGTTTACAACCAACGGAGGAGAGGCGAGCGGTGTGACGGCCACACTCACATCCAGTCTTGACTTTGAAACCTAAAGACGATTCTGTATTTACTAGACAGAGCCATCGAAGTGGGAGTTTTAGTCTGTGCTCTGCAGGAAGAAAAACTACTTGGTTAAAGGCCAAAAGCTGTAGGTTATTTGCTGGTGCTGCCTAAAACTAGTCTGTAGTGTTGCTACTTTAGGCGCATACACAGTGTCTGTGGTAATAATGACGTAGATCATTGACTGGGATTTAAAATTACCTCACCTTAGAGGAAAACCTAGATAAGGCAAGGAAAATGTACTTTGCTTACATTTTTATGCAACGCAGTTTGCTTTTAAACTAGATTGCACCTTTTCCACATTAACAAGTACTGTTAGATATTGAAAAGTGGGGTTTGGAGTAGAGGTATGGCCAGTAGGTGGTGTTGGCTACCAGAACTTTCTCAGTAATATAGTTTCAGTAGATGAAGGAAAATGAGTTGGAGCCAATTTGGGAAGTTGATTTTGTTTTGTACTTGTAAGCAACTTCAGGGAATTTCAAGAGTGAATGCAGTTTGCTAGTTTGAGCGATTTGTTCAAATGTTTGTGTGCATTTTTTTCTTTCCTGCTTGTGTGTGTTAGGGGTGCAATTACTATTATACCCAAGACAGCATCAACATCACAATATATCAGTACAAATAGATAAAACCTTTTTATCTTTACAAATTCTTCACAACAAAGGAATTAAGGATATAATTGTCATCCATACAATAGAGTGCCATGAATTTTACATATTTCAGGCTATAAATAACTGCGTAAATACTGGTAATTTAATAAAGAATCATGTCATCTTAAGATTTCTAATTACCAAAGCTGGTTTTCCTGGAGATAAGTCTTCTCTCTTGTAAGCATCCGGTTAGTCACTGATACAGCATCATGAGTCTCGGATTTTACACACTTTTTGAAATGTGTCTGGCAGATTTAAATCAGTATTGATCATTCAACCTGTCTTCGCCTTTCTCGTGTGTGTGTGTACGTGTGTGCATTAGGTATAGTTTACAGTTTAATTTGCAAAAAAACGTATCATCCCATTTATACTGTGTAAGGAAGAAATGTTTATAACCTTTTAAAGCATAAGAACAACTACAGGGTTTCAGGAGGATTTCTGGAGTGCAGCAAGGTTTTTTTTTTTTAATCATCTAATGTGGAGACAGTAAGCTGAGTTTTAACTCTAATTGAAGTTTAACTGTCCCCGATATACAGGTAGATCCTGTATATTGTTTCCAAATTGATCTTCTTGTATGCAGTGAATTACTTTGAATGCATTTTGTATTCTGTGTTTTTGTGCTCTCTGTCTCTTTCACAGTTTCTACACAAACAAAACCATGTTGTGGGCATTATGATGTGTAATAACTTTATGCAACAATTCAGAAACATGCATAATTCCTAAATCAGTTTATTCATGTTACATTATATTCACTAATGATTGCATGTTTTTTTTGTCTTCTGTGGTTCATGAACATGTTTTATTTTGTTGAATTGTGTACAGTGGACCTTTACTTGATGCTGCTGAGTCAATTTTGAGTCTTAATTCAACATGATATTTTATCTTTTGTGTTTTGTCTTTATGAACACCTATGTATACCTCAGGACTGTGTACACTGCCGTATACACAGAGAAAGTGACCATGGACAAGAAGTAGAGTATTCTTTTTTTTTTTTTTAATTATGTTTCATGATATTTAATATTGTGCTCAGCTGTTTTCTAAGGGTTTTCTTTTTTTAGTGACTAAAACTCAAAAAGTGCCAAAAGAGATGCATGACATGCTTCCTGTTTCTGTTTCGCACCTTCTCTGTATTCTGTTTCTGAGCTGAAGCACACTCATCAACAAATTAAAAATCACAATTTCAAAAATTTCTTTCTCCACCTTTCTTTTATATTTGAGATTTTTTTCTATTCAATATCGGAATGTCACAAACATCATACTACTGTCTAACTTTTGTAAGTTTGCAACCTCAAACTGCAAAGTTCCAACAGTTTCCAACAAAAAATAATGTATTCACAAATTCCATATCTACATAGATAGAATTGATTATGCCAAAAAAGCAGGAAACATAACACAAATCCTCTGGTTTGAGCTACAGGAAGAACTAAATACTTGTGACTATTTTTGTCAGTAGAAAATGAGACGGGTATCGGAACCTTTGTGTCAGAATATAGCAGCGAACGGAAATTAGCACAATGACGAGAATGATGACATGTTTTTTCCATTAGCAAAATGATGGTGTTGCAAAGGGAAAACATAACGCCACAAAATTTCAAATTACTCACTTGATAGTTTGTTAGTTATATTAAATTGTCTGTGAAATAATAAGCTCCGATTTAAAGAGATTGTGTATGCTGGTATGCATGAAGTAGTGTTAATTGGTGGTATATATATATAGTCCACTTTACAGAGTGAGATACTATGCTTTTTTGAAAAGCTAATCCATTCTAATAATAATCCATTTTGATGAATTAAATACTATCTGATATAAAAATCTACTTTCATATCTGATGCTGTGCAGCCAAAGGTTTTTGTTTGTGCTCTGGCCATTGCTTGAGTTGACCTTTCAGTTGGGGACAAACATACAGAGCCAACCTCCTCCAGCTGTCATTCACCATTTGACCTCTACGTTTAGCAAAGAATAATGGATTCAATGGGCCGCAATTGCCAACAATAGAAATAAATTACATGTGATATGGTTGTTTATTTGGTTTGCATTTCACATTTTTCTTTGTGTCTTTTATATCCTAGACCAGATAACGGCAAATTCTATGTTTATCATCTTTTAGGACTCCAATTAAGTGTTGGTTGCCAAGGCAACAAAAGCCCTTCATTGGTTCCACATAAAAACATACATATATGGTATATAGACGCAGCACACTTATACATTCATATGCAGTATGTATACATAAAAACACTCATAGATTATATGAAGTTGATGTAATAGTTTAACTCCAATCCAATATAATTAAAACTTTTGTATTTTAACCTTCAATAAAATGAACCAAATCAATTATTAGAGTAGATATTATATGACATGGATCTTTTCTAAAATCTCACTATACCATTAATCTAGATAACTGAGGACTGTACAATGACCTCACTGTAATAATAATAATAATAATAATATTTCAAGAGATCCAATGACACTTTACATAGTAGGGGTGTTGTTTCAGTCCATAAATCAGGTGATTCCAGAACTGCAGTTTCAAGTTTCATTATGCAAATACATCCAACCACACTTCAATTTACACTTTAATATTTGCTAATCAATTTTCTCCCTAAACCAATATATTCAACGGGCTATTAAATAAAAGCCAATCTACAATATGTCGCCTAGTGTAAAATGAATTGGTGTAAATAACGATTGGGTACCAAACTTTTACATTTATCAGCATTATAATTAACTCATCAGTTTGAATACAAAGAGCACACATGTCAACGCCAGCAGTGTCTAACCCAGCGAAGCATATCACGTTATCTAGCGTTATGTAAATCCGTTTTACGTCATCACGTTTTACGTACCTCCAGTTTCGCAGCTAATGGCTGTGTAAACTGCTGCCTTCAGGTACTGTGGGAAACTACAGTGATATCTGTTATTGTTAAAGGATTAAACAGATTAGAATTCTGCCGCTGTTCCACATTTGGGGACTGCACATTACAAACTGTAGTTAAAGTTAAAATGAATATTTAATCATGTTTATTTGTAAGAAATCTTTCTGGCATTTATTTCTACTTATTCATGGCATAGTTGACAGCTGAGCTATCACCATGACAACTGACTGAAATGAAGATAAAAGGCTGAAAGAGAATGGACCTCGAATGATTTTTCTTTGTTTTATTATTTGTGTTGGGAATAAACACGTCCCCAAAGGAGACGAATTATGTTTTTTTTTTATTATGTTCCATATATTTTACGTTTACATTAAGTGAAATATAGTTGCTGGGACAAGGTTCTACTTAAAAACAAATAAGGAAAATAAACAACACATCTGCCGCTTTTATTTATGAGTTTACTTAATGTTTTATGAGACTATCCAGAATCTCGACATTATCGACCTTTCATTTCGCTCCTCCTTTTTCCTGTTTATACCATTCATAAAAAGAAGAGCTTACCTTAAAGTCAGGGTTATTTCCGTCCTGATTGGGTGTTTGTTTTCTTTTATATTGCGTATTATTGTATTTTTCAATAAAAAAGGGTGTTTTCTCTCATGTCAGGATGTGTCATTTGAGCCCTACAGCGCCCCCACCTCTCGTTCGGTGCCATGCAGGTGAAACACGGAATTGCACATTAGAAACAGATTTTTGAAAGAAAGAAGAAGCACGCCCGAGATACACACAAAACAATTTTATTTAAAAATACACAATATTATTAGAACAAATACACCGCCAGAACAGAACAGAACCGTAGCTTTAAGATAAGAGCTACTTTTTGAATGATTAATGTACGAAAAACAAAAAAGGAACGAAATACACGGAGCCCTTGTTTCATTTTAGAGCGTTAAGTCGAAACTCTACAGGGTGCGTAGCCCTATAGAACACCAGCGTTTACGAGGAGACCTTTAAGGCAGCACGTCAAACACACACACATACACGCACGGCACCTACACACACACACACACGCGCATCCACCCACCCACTTACACACACCCCTCCTTCCCCACCAGAAGCTCCGCTATCTTTAGCACTGCCACGGATTATAGTGCGCAGTGTGGACAGGCTCCGGTCCCCGCTGCTACCTGCTCACTTTACCGCTCGCGTTGACAGCAACAAAAACAATAGAAAAAAAAAAAAACAACAACATATAATGGTGGAATGACAACTAACTCCGCGGTTCTCCGTGCTCCCCGAGAAGACCCGAAGGATGCCGCCGCTCTCCAGCGCCCGGGGCCGGGCCTCGCTGCCGCTGCTGGCCGCCGTGCTGCTGCTCTGCGTCCTCCGCGCCGCCACCAGCCTCCCAGGTGAGCAGCTCCGCGGCACGCGCGCTCGGCTCCTCCCGAGGCGTCCGTCCTCGAATGCGTGCGCTTGTTTTTTTTCCACACGTGTCAAATATCAACTTGGATATAACGTGTCAAAACTCACCAAATGGAGTATTTGCGCGAGACAGTTGTGTTTTAGTCGATGTTGGAAAGTAACGAAGTATTTTTACTCAACTACTTCATTTTTTAAAAAGAACAATATACTATTTCATGTCCTGTATAAACATTAATTCAGATATGTTTAATAAAAGAAAAAGACAAAAGTAAGTATACATTTTACCTTAAATATTTACGCATATTATTGATGCTGTAGGCTACATTTTTTGATTATTTGTATTTTAGTTGAGTATTTCCATATTGTTTTTTTTCCTACTCATATTTATTCATATGATTATTCCTACTGTTTAAATTGTTGCTCTTTTATTTCCATGTGATAACATGATTCAGTACTATTACTATGACTCTACATTTTAACTAAAATTGGCTCCACATTGATAAATTACATCATTAAAATGTAGAACTGTAACTAACAACTATCCTGATAGTTGATTGACCTATAGATTATTGAAAAAAATGACTTGATTAGTTGCTTGGTTCATAAAATGATGTAAAATAATCACGGTTACCCATACCTAAAATGTCTTTTTTTGTCCAGACCAACAGTTCACAACTTGAAGATAATCAGTTTACTATTATAGAAGACTAAAGAAAGGCTGGAATCAGAAAATCTGAACATTCCTTCTTAAAAACAACTCAAAACGATTAATCGATTATCACAATAGTTGGCAATTAATGTAATAGTTGGCAACTCATAGATTATTTAACTAATCATTGAAACTTTTTAAACTCATCTCATATATTTGTCAGTAATGAAAATAAACAATATAATACACAGCATACTGCATAAAGAGTAAATTTGCTGATAATATTTCTGACCTTTTACTTGCACTTGTACTCGAGTATTTCCTGCTGGTTGATTTTTCATTGTTGATATGGTGTTGGTGTTGCTGATAAAAGAACCTGCGTGTATGGGATGTTCCACATATCAGATTTTCTTTTTTTTACTGGGCAGGTTAAACAAGTAGTTTAGTGGTGATGTAGGTGGACATTCCCTTCCTTGTTTACTGCTTAATAAATTTCTTTGTATCATCCTAACCTATGTTTTAAAGGCTGGGCCACATATTTTAATGTATCTGTAGGGAAAAAGAAGAAGAATATATGTATATACACAGAAGAATATAATATATATGTATATAGGGCTGTGGCTGACATCTATTTTAACAGTAGATTAGTCGATTATTGAAACAAATAGTTGTTTGGTTCATTAAAATCACTCGTTTGCTATTATAGAAAACTAAGGAATCCAGAAAATAATCCAATTTGAGTAGCTGGAACCAGAGAATTTGAGAAATGTCACCATAAAACGGTGTTTCACTATTTTCCTAAAGATGATGATTCAACCCAAAAAGTCTTTTTTTTTGTGTCCACAACCCAAAGATAATCAGATTACTGTTATAGGAGACTAAAGGAACCAGAAAAATCTGATTTGAGAAGCTGGAACCAGAGAATCTGGACATTTTCCTTGTTTAATGGAAATGGAGATACAGAATAGTTGGCAACTAATCAATAAATTATCACAGCTGTAGTTATATAGCTTTATAATGTATAGTATTGTTGTAGGTGCGTTTGTTTGTCAGTGTTTTGCTTGATGTGTGCTGGGGAGATAATCTGCCTCTCAGCTTTTAACACAGAAACCCAACAGCTGGACTCTCTCTCACATGTAATCTCTTCCATCTGAGGGACACACACACACACACACACACACACATACACACACACACACACATTATTCCCTCACAATGAACACTCACTGTCTTTCCCTGGACACATATTTGTGTAATTTATAGATTTTAATATGTTGCACACAGGTCCGCCCACACACACACACACACACACACACACACACACACACACACACACAGTGGATCCCTCAGACCCAGCGGAGACCCAGCGGAGTCTGATCATGAAATCAAAATGGTGCGTTTATTATCATTTTTTTTCTCATGCACTATAAAGAGGACGGAGAGCTGGTGACGCAGTTTCTGTTCCACTTTACATCTCGTTGGTAATGTCACCATTTCTCCCTCCAATGCTAAAAAAGACTACATCTATCCACCGGTGGCTATTGTCAGGAGATAAAAAAACATCTTTTATCTACCAGTGTCTTTTTTTTTATTGTTACATGTTCAGAATAGAATAATTCGTGTGGTGTTGTCGTGCAAGGCAGGATGTGTTCGGACACCTGTTACGTTTGAACGCAGCTTGTTCCCAACCAGCGTGCAGCAGCAGCAGCACGTCAGTATGTGAGCTATTGTTCGCGTGCATTGAGTCGAAATAACAAAGGCAAGGAGAAATAACACTTTTTATCCAGCGCGGCTGCTGGAGAGTGCCGTCGCAGCCTCATCTAAATTCCGCTCATTCCGAATTTCTGAATGAAAGGAGCCAAGTTTCATGGTAAAGCTCATGGAAAGAGGCAAAAAATAACAAAACAAAACACATCAGCAGAAAGTCAGGTGGTTAATTCAGCAAACATCTGCACGTCATCGTGTGTAAATACGCCAGACAGCTTTCACAGTCTTGCCTCGAGACAGATGATCCACAACTTTAAAAAGAAAAAACAATTTTTTTACATAATCTATGTCAAATGTGCTTGATAACCCTCACCGTTAATTACCCAAACGTGCTTTGTCCACCTCAGGCTCGGTGGGTTGCATCCTATGAAAAGGTTAAATGTTAAAACTCTTCATTTGCATGTTCTCGTGGCTGTAACGTTAGCGTTCAACACCGCAAACATCACCTTGACTCGTGGCTCTAACTCGTCCTGATGGTTGTTTGTGCTTCCTGCCACGTTTAAATGCCAGGTTTGTCACTCAGCGAGCCCACGTAGGAGCCCTGTGATTATTATTCAGTGAGCCTCAGCCTTCCGACCTTTTCCTCCACGAGGCTCGAGCATTAACGATTCATATCGTCAGTGTCACACTGTCTCATACTCACACACACACACACACACACACACACACACACATACATTGGCCCCGGATGGTTGTTTTTCAATCACCTTTCATACCCTGCAGCAGAATTAGTCATCTGCATTGTGGTGGGAATAGCAAGGTGGAACGTCACACACACACACACACACACACACACACACACACACAAACACGCTCGCTGCCAGGGGACGTAACGACCTCCAAGTCGATAACCGCGTTCGGACGTAATGATTCGTATCCTCGTGTGGGAGATTAAGAGTGGCATGCGTACGTTTGTATGCAATTAAATTTAAAAAGACCGGGAATAGTTTGGGTGACGTTCTTATTTTTCCCTCTGGTCTTTAAACTCACGGAAGCTGATTTTCGACTCGGTTTAATTTGGAGTGGCTAAAAAAATCACTAATCACCGATTCTCCTGGAGATTTACAGATTTGGATCAGAGTGGGTTTGAACTGTGGAGAAAAAAAAAAGAAAAATAATATACTTCTTTAAAGGTTAGGATGTAAACTCACCAAGAATCTGCAGGGTGAAGAACAGGGCATCAGGAAACATTACGAAGTGATAATCTGGGTGGAATGAGGAAGGACTCAATAAAGATTTAAACTGGAATTTTTCCAAAACTGGAAAAAAAAGAGAGAACTCGATCACAAAGATAAGGTGGCAACAGCATGTTCTGTGAGACACAAAGAATGATTTATAATAGGCCGCGTGAACTCATTGTTTCCAGGAAGTAATTTAGGGGAGAAAAAAAACCTCCTCCTGGTTTCAAATGGACCTGCTGCAGCTCGTGTGGTCTTTTGAGGGAATTCGATATTACTGAGAAAATTCCAACCCAGTTGCACGGTGGCAACCATCACAATGAGATTATTATATTCTTGATCTGTGCCATCGTGGAGGTCTGAGCAGCAAGTTCCCGACCTTTGGATTCTTCGCTTGCGAGCGTGCTGTTCCCCATCCAGACCTCTTCAGGAAATGAGTGGGTCGCGATTAATCGAGTTATGGAGCACTTACAGTTGATCAAACCAGACTCGGCGGAGTTTCTGCTGTTTTCTCTGGAAACTCGGCAAACAGCCGACGATGGAGCTCCGTCCGCAGCTGCATCCTCATCAAGTAGTGCCTACGGCACGCGGTTTCACTTCTCGAGAAACTAAAAGATATGATATCTGAAACATGCTTATCAGAGCTGACAGTCATACCCAGAAATCAATTTTAAAAAACCACAGCATCGAATATTTTAGGGTGATAATCAACAGCAGTGCTTGCATTTTTAAAATAGAGTTCAAGAACTACTTAAATCACAAACTGAACCGGTCAAGCTTGTATTTCCCGCCCATAAATAAATCCCTTTAATCTCCACTCTGCTCTAATGATAAAATAATAAGTGCTTAATGGGTTAGAATCGTCCTCATTGTGAGACATGACAGGCAGTCACAGGCCGGAAAAAGTCGTCTGGCGCTCTATGAACTCACATTCCATAGAAGAGAAACTCCTATCACTCCTAACACTATCTGTCCTTTATCTGGTAACCACTGAGTGTGTGTTAAACAGGTGCAGCATCATGCCCCGTTTTCCATCGACCGTGTGAAGAAACGCGTTAGTGCACCAGATTATCGTAGGAAACCCACACGAGGCTCCTGAAACCGATGAAGTGAGCAGTTTCCGCACATTTAGTCACCTTTTTAATTTGAGGTCATGCAGTTTCTGAGGTCGTCTGACGCTCTTTCTCAAATAGTTCTAGGGATTTTTTTTTATTATGTTGCAAGTGAGAAATTCTGAGAATTCTGAGGGTGGCCGACGAAGCACTTTTATCCGGCGATGATGTCGAAAGCTGAACTTTGCTTGTATTTGTCGCCCTTTGCTGACAAGGTCAAAAATCCTGTTTGTCTTCTCCATTTTGGAGGCAGTCATTTTGTCTTTTTCCCAAAGTCACACTATAATAAGTGGGTTATATGAATAAAATATGTTGATTAACTTTAAAAATCAGATCAAGACACAAAAATCTTATTGAAAAATCTCTAACTTATAGCGTAGCAGTGCTTCACCCAGCTGAAACTAATGAAAATAAAGCGTTAGAAACAGGCTATTGTTTTTGCCTAAAAGCCACTTACAAGTGCAAACACAAAAGCGTACACACATTTTATTCATGTGGAAATTAACTGAGTTTATATGGCAAATGAAGAGTGCTCAGCGGAGCTCTCCAATGTTTCCACTTGATTTGGAGTGTTGGAGTGTTAGGATAATTCCTGTCTGCTATCAGGGTCAGGAAGTGCACACAATGGGAGTGTGTGACCTTAGTGGCTTATCTGTTTCCTCCTTCCTTTCTAAACCTCTAAATTGCTCCCTCCTGCTCTTGTTCTCCTCCTTTCTTTCTCGCTCTCTCTCTCGCTCACAAACAAACACACATACAAACACAAACACAATGAGAGAATTGGTGATATTTCTTGAATTTAAACAACAGCTTGAAGGAACACACGTTAACTTTAACTTGACTGTGTGTGTATGCATGCTAATGTGTGTATGTGTGTGTGCGCAGTGGCATGCACAGACCTTTTGAAGGTCAGGGGCAAAAGAGAAAATAAGAGCACATATCGCACGTCCTCGCCAGTGAAAAAGGGCACTTAAGCACATGTTTTAGCTCCTGTAGGACACTTTAGCGCCTGTTTGGACTTCTGGAAGGCACTACAGCATGATCTAAGGCTCCAAGAGCGTTAGATCGTTTTTGCACACGGTTTTGCTCTGAGAGGACACTTTAGCATGCATTCCTACTCCTAGGGGGCACTTTAGCATACATTCTGGCTCCTAGGGGGCACTTAAGCATGTATTCTGGCTCCTAGGGGGCACTTAAGCATGCATTCAGGCTCCTAGGGGGGGCTTTAGCATGCATTCTAACACCTAGGGCGGCACTTAAGCATGCATTCCTACTCTTAGGGGGCACTTAAGCATGCATTCAGGCTCCTAGGGGGGGCTTTAGCATGCATTCTAACACCTAGGGCGGCACTTAAGCATGCATTCCTACTCTTAGGGGGCACTTTAGCATGCATTCTGGCTCCTAGGGGGCACTTTAGCATGCATTCTGACTCCTAGGGCGGCACTTTAGCATGCATTCTAACACCTAGGGGGCACTTTAGCATGCACTCCTACTCTTAGAGGGCACTTTAGCATGCATTCCTACTCTTAGAGGGCACTTTACCATGCATTCTGGCTCCTAGGGGGCACTTTAGCATGCATTCAGGCTCCTGGGGGGGGGCTTTAGCATGCATTCTGACTATTCTGACTCCTAGGGGGGGGCTTTAGCATGCATTCTGACTCCTAGGGGGGCACTTTAGCATGCATTCTGACTCCTAGGGGGCACTTTAGCATGCATTCTGGCTCCTAGGGGGCACTTTAGCATGCATTCTGACTATTCTGACTCCTAGGGGGGGGGGGGGGGGGGGCTTTAGCATGCATTCTGGCTCCTAGGGGGGCTTTAGCATGCATTCTGGCTCCTAGGGGGCACTTTAAGTAAGGAGACTCAAAACAAATAAAAACTTTAAAAAAACAAAACTACTGATAAAATCACAATATATAAAACATACAGAAAACAAGTGTTTCCATGCAGAAAGAAAAAAAATGTGTTATTTCAACATACTTCACCAAACAGAATATTAAAACACATTATGCAGACTCACGGCATCACAACATACAAACAACCATTTGTAAAATTTGATAATTTTACAAATCAAACAGTAAAAGTAATACTAAGAGAGGTCCTAGGGGGGCTTTAGCATGCATTCTGGCTCCTAGGGGGCACTTTAGCATGCATTCTGACTCCTAGGGGGCACTTTAGCATGCATTCTGACTCCTAGGGGGCACTTTAGCATGCATTCTGACTCCTAGGGGGCACTTTAGCATGCTTTCTGGCTCCTAGGGGGCACTTTAGCATGCATTCTGGCTCCTAGGGGGGACTTTAGCATGCATTCTGACTCTTAGGGGGGGGGCTTTAGCATGCATTCTGGCTCCTAGGGGGCACTTTAGCATGCTTTCTGGCTCCTAGGGGGCACGTTAGCATGCATTCTGACTCTTAGGGGGCACTTAAATGCACCTTTTGGCTTCCAAGAGAAACTTTTGCACACATTTTTGCTCTGAGGGGGCACTTTAGCATGCATTTTGGCACCCAAGAGGGCCCTTAAGTTCAGGAAAAGAGGGAACTTTTGAACACATTTTTGCTCTGAGAGGGCATTTTAATTTGTGTGTGTTTGCTGTGTGTGTTTGCAGTGTAAGAATGCCTCTGTTTGCCTCTCTGTTCTTTCTGGCTGATCCTTCCTTCCTCACTTCCTCAGCAGCCTTGGCAACAGCAGCAGCAGACGGTTCGAAAAGTCATTTTTCAGTCGTTTTCCAACCTGAGGACTACTTTCCCAGGTCCCTGAGTTACATAATCTTTTTTTTTTCTCCCCATCCCCACACCTCCGTTGTCTTCGCCGATACAGAACGACTCGACGTGCTACGGGAACGCGTCACTTTCCCTGTCTGTCTCCTGTTTTGTGTTCCTCTTCCCTTCCGTCTCCTTTGTGAACGCTCTGTAATTAGCGGCGTCTCTGTGTGTAGGAGACGTTGATGCGAGGCCACCTCCTAGGGTGACTTG
Source organism: Eupleurogrammus muticus (assembly GCA_036785175.1). NCBI lineage: Eukaryota > Metazoa > Chordata > Actinopteri > Scombriformes > Trichiuridae > Eupleurogrammus > Eupleurogrammus muticus. The sequence goes on along the minus strand of JAYKQN010000013.1, from coordinate 20,034,009 downwards.
GCATTCACTTCTGTCCCTGAGGCGCCTTTGTTATGACACTAAATAGATCTGAGCTCTTTTGTCGTATGATTATCACGACTAACGTCTCGGTGGTTCATCTGTGTTCAGGAAAAGTGACAATATGAAATCAGTCAGTGCAGCACATTATTCTAGTGAGATCCCCAGCAGGTGAATGGTGATGGATGCAGGTTCTGATGTGTTTTAGCCGCAGGTCTTCCTAGATTGCCACGCTTGATTTTTTTTTTTTTCCTCACCCTCGTGTTTTTGTTGTTCTGCCTAATTAATTCAGAACCAAGCACACATACAGTGGGCTTGTTCCTGTGTGTGTGTGTGTGTGTGTGTGTTTGGCGCTCCTTGGCGTGGGCGTGTGAAGAGAACGATCATCCGCGTTAGCGTGACCGCGCCAGGTTCCAGCGCATTAAACTTTTCACGCGCTGAATAACAGATGAGGTCCATTGATGCCGAAGACTCTGACTGCGGCGTAATACGAGTGCAGGTTTTTAGACAATGCTCCTTTTATTCACGGCGGCCACAGATTTCATAGGAACAGACGGTAGAACAGGTGTCGTCAGTGGTGCTAAGGAGCAGTTTGATGCCTGCTGCCTGACATTTAGACGATAACATGTGAACATGTTGTTGTTTGGATGTCTAATTAAAAAAAGTCTTGGTTTATCTTCAGTAAAAACAAACTACAGCTGAGGCTGATGGGAATGTCACCAGTTTTGCATGAGTCTATTACAGCAGCCATATTGACATTAAACTAACTAACCAGTTAAGCCCATTTTGTTTAAATTTTTCTGCTATAAATGATAATAAATCTGGAATTTCTCTACAACCACAAAGGTTTTTGCACTTAAACCTGGTATCAAAAAAAAATCTCCAACATGTGAGGTGACTGCAGAATTGTCAGAATAAATTCATGTTGCTGTGACAAATAAAGTTAGAATATTGCAAAAAAAAAAATCTAACATTGTGTTTTACTGCAGATAAAATGAATTAATATAAAAAACCCTAAACAAGACCCAAATCAGGACAGAGAATATTAATACTCAATTATCTGCAATGCAAAGTTCATGAACTTTATTATAAATTAATGTATTCATTTCAGAAATCACACCCATTAGAGAAAATGAATATATTCTGCAAGATCTTTAAAAGGAGATCACACAAACAGCTCAAACATAGATTAAATATCAAAATAGTGGGTAGTTGCATTCTGATTGTATTGATGATGTGGATATTGATCATATATATTGATGCTGTAACAGTAACACTGTGTTTTACTGCAGATTAACATACTTTATTTAGTGTTGGAGCTGAGTTTTTCTCAATGCTCTCAATGCTGAACCTGTGACAGGTGGTTTTGTATTTTAACAGGTTTAAAGTCTTATTCAGGTCAAACAGAGCGAGGCTGCTGCTAATGGGCTCTGCCACAATAAATGAGTTAAATAGTGTCTTAGTGTTTACCCAGTAGTTCATGTCCATATGGCTGCAGTCTGGGAGCAGGTCTGTTCAGTCATAAACTATAGTTTTGGGCAGATTAAATGAACCTGATAAATGCACCTGGTGAATGAAGTATAACTTTAAAGTAGTAGAGTACATGTGAAAAATTCTTATCTTCACCATAAAGATGTGAACATTCAAAAGCAAAGGCATCTTCATTGGTGTAGTAACAAATTCTTCTGTGTGCATGGAAGCAACAATTAAAGCATCCTTTCCATAGACGCAACAGTGCACCACTAAGAACAAGGAAAGGTGCAATTTTTACTTTTTTTTCTGGTAAGGTTCAAGGCTGTGAAAGGCAATCGAAAAGAACACCAAGATCAGGCAAGGTTTGATATCTGCTGGGGAAAAAGGAAAGGAAATGCGTAGCAGGTGAAAATAAAAAATCTGCGCCACAACGCCGGAGGGGAGAGCGGGGAGGAATCATCGGTCCTCCGCTCCTCTTCTATCGGCTCCTCATCTCCCCAGAACTCTCTAACACGTCTTCTCTGATATCACAGGCCTTGTTGCCATGGAGGTTGTTCTCCTTCGCCATTAAACTCCTCTCTCCTGTGATGTGTAATTCCTCTTATTGGAAGACTATGAAATCCGATTACAAAAAAAGAAGGGTTTTGTCTTTTTTAAAAGGCATTAATTGTACCAAAATTGGACAAATGTTGTAACCAAAGAAGAAGAATACATTTGAAATATTGCATCCATTTAAAATATAAAAGTAGGTGATAGCATTTTTTTTCCCAAAAGCCTTTTTTTTAAGAGACTTAAACTATCTGGTACCAAGTTTTAGGGTTGCGCCACATGACATTTCTGACACTGTTCTAAATACAGTACAGGCCCGTTTGACGCATTCTGCAGATTTAACACTGAATGTGAGAACCACCAAGCTTTAACTGTTTGATTTATCTGTGCATTTTTTTTCTTTTACCACACTCATCTATCACAGAGAGACAGGAACGAGCCTGACCTTTAAGGCCCATTATACCAGTCCTGGATTCATCCAGTCTCCTCCCTCTGTCGTGTAATGTTGGCATCGCCCGCTGTGCTCCTCACCTTAATCTTCCTGTTGGACTCATTACCCACTAACTTTCCCTCTTCTGCTCCCATGATGTGTCAACATATCTGTGTGTTTGGACTCTGCTTTTTTTTTTTGTGTGTGATACCGGCAGCATTCAGGTCATGAGATTATCCAAAATGATTGCATGCAGAGCCGGTGAGAGAGCAGCAGCTGTTCTTTACTTTGGTTTAACCTGCCAAACAGGCGGGGCCCACCGCATCGTGAAGCGCTAAAAAAAATAATTATTACAGGACTCAGGATTTTTATTTGAGGCCATTTGTGCACAGGCAGACAGTCGGGACACGTTGGAATTCTCATGCAGGGAGAATCACTTAAAAAGAAAATAAAAGAAAGTAGAATTTCTAAGAAAACGTAGAAACATGCTAAGTGGGAGAGTGTGTGAAGCAGAAATAATAATTTATAAAATGCTTTTTTTAGTAAGAAAAGATTACATTTCCTAATACAGAATAGGAATCTGGAAAATATGGACGCAACAGAAGAAGTCACTCTACTCTACACACACACTCTGCACCTTAAGTCTGCATTAGCTGTGTATGTGTACATGTGTGTATGTGCGTGTATATATATGCAAATATGTGTGTACGTGCATGTATGTACTGTATGTATATATGCTTTGCTTATGCATACTTTTTTCTTGCTATTTATTAGTATTTTTCTCCATTCTATGTCCATAATGCATACTGTGTATGCGGATCAACAAATTCTACGAATTTTTTATATAGTGTTGTGACAGTGGGAATTCTGTCACTTTTCTGAGTATGAACGTACTGGTATTAAATAAGTAAAATAAACACATATGATGTGTATAAATACAGTATTTCCCTTGATTTGACAGCAGAATAAGGCAGTGTTTTTTATAAAGATTTTAAAGATATTTGTGTACAGATGTAGATAATACAAATACAGTAATCCCTCGTTTATCGCGGGGGTTACGTTCCGAAAATGACCCGCGATAAGTGAAATCCGCGAAATAGAAAACTTTATTTTTTTTTACAATTAGCAACTATTACATGTATACAAATACAGTGACTCGCGTGTAGGCCGTTTCACTGCTCTTCAGACTGGACCGCTGCATCCTGACTGCGCTCTGCAGTGTTCTCTTCTTCTGAAGCCCGCGGTGCAGGTGTGTTTGTTCGGGAGAAGAACATAGTGATAGGCAGCTGTTGTCGCTCTTTTTTCTTCTTTGCAAACGAGACGACAAAATGATAGCACAATTCGTAGCATGTTTTGATACAAGAAGCGGGAGTGAGTTTTTAGCGAATCAGAATGCAGAACACAATGCACCAAAAAAAAAAAAAGATGCATTATGAAAATCCGCGAAATAGCGAATCCGCGATAAGTGAACCGCGAAGTGGCGAGGGATCACTGTATTTTATTTATATAGTGTTTTTCTGGGCACCAGAAGCCATTTTACATTCATGAGAAATAAACCAGAATCATTTTCTGTACCCCAGAGAGGTCACCAATCACTCATACCTACGGGCAAATTTAGAATCTCCAATTAACCTAAGCATGTTTTGTGACCTGTGACCTTCTTGGAATCACTGGATCACAATGGTCAGGATGAATATTATCTAAAAGTTAGTTTGAAAAGGTCAACTGTGTTATTTTTATTGCCTGTCCTATTGGGCAAACCTCAATGAATTTAAAAACCATGTCTGTGATGTGACTGTCTGTAATAGTGCAGATGTTTTATGAATGAATGCAGATAAACAGCTGGCTAAGGAGTGACTATATATTTTTTTTTACTTTATTAGTTGAAAAATCTCTCATTAGGAGCATAGGTCTGGTGCTGATACTAATGGAAGTCTTGCTCCTGCCCCCTCTCACCCAGCTGGCAGTAAGTGCCCCCCCCACATCGACTGTGCCAAAGAGGGACGTCATTTCTGCCGGCCTGGCTCCTCCCACTGCGGCCCCTGCCTGTCGCCGCTGGAGGAGAACGAGGAGGGACGCTGCGTGGCGAGGAAGAGGCACCGCCAGGATGGTATGAGGAAAAATGAAAATGTCTCTCACACACACACACACACACACACACACACTGTTATTGCAACTGAAATCACAGTATTTCAATTTATTTTTTATTTTACATTTAAACCCCATTACTGTAAATGGGCCAGTGAGGAAGAAATGGTTCGCAAGATGAGGAAGTCATTACGTTTTTGTGTTCGTGATGGTTTAATACCATTTGAAAGTCAATTTGAACCTTTTTTTTTTTGGGACACAAAATATGAAATGATGTAAATTTTAAAGATTTAATCCAACTAGAATACAAAGTAGTTGAGCATGTTTTTTAAGTTATTTTTAAAACCTTTTTAAGCGAGTTAAACTATCTGGTACCAATTTTTTGGGTTCGACCACATGACATTTTTTACATTGCCCCATATACAACTAAAATAACATTATTTATGTATTTTAAATATATATATATATATATATATATATATATATATATATATATATATGTGTGTGTGTGTGTGTATATATATAATAAAAATCTAAAAACACCCGTGACAGCAATATTGGAATGTTATAATAAAATACATCAAATTAAAAAGAAAGAATAAATCAGATAGGAATAAATAGACAAAGACAAGGATATCGAAAAAAAAAAAGGTAGAAATAAAACACATAAAGAAATTTTAAAATGTACAATAAATAGAATATTTGAATACAAAAAAAGATATGTACACTCATGTATGGAGGAACAAATCCAGATAAAGTGTACGCTATGGGACCTTTTTATTAATAGTCTTTCATTTTCAGAATTTATAAATCAGAATCAAATATTAGAAAAAGGGGAAATGATTCCATGGTCATAAAATGACGTGTAAAATGTGCATGACCATTTTTCTTGATGGATGCACCATGGAAATGACTCGGCATGAGAATGGAACTACTCGTCCATTCAGTGCACAAAGAACAGAAGATGGAGAAGACGCCTACCCCGTTTTTTTTCCCCACTTACACCAACACACTTACTTATCTAATACGTTCATATGCACATACATAACTAGAATACTGAGAATAAATCAGATTAAGGGAAGAGCTTCATTAGAGCGAGACCATACAGCTGGAATGATGTCTGCTCCATGCAAGTCAATAATCACCTCAGGCAAAAAAAGGAGAATGGATTTGACTTATTTGCAGGCAGGAGAGCACCTTTACTTTAGTCTTTTATAAAACTAGAGGCTGAAGCAGGTCTGTATTCCTGTAGAAAAGTGGAATCTTACAGTAGATTTTCTCATGTTTAGTCAAATGACATGCACTGAGATAAGGAGAGACATGCTGATATAGTTATTGTAAGAGAACGCTACCATTTATGTAGAAGTTTGGATGTAAATCTACATATCAGTTTTGAAATTCGGTTAATAAACCAAGAAAAACCTGATTTATGATAAATCTCCTACTTTATACTTTTTCCTATAAAGTGTAACGACCTGTTACTGTTAGGAGTTTAGGTTAGGATTGTGTTCTGTTAGGTGATAGCGCTGGGATTTCCTGAGGGTCTGTGAACGCATCTTGCGTTAGTGAGAATAAAATAGCAGCTAAGGCGGCTAACACCTTAATGTGTGGCTTTTGAGAGACGCTACATTACTTTTGCAGCATTGGCTGCAGGATATCGCTGCGATACACAATTCTTAACTTTTATAGATATAAGATACAACATAATTAAACTTTCTCACAGGAATCCACTGTCATTCCTATTCATAGTGGGTTATATCTTTATTTCCTTAGGTTTTAAACAAATTCTTCGAGTGTATTTAAATGTGCTGACTGGCTCGCACCCTTTCTCTGTTTTTCCTTTACGTTTTCTCTCCACATTAGTTCTTTGTCGCTGCCTCTTTTCCCTTCAGTCTCTCCCTTCCACTCCGCCTCTTTCTCTCAATTGCCTATTGATTCTGTGCTTTCCTTCTCTTTATCCCCCCCCCCCCCCCCTCGGCCTTTCAATATCTCATGTTTCTCCTCCTCGTTGTGGTCCCTGCTCCTCCATATCTCTTACAATTATGGTGCAGCCTGATCCTCCGTGTTTGTTTTAATCCGCCCATGCCCCCGCTGTTTCTGCAACACACACACACACACACACCACCCCCACACTCTGGCAGCTTTAATCACTTAGATGACATGCACATCTCTCTCTCTCTCCCTCTTTCTCTCCCCTCTCTCGTCCTTCATCTCCATCATTGAACATAACGTCATTCAGTGAAGGATCCAAGCTGTGAAAATAACTCGCGTTTTTTTTTTTTTTTTTTTTTTTCCCGGATTTCATGGCACTCGCTTGCACGCGTGACACGTTTCGAAGGCGGCGCTGCGGAAACCGGGGAGAGAGAGAGAGAGACGGATTGAAAAGCCTCGTGAACCTTTTTGAGTGCACTGGCTGGCATCTGCATGAGTCTTGAGTGCTTGTGTGTGTGTGTGTGTTTAAGTCTTTTTGTGGCCACGTGTGTGTTCTCTGCAGGATTAATAATTTAGATGGGTTTGCGGCAGGACGGGATACAGTAGAAACTTGGCTCAAATGATTGGCAGCTGGCAGCACTACAGAGAGGAGGCAACATGAGAAGGGAGACGAGTGGCATGTAGAAGGAGGGAGGTTGTTCTCTCACGCTGCATTCAAATGATCATTAGGCCTAAATAAGCATCAGCGTTTTGTCTCTTTTTCACATATGAAGACACTAACTTTAACTAATGTGAGGCTGTGTGTGTGCGTGTGTGGTGTTGTGACTCCAGTACATACACAGGCCTCTGTTAATCTCCCTAAAGTGGTTACATAAACCCCTGAGAGCCCACAAAGCACATGGATCCGCATGGGAGACCTGGTCTGTCTCGCTCTTTTTTTTTTTTTTAATTTATTTTTTTTTTATTTCACACTGACCTCCTTGATTCCACAATAAAGTACTGACACCACACCGGAACAACTAAAAACATCTTGGTTTTGGTACAATTAGTCCAACATTGAGTATAATTATCTCATAATTTAGCTTGTTTTAATTTTTTTGTTGATTCTAGTCAGTAAATGTTAGTGTAGTTTTCTTGGGGAAAAAAAACCCAAGTTGATCAAAATCAGGGAAAAAAATGAAATGATCTAAATAATCTGCTTCACCAATATTGCAGATGTCTTATATGTGCAGTTTTTGCAGTGCAGGTGACACCTCAGGGGAAATAAATGTGCTGTGATTTCATGATTTAGCAACTGGTTACCTTAGATTATAGTGTCCTTGCTAAAAGATGAAAAGTAGACAAATCAAAATCATCAAAATCTGTCTTCAGCGGGACAGGAATATCGAATTTTTAATTAACTTTTCAATTAGATCAACCGATGTATGATGAGGCCGTGGAGTGCAGCTTTCACTGTGATATAAAACACGTTGGATTTTTTATATTTTCCCTTACTTCTCCTTTAAATCTCCGTCCCATCTTTTCACTATCATCATCATCATCACGCTGCACTGTGTGATGACCTTGGACGTATTGATCTTGTGATATTGCAGCAGGTTTTTCTGCTCACTTGAAGCCACTCGAGAGGATGAGAGTGCACGGCACTTTTTTATTGTGAGAAGGCTCTGCCTGTATTTGACATGGAGGCGTGCACGCCCTTCAGCAAACAGACGGTTCCTCCGGGCTGTGGCCCTCTGTTCAGATGACGCAGAGTAGGAACACTGGGTGTCTATATGTGTAGTTTAATAGTGTACCGTCGTCTCTCTTACAATTGAGCACATATACCTAATATCAGATTCTGTTTGCCCCCTGTTCTCTTCCGTCTTCTGTGTGTTCTGCGCGTTTTATATATTTATTTTCTACATGACGCAATGTACAACAGAGCAGCCGAGGAGCTGTATAAACAGAGCCAGCTGCTGGAGAGGAATAACCTGCACGTAAACACATATCCTGCAGCGGTTTATTCTGCTGATGGCTCACAAAACTAATGGTGAGTCAAGCTGCGGCCATGAAAATAAGAATTTAACAATGATATGTCACGTCATATTTATTTTTATATAATGATATATGGTTCTCTACCACTATTCCAACCCATGCAATCAGTGGTTCAGTGGCCTGCAGTTATAGATATTCAGTTTTATCCAAACTATTTAGTATCTATCAAGATGCAGGAAAATAAGAGCAGTGGTGCAGATTAAATTAAGGAAAGTGCCTCTGGAAAAAGAGAGAAGCAACTTTGGTTCTAAATAAATGTTCATTATTATTTAAATGAGAAGTTACTCTAACTTATTATTTCAATTTCAATGAAACATAAATTAAACAATTATTTTTAGGTTGATTAACTATTTTCTTTTTTCAATACGCTTCTGAAGTCTACTACTCTAATAATAAGTTATAATATACATTTTTTTTCCTTAGTTATTCACTAAGTTAGGAATAATAATAGATAAATGATAGAGGACTTTTGTAATAGTAACAGATGAATTGTTGTAACCTTGTAAGTTTTCAATAAGCTATTTCTACAATTTGCTATTTATGGGATAGCCCTGACACTACCTTTCTTTTATAGTTATTTATTTTAACAGTTTTCCATAATAAATGCACATTGACATAAATAAACTGAAAAGGTGTTGGGCTTAAGCTTTATCCTATTATACCTTCCACCGTCATATTCTTATAGGCAGCCCTATCTACTGTGTTTATGCTGCCGTATATATTAAAAAATAATTAAAAATAAGAAATTAAAAGAAATCAAAATACATACAAAAACAAAAAAGCCTGAAATTTTTAAATTTCAAATGTTTCCTGCACAATAATAATAATACCTCTGTGTTCAACACATTTTTAAACATTATTTCTAATTTAAGAAAACTACATATTCTTAACTCCTGTCTTCTCTCTATATGCATTTTCTAATTACATTAGTGAGCAGTATATATTCATCAACCTACTTAAAGACAAATTTTGCTCAGCTTAGGAGTACTTGCAGTATTCTGCTTTCTCAGGGTACTTACTTATACCCTGAGAAAGCAGATATTTATATATCGGCTGTCAACTTTGACTGTGCTAGTAATTAGGAAGATATATGCGTTTATAGGCCTCAGACACTGACGAATTAATCATTTTCTAGCAGCCAGAAAAGACTAAAAGGCTTTTATTGCATTTTTTGCATTGCTGGTTGCAGATGGGACTGTTTAATAAAGGTTGGGATTTCCTCTATTTACTCAAAGCTCTGAAAACAGTATTGACTCAGTTTTTTTTTTTAGGCCTTTAGCAAGTGTGAAGGTGACTTATATAAGATGCCCCACCATTCCAACTTTAGATTATACAGCAACTGTTATTTCCACTACCTTAATTGAAAACATGCATATTAATAAACACATAAATAAGACCAATTCAGATCCATTAGTTTCCACCAAGTGGCCACTGTTGTTCCTGGGATCTGATGACAAAGAGTTAATACCAGGCAAAAAAAGCTCTATAAAGAAAAGTCCTCATCATATAATTTGTTGTATTACCAGATAATTAATACTCAACTGACGTGCCGATAATCATGAAGAAAACCAACTTAAAGCGTGTTCATCCAGGCAGGAGCTAAAGAAGAAAAAAACATTGGCAATAATAATGAATGACTTTGAAAACTGCAGTGAAATCCAAGTGAGTTTCCTCTCATCCATACATGTTATTTTTTTTTTTAATTCTACCATCCTGGCTATCTCTTCCTGGAGCTTTGTGCCTCAAAAAAAAAAAAAAAGACTTCAATAAATTTTGTCTCATGCCACATGACATGAGTCTGTCCCTCTTTCTGCTTTGTGCTATGCATTGAATTGTCCACTAGAGGGCAGCAGCAAACAATGAATATTAATCAAAGCTGTTGGCACTGAGCAGTCAGTTCCTGTGTTAATAAATGTCACCATGATGACTTGGAAAAGTCGATGAAGTGGTTTGTAATCATTCAGAACCAATAATTAATATATAAGCTGATATATACAGTACATGCAAGTAACTGATTGATCAGTTTGTCAATTATAATTTTTTGCAATTTAAAGACTGACTGACACATTACATGTATTAACCGAACAGTATATTAAGAATAATAGTTCTAGTTTATGATTTAATTTCTAATGATAGGATCATAAACTGCTATAATAAATTTAGCTTTAGATCTCCTTTATTTCACTGGTAATCAGGAAATTATCTGAAAAAAATATTTCCTTCCCCCTTTATTTTGGAAAGGTTAGGAAATCCACAACCAAATGAATGACTGACACTGCCAGGATAATGGTAAGAATGAATAAATAAATACATGACTCAGTACATAAATGAACATACCAGTAAATATCCATATTCAGCTTTCCGTTTATTAACTCTCAAAGTAATATATCTATATATTTTTGTTTTTCCATTTTTATTTCTAAATCAAATAAATGAGTGTGCAATGCAAGTGAAAATAAATACATAAAAAAATACTATTAAATGTATATATTTTTAATTATCACACTCTGGCACTTCCTTAAGGACCCCTGAGGGTCCCCAGACCCCGCTTTGCAAACCACCGGTTAATAAAATCAATTTTAGTAATATAAAACATTTATATTCACTAGAGTAAAGTTCCCTCTGTGTTGCGTCTGTTTTCTAGTATTTAAGCATCACTGTAATAACCTCATCACTGTGCATTTTGCAATTTCTACACAAACGGGAGCCCAATACAAGGAAATAAATGAACTACAGGCAATGAGAAGGGCGACAGGAAGGTGGTAGATGTTGTGTGTGTGCGTGTGTGTGTGTGTGTGTGTGGGGGGGGGGTGAGGAAGAAAATGTGAATGGGTTTTAAGTGGGAAAAGAGGACAGCACAGATGTGTGTGAGCCCCAATCCCTGTTGAGCTGTTTAGTGTTTGTTTGTAGTATCCGGCTGCCCCCTCGGTGCCTCTCAAGGGGTTATGGGTCATTATCATGCTGGTGACAAAAAAACTCCCTTACACAAGGTGTGTGTGTGTGTGTATGTGTGTGTGAGAGACAAACCACGTGCATACACACAGTTGCCACTTCTTTCCACTGGATTACCAACTTCTGCTTTGGTGCATTTCTGAGGAATCTCCTACAGCTAAATCAATATTCCCCTCTGTCCCCCCTCTGTTTTTTTTTTTGTTTTTTTTTCAACCCATTTTTCAGAGGCAGGACTCTGAAAATCACATATATATATATCATATAAAAGGTCTTTTAAAACCCAAAACCTCCTGATACAGATTCACATACATTGAGTTTTATTCATGTATGAGAAAACCTCAGCTCCAACTCTAAATCATTTTTTTTTATTATAGTAAAAGATAATGTTAATATATATATAGTGTCAATATCTACATCATCAATATAGATGGAAAAGTGTTAATTGTCTCAATAGCAACTAACGACTATTTGTATATTTAATGTAGATTTGGACTGTTTGTGTGATTATTAAATTGGCGCCTTTTATAATTCCTACTTTTCAACATCTCACAGAATATATTCATGTTCTATAATAATATCTTTAAACTCTTATCCTAATAATCATCTAACTTTGCATTAAAGATATTTTACCCTTTTTTAACAGTATACTCTTGTTTAAAGTTTTAAATTAAGTAAATTTACTTAATTTAGATTTGCTGCTTTGCTCCTACAGCTAAAATCACCTTCTAAAACTCGTCTCAGCGTCTCCTCCTAAAAATTCCTACCCGGTGTGGACGCGTGCTACCAGCTAACACAGAACACACACACACACACACACACACGGTTGGAGCTCCCAGCCACCTGCAAAGTACAGATGGTGCGACCCGCCTCCGCAGACACCTGCTACGGAGTGCACTAAATGGCCATTAGTCGAGGGGGGTAAGAAAATGACAAAGCAGGCAGTGAAAGTGCTGGCATGTCATATCACACACACATTAGGCTGGGCCAGATGGCCGGCCTTCTGGAAGGAGAAAGTGACACTGTAATCATTAATCCGATGGAGGTGGCCGGAGTGGCGTGGAATTAAACATGTGTTCAGACGCATTCAGGCGTCATGGCGACGGTGGTGGGTTTTGTAAAACTGTGTTCGATACCATAAAGACACTGTGCTTGTGTGGATGTGTCATAGCCTGATTTGATAATTGATTTTCATTTAATTTTTTCTTGGTAAATTGTGTATGTACAAGACAATTATAGGAACTTTATCCTTCTTGGAGGAAGTCAAAATGTAGCATGCAGAAAGCTTTTTCTCTTTTGTGCCTATTTCTAATAACAGATAAAAATAATACTTTTGGTTAGGGCTGCAACTCATGACTATTCTGAAAGTTCAATCAATCGATTTGTTTTTTTGGTTCATAAAACAGTGCAATTTGTCTTTCACTATTTCCCAAAGCATAAGATCCAATCTAAATGTTTTTTTGTTCAAGACCATCAGTCCACAACCCAAAGATTATCAGTTTCCTATTATAGGAGAATAAAGAAAACCAGAAAATAATCAAGATTTGAGAAGCTGGAAAAATGACAAAATGACTCAAATCGGTTAATTGATTGACAAAATAGTTGGCGACGTATGTCAACAGATCGAATAATCATTGCAGCTCGACTTCTCGTGGATTTCGCCACCTCTGAGCCGTATTACCCATCGATTGCTGCTTTAATTTGATATATCTCAGGGCGGCGTGGTCGTAGGGAGATAACACTTTGATCACCTCCATCAGCAGCTACACAATCTATTGTGAACACGGCAAACTGAAACCCAGACACACACACACACACACACACACACCCTCCTGCTGTGTTTCCTCCCCCGGCCACACACACACACACACACACACACACTCCCAGCCCTCGTCGTTGCCCCGGAGACCTCGGCTGTACCGCAGGAATGTGGCTCACTGTCTAGCCCGAGGGGCTGTTAAAAAGCAGTTTAGTGTTGTCTCTTTAAGCTTTTTTTTTTTTTTTTTTTTAACCAGTCTCCAAACAAACAACATGCGTGGACACACTCCCTGTCTGTCACTTCAGGGACAGGACAGAAAAAATCATATGAAAGGTCTGGGAGCAGGTACATGTTCAACCTGTTAAAACCCAAAACCTCCTTTTATTCATATATGAGAAAACCTCAGCTCCATCACTAAATAAAGTATTTTTAACTGATGTTAATGTTACAGTATTAATATATATTGTCAATATCCAAATCATCATATAGTAAGAAAATAGTTGATTGTCTCTGTAGCAACTATAACTATTTAATTGGATCCTTTTATAATCTCCTTTTTAATATCTTACAGAATTTTTTTTGCTGTATTATTTAACTGTTGGAGATGTTCTTATATTCTTGTGGTTATAGAGATATTATATAATATGTGCACATTACCTACAGAAAATGTAATTACAAGTACAACTTGATTTATATGAAGCTACTATAAGTGATTTAAGGAGCATTGTTTATAGTATGAAACATTGAGTCTTTCTTTTTTATTATATTATATTTTTGTTTTGTCTTTTAGGAAAACGAACACGCTATCCTGACCTGGACGAAGAGATCGATTACCTTCACTCCTACATCGAAAAACAGGAAATGATGGAGGTCAAATCACCAAAAATGCAATCCAAACACACGGGTGAGCGACAGACATTTCCCCGCAGAGGTAGCGCGCTATCGCATCCTGTTTTGGGTGGTGTCTGTTTTACCTCGAGTTTAGAAACTCAGAATCTGAGAATTACCTCCCTGCATGTGCTCTATTTAATTATCACCTCCATCACATCTTGAGTTGTTTTTTCCTCCCCTCATCAGAATTTAATTTTGACTGAATTGTGTCTCTCTCTCTCTAGCTCCAGCTCCTGTCGCCTTCCAGTCAGACGATAAAAAAACCACGGCGGTCGCCTCCAGACACAAACAGAGAGCCCAGGCCCAGCATGTCGGCGCCGCCACCACCCCCGGCCCGGTTCTGTCCAACACCTCCACTCCCCCCCAGCCCAGGGCCACAGAACTCAAGGGCCGAGCCGGTCCGGTAGTGGTGCCGGCATCCACCAACGACAGCGTGATCATCAGTGAGTACAAACGGACCCCCTCAGGACTGAATCACATCATATATAAGCCAATATCACACTTTTAATTCAGTCTTTACAGTTTATTTAAAAGAAAATGCACCCTTATTATTATTATTATTATTATTACAAATATTGCATAAAAACACACAGTCGGCTCACTGTTGTGTTAATTTAAATGTTTTTTTTTTTTTTTTTTTTTTTTTTTTCAATGCTGCTCTAGCACTGTGAATTTCCCCACTTGTGGGACAATAAAGGAACTATCTATCTATCTATCTATCTATCTATCTATCTATCTATCTATCTATCTATCTATCTATCTATCTATCTATCTATCTATCTATCTATCTATCTATCTATCTATCTATCTATCTATCTATCTATCTATCTATCTATCTATCTATCTATCTATCTATCTATCTATCTATCTATCTATCTATCTATCTATCTATCTATCTATCTATCTATCTATCTATCTATCTATCTATCTATCTATCTATCTATCTATCTATCTATCTATCTATCTATCTATCTATCTATCTATCTATCTATCTATCTATCTATCTATCTATCTATCTATCTATCTATCTATCTATCTATCTATCTATCTATCTATCTATCTATCTATCTATCTATCTATCTATCTATCTATCTATCTATCTATCTATCTATCTCATGACAATTGTTAATAAAAGTCGTCGTCATGGTATTAAATTTGGAGCCAATTAAGTGTCTAATTACACAGCATTAAGGACGGATCAGTCCTCACATTTTATAGCCTCTTCTTTTATTAATTGAGTTTTCCCCTAAAACCGAACCCTTTTTAAAACGGAGATTATAAATGATCCCAATAAATAATCACACAAAGAGTTCAAAGCTACATTACATATATTGACATTATATATATTAATACTATACCAGTAACATTGTCTTTTACTACAGTTAAAAATACTTTATTTAGTGTTGGAGCTGAGGTTTTCTCATATATGAATAAAACTCAATGCTGGCCTTGTATCAGGAGGTTTTGGGACCTTTTAAAAGTCCTTTTCAATATTTACCAACTAGATTTAATCAGGTTGGTTCTCTGCAAACCCTGAAGGGACAGTCCATTATTGCTTGTGTTTGTCCAACAAAATGAGCTTTGAATCTGATAATATCCAGCATCTATAATAACTGTTATTATAATAACAGGTTTGGCTCCTGGTATCAGTTCCTAATCGCTGTTATTTCCTCCCTGCAGTAATGGTGTCGCTGTGTGTCGTGGTGGGCACCATAGCCGTGATCCTGGCCACCGTCTGCTTTATCAAGTAAGCCCGGACGCACAAAATGAAAAGGATTTAGTCCAGCATGTGTGTGGAATTCACATCCTATTAAAAAGAAATATGACAATTGATGCAAACAAAACTTTGATCAGTTTTAGCAAAATCATATCAGACTATTTTAACTCAGTCTTTACAGTGTAGTTCAAAAAATGCATCCTCATTTTTTACAGTTTTGCATAAATCAAATGACAATTGTTGGCATTGTGGTATTAAATTTGGAGCGAAGTGATCTTCCGAGTGTTTAATTACACAGCATTAAGGATCAGGCCTTGCATATCATAGCCTCTCCTTTCATCCATTGATTTTACCCTTAAAACCGAGTCTTCTTCCTTTCACTGTTAATGCACCATCCGCAATAAACTGGTCTTTTATCAAATAAAAGTGTCCAACAGTAAATAGATTATATAATAGTAGTTCTTTAAGATTATAGCGGTGGTAAAGCAGGAAGAAAGCGTGCAGGTTATGCAAAGGTCATAGGTTATTTAAAAAGCTAATGAGGGTATTTAGCAAGAGAAACTTTGCAGTGCTTTTTTTTTTTTTAAAAACTGAAATTGCAAATTGCACAACATGGAAGCAGGAAACAGCTGTTTTAGTCTTGCAGAAGACTCAGGTTCTCGGTGTGTGTGTGTGTGTGTGTGTGTGTGTGTGTGTGTGTGTGTGTGTGTCCCACAGGTTGCAGAAGGAATCGCGTCTGACCCAGAAGGTGGACTACCCAGCCTACGGAGGGACGGGTGCTCCTGCAGCCGCAGCCAGCACCACTTCAGTGAGTGATGCTCCAGTCTCCATCTCCTAGAACATTGCATTGCAGTGCATTGCGTTTTTTTTTTTTTAACGTGTCACCTACACCTCCTTTATTTGTTTCTCAGATGGGAGATAAGACGCTGGCCCAGAGCGCTCAGATGTTTCACTATCAACATCAGAAACAGCAGATGCTCTCAATGGGAAAGTAAGAGTTTCCGTTTGCTGTCGCTGTTTCTTCACTTTTTTTTTTTCCAATTTCCCCTTTTTATCTTGTTTTACCATCAACGAATGTTGCCTAACTAACTAAAACATTCAAATCCTCTCACAATTGTAGTATTTTTACTCTAACTCAAGTAAATTATCTGAGTACTTCATCCTTTGTGCAATTAGCAGCAGGTGGACAGTCACACACACACACACACACACACACCTGGCAGCAGCACTGGAGGTGAAATACAAGTGATGCATATTCAGAAAATGCACTTTTTGGATTGGAATTAAAAAATCTGTCACAAAAAAAGACGTTTTTATCTAATCAAGTAGAAGCAGGAAATATTGTTGTTATATATATATATATATTTCCTAGTCTCGTCTGACAAAAAAACACTGGAAGGAAGTCACTATACTCTTGGGGAAGTCTTTGTTCTGTGTGCTTTTCTAGTTTCTCTTTCTAGTTTTTTTTTTTTGTTTTTTTTACATCCTCATTTCTCCGACTGAACTTGCACCTTCCTCGTCTTCTTCAGTCACAAACCTGAACAAAAAGCGGTTGACACGGAGGTCACTTCAGACGAAGAAGAAGTGGGAGGAGACTTCACAGTATACGAGTGCCCCGGACTTGCACCGGTGGGTACACACACACACACACACACACACACACACACACAGATGTAAATGTGCACAGTCTGTCCTCAAGTTTGTTCAATGGCCACAAATGTGATTCTTTTCTTTTTCTCCTTCTCGACAGACCGGGGAAATGGAAGTGAAGAACCCTCTGTTCGATGACTCAACTTTACACTATCAGGGGAATCACAAGTGAATGCTCAACACTTCACACACACACACACACACACACACACACACACACACACACACACACACACAAGCCATTCCTCTTGAAGGAAACCACTTAATCTCACACTGCATGCATAGAAATGGAGAACCCTGGCTGAGGATAAAGTGATTTAAAAATATATATATATTGTTTTCTTGTTGGCCCTTTATTGATTCCGCCCCGAGTTGCGGCTTTTTAATATTACGTCGAGTTTTCTAACTGAGTTTCAGGAACAAGGACCACGCCTGCACATCTATTTCCACACAGAGTTTATAGCTCACCTCATCAGTTCTCTCTCCTCTTTCTGTCATTCTTTTGGATCATTACTGCCTTTTAAGACACATTTTTCCTCCCATAGATGTTCTGTGCTGATATCTGAATGTTAACACTTTTAAGTTAGAAATTCCTTCCTCCTTTCTTATTTTTTTCCCCTTCATCTCTGCAGCTATTTCCAAAGAATGTCACACAAAAGCAGACATATGTACAACACAGACACAAACACATACATAAGTTGAGTAACAGGTGCCCCCCCCCCCTCTTGTTTTGTCATGCATAGCTAGTGGCTAAACCACATACCTAACAGAAACCCAGGAACTATTGAGAATCAAATCCCTGTGATTACCTCTGTAAAAAAAAAAAAGAAAAAAGAATGAAAATCCCTATCTCAACGCAAGGATTAGCATTGAAGATGTTACTGTTGGTGTTGCTCATTTTATCTCTCGTCCTATAAGCTGCACATAAATATTTTAAGAGTATAGAATATAAATAATATATAAAAATTGAAATACTTGATGATGTCTGTTGCATGGTTTGACTGTACTGTATTTGACTTCATGCCTCCTGTATGTATGCATCCTGTTGCTGGAGGAGGAATGTACAGTAAAAAGTGACTTCTATACACTTGAATGACGTTTGAGTGACAGACTGGCGCTTTCTGGCGGATGTGTAGGTGGTAAATTCAACTATGTCGTATCGTCCCTCTTTCCTTCCCCCCGCCCTCTCGTCGGCCCCCGAGTTAACTTTGTGCTGCAAGGTGTACATAAAAAGAGTGAAAGTGTTCACTTTTTATAGATATTTGTACATGCAGACCAAGGATTGGAAATAAATCTTTTTACCACATGAAAAAAAAACCTTGTTAAGCCTTTTTGTGTGTGTGTGTGTGTGTGTGTGTGTGTGTGTGCGCGCGTGTGCACGTGTGTGTGTGTGTGCGTGTGTTTTATCTAATCTATTTTTACAGAACATTTTACAGAATATATTCATCATGTTATATAAGGAACATTGGTATTTATTTGATTTTTATCGACAAATAATTGATCTTTGGATAAACTTGATCTTCCCTTATTAATCATTGCAGATAATTTGTCCTAATTTAGGATTTTCTTTATATTTGCTTTCTTGCACTAACATAAATTGATTCTGACTCTTCTGTGGTCACCTCACAAGTTCAGTTTACTCTTAGAAGCCATTTTTTTATGTGAGATTTGTGGTTGTAGAGATATTTCATATTTATTATCATTTAAAGCAGGAAAACTGAAATATAGGCCTGGGTCGGTCCTAATGAATTAGAGTTTAGAGTCACATACTCAAAAGTGGAAAAACAAATCAGTAAAAACGTGTGGATTTAATCAACAGATTGAACACCTATTTCTGTTTCCCCTCTTTTGTGGTCAAACTACATCATTTCCTTTTTTTTTAAGGTGATGATGACGTCTGCCGCCGCACACAGGCCTTCCAACCTCCTTCCAATTTAACTCATAATGCTCTCCGAACTTTCTGTTTTGCCTCTCGGTGATCCTGTTTGACCTTGTTTTACCTTCAGGACGCAAATGACTACACACAGAAAGTGAGTGTGTGTGTGTGTGTGTGTGTGTGTGTGTGTGTGTGTGTGTTGGGGGTGGGGGCAAAGAGGCAGAGCGAGAGAGCTTGTACCCCTACGCTGGGTTTTGTGTATGTGCTTGTCCGTGTTGTCGGGGAGGGGCTGGCTGGGTCAGTCTCCTGTCCCTATTGAGCCGCATGCCAAGGGCCATTAAAGCCCATTGTGCCTGTGGACAGTGGAAGGAAGGCAGCCATTGGCCCCTTCGGATGAAAACCTGGGTGGGTGTAGGGTCTTGTGAAGGTGGGTGTCAAAGGCAGAGCCGTTAGGAAGAAAATCAAAAAGCCATCAGACTTGTTTGTGGGAGACGATTGTGCCGCTCAACAGGAGGGGCGGTATAGATTCCGGCATTATTGCTTTATCAATCCTCTTTAAAAAGGAGTGGCCGAGATAGAAGTTCCCATCAAGCCTCACTTTGCCCTTTAGGGGAAGCCGGGCTACATCATGTGGTGTTGTCATTCACAACTCGTCATTTCTTGCACCCGTATGAGGAAGATGCGTAAAAGCGGAAGTTCCTTTTGAGTCAACACATGAAACCGTGTCTTTCTGAGGCGCCGGACGCAACCGATATAAATGGACTGGTTTCAGGGGAAATAAAGAGTCGACGAACTGCTGCAACTTCAAGTGGGAAGAAGATGAGTGGAAAAAGTGTCTGAACTCTTGATGTACGCTTTAATCATTGCAAATGCTTTCAAGATTAAGAAACAGCGTGTGCAGGATTGCCCTTTAAAATTAAAAAAAACAAAATAAATAAACTTTATCGCTCCCGATCATCAGTTATGACCCCACTAGAATGTGTTTATGTGCAGAGACCCTGCTGCCCTTTGCCTGTATTTTCTATGGGGATGTCCAAAAACACACCAAAACAAGGAGAAATGTACAAAATACAGGCAGAGGTTGCACATAAACACACAACCACACACACTTTTAGAGCAGAAACACTTGTACGAGTTATATAATAATTGCAGGTGTATTTACTGCAAGTTGCATGCATAGTCAATAAGAAATTATCCTAACAAAATGGGAGGAATTCACTATTTACTACTTCACACAGCCTAAAGCAATGGTATTAGCAATGTTTTGTGAGCACCGGATGTGCAACAAAGATCGGTCAGAGGTATTTTTTTTTCCTCCTGGTCGAGGTGTGCGACGCGTCCACGTGTTGTTTTAACCTCAGACCTTCTCCCCTTCCTCTGGCCTGGGCCTGGACGTGCCCCGAGAGCAGCGAGCGGGTCTCTGAGGAGTCTTCAAGTGGCCACTTAAGACTGAAAAGAACTAAAGAAACAAGATCTGAGACCTTTGGGGTTGGGGAAGGGGAGGAGGGGGGGTCACCCAAATCCCCAGATACTCACTCCTCACACATCTCCTACTCACTGTACTGAGCTATTCAACATGCCCCCCCCCCCCCCCTCCTCCTCCTCCCATGGACACCCTGAGAGCTCTGTTCTGCTGTCCCTTGTCCCTCTGAAGCCCTGCCTGAAGTCTACTATCTCGCCCGCTGCCCGTCTTTTGCATGACAATTATCCTCCCAAGTCCATGGCCCAGGACAATGCTTGTGTGGCCGGGGTTTGATGTCTTTTAAGCTGTGGCCCTGGTCCTGGCAGCGGTGGAGCGCGGATGTTTTGAAGGGTTCAGAAGCAGCAACATGTGGCCTTGTGCGGAGGTGTAGGGATATTTCTCCTGACATCCTTATCATCACATGTCTCTTTTTGTGTAAGGGTCAGTTACAAATAATCCATATAATCATACTAAATGATAAAAAAATTGCATCTACTTAGAATATAAAACTAGGTGACATCATGTTTTTCATGCTATTTATTAGTATTTTTCATTCTTATGTCCATAATGCATACTGTGTATGCGGATCAACAAATTCTATGAATTTTGTACATAGTGTATTTTTATTTATAGCTTTTATTTTCTTTAGCTTTTCTTTTCTTTTCTTTACTCTGTACGCTGCAGTAACAGACAAATTTCCCCCTTTGTGGGATCAATAAAGTCTTATCTTATCTTTATTTTATTTTTATGAAGTTTTTAGGGTTATGCAAAATGACATTTTGACATTGTCCCATAAATAACTTTCTATGCCTCTAAGCCTTATCTGGTTATAAAATTAAATGGCAGAATGTGCAACTGTGAAATCTTTTTTTTAATTATTATTATTATAATTATAATTATAAGGGGGAACTGTTCTACAAGACACCAGAATGATAAATCTGGTGCTTGCTCACTCTGAGCTGCAGACATGTGCAGCGAGGGTGTGAACAGAAAACACATCTTCCACCTGCAGACAACATCTCGCCTCCTCAGACCTGTTTTGGAGCCTTTAGGCCAAATTCGGACTGGACGCCATGGATAGTCGCCCTCAGACCTGCAGACGGATGAGTGAAACTCCAACGCTGGTGTTCGTTTCAGACGAGGGGGGGGTGGAGGGGTGAAGGAGGAGGAGGAGGGGGTGTGGGTGTGGGGCGGAATCAAAGGGTTGAGACTTATTGTTCCAATCTGAAAAGGAGCTAATGGTCGACCATCGCAACTCGGGATCTGAAATCCACGGGGTGCCCCGGGGCCAGCCCGCACAATGGCACCCCCTCTCCTTTCCCGCAGTGCGTCTTCCTGCCGCAATCTGCGGCCAACGACTCGCGCTGGGGGAGCGCATCTGCGCCGATGCCCCGGCCCGTCCAGGGCCCTTTGAATGGGAGAAGTTCACCTGGAAGCTGTTGGAGGGTTTTATTGGTCACCTCACAGTTTTCCACCCGTTTCTCGTCTGGCCAGAGAAACCAGATTAAATTTATGGATATTTGTATCCAAATCCAGATTTGTGCATGCCAACCTTGGCTTAAAAATTATTGAGATTATAGAATATTGTAAATAAATCACTTTAACTTCATCATAGTTGTGAATTCCACCATGCATATGCAATGCTTTACATTTATAGACAATTTCAAGTAGCCTTGTGCTATTGTGCTTGTCCTATTCATGATTGCAGTGTCGCTTTATTCGGTTTGGTTTAAATGTTAGTGATATTAAAATGGAGGAATGAAGCGTTTAACACATGCATTTTAATATCAAGCCATCTCCTTAAATGAGAATAATTTAAACAAATCCAGCATTATAATTCATGTATGAGGTGAAGTTATAGTGTTACAGTATTTATTTACAGGAGCAGTGACTCGTGCCTGTTTAGCAATGTAAATATGCCTTTTTTAAATAATCCCAAGCTAACCTGTTGATTTATTAGTTTTAGATTCATCTGAAAAGGTGAAAACATTGTTGTTGGGCTGCTGCTCCTGCTTCAAAAAAAAAAAAAAAAAGACTCAAAGTTGATGTGAAATCACGCCCACTACTTTGGGAAGAATCAAGGTCATTCACAAATTCACCATCAGCTGTGCGCAATTGTCTGCGCCAGCCAATGGGCGGCGAGATGGAGAGGTGCCCAACAACCGCAGCTGTGATTAGGAAAAGCTGTGGAGCCGGCTCAGGAGAGCAGCATTTGAGCTTGAAGGTGAGGTGTTAAACACGGGACTTGATGGAGTAGGCCGGAGGCGGCTTGGTGGTAATGTTGCACCAAAAGCGCAACTGCTAATTGCGTCTACAGTTTTTACTGAATTTCTTCCATAACGGACTTTCTTTGTTTTTTTTTTTTATTTCTTCTTGGACTGGCGCTGGTTAATATCTGGAGAGCTTCTTCCTACCCCTGTTCTGTCTTGTGCGTCAGCGTGAAACGGATGCGCAGGTTTGCAAGTCAGCCGCCCAACTATCTGCTGTAGCCGGTGGAGTTTATTTAGAAGTCTTTTGGATGCGCGCCTTGGCTCCATGATGTCCGAGAGATCCCAGAGCCCAGTTCCGGAGTGCCAGAGCCGGCCCTATGACTTCAGCCGCGCCAACCACTGCGCGCAGGTTCTGGGTCAGGAGGCTCTGGGCGGCGCCGCGTCCTTCCAGCTTCCCCACGGCATGCTGCCGGACCCGAGCCTCCTCTACAACAAATCCGCCTACAGCGGCATCGCCCCGGCCTCCGCGCAGAGCTTCTTCCCGTTCTCGCACGTCGCCGGGGACTACCGGGGACCCGAGCTGCAGGCTGGGGAGTTCGGGCAACCCAAGCACTGGTACCCGTTCGCTGCGCCCGAGTACACCGGCCAGGTACCCGGTGTAACAGCGGCCACCCAGCCCGTCAACCTGAGTCCCCCCATCGCCGAGACCCGGGAGCAGATCAAAATGCCCGAAATCAAGACTGAGAAGGACTCCGGGGAGGACTACTCCACGGAGGTGAGGGTCCAGCACTACCCGACCCCGCCGTGCCCCACGGGGGTCTTCTACCCCGCGGCCTGGAACCCTTCCTTCTGGCCGGGCATCAGCCACATCACGCCGCCCGGCGGCAGCAGCGCCCAGAACCCCTCCACGTCCTCCGCGTCCTCCCCGTCCATGTCCCCCTCGCCCCCGGGCAACGGGCTCCCGGGGAACGCGTTTTTTAGCGTGAACGCAAGCCAGGCTGCCCCCGGGCCCCAGACCCAGAACCCGGCCTCCTCCACACGGAGCAGCGGCTCCTCCAGCGGCGGATGCAGCGACTCCGAAGAGGTATGGGCGAGTCATTGAATTAAAAATATAAATAATGAGACAAATCTCCTCCTGAACTATCTGATTTCCTCAAATCCCCACAGGAGAACCTGTCCACCGAAGAACTGGAGCAATTCGCCAAAGAGCTGAAACACAAACGCATCACCCTGGGCTTCACTCAAGCTGATGTTGGCCTTGCCCTGGGTAACCTTTATGGTATGACTGGTTCTTGTATGCAGTTTATAGATATATCTTGCTCCCTTTCTTCAATTCAGAATGGTCAAACCTATGACTAGTTTAGGTTAAGAGAAAATGTACCTTTTTTTTAAAATCTGAGAACCCATGAGCCAATCAAACAGATTGGTTGCCGTCACTCTAAAAGTACTTTAATTAATCATAAAACATGTCATCATGCCCCTTTGATCAAATAAAATAAGGCCATGGAGTGGTTTGTTGGTATCTGGGCGTGCTTTCATTGGTTTTGTGATCAAAGTGTAGGCGTCAGCGAGCATTCAGCAGAACGAGCCGCTGAACTGTTGGTGTTTCAGCGCTAATCATACAAACGATGCGGTCGTCAATCTTGGGTTCAATGGCTAAGTGATCTTTTTTTTTTTTTTGTGCGTGCACAGGTAAGATGTTCAGCCAGACGACGATCTGCCGCTTCGAGGCCCTCCAGTTGAGCTTCAAGAACATGTGCAAACTGAAGCCCCTTCTGCAGAGATGGCTGAATGAGGCCGAGACCTCGGACAATCCCCAGGATGTGAGTATGCGACTCTCGTGACATCTGCCGAGTACTTTACAAGACAAGAGATGATCACACAGACTTATGGGATCATGTCAGGCCTAGCTGACCTCCTGCTGAGCCTCTGATCCTCTGTGTGATGTGCCATCTAGTGGCCGCAACAAAGCTATTCCGAAAAACCTACTTGAACAAAGTTGGTCCCAATTAGCGACGCAATGGACAACCGATTAATTGCACGCTTTTTGCAACTCTGCCTCCCCGACATGTGCGGTTTCTTCAGATGTACAAGATTGAGCGAGTCTTCGTGGACACCAGAAAGAGGAAGCGGAGGACCAGTCTGGAAGGGGCGGTGCGCTCGGCCCTGGAGTCCTACTTCATCAAGTGTCCCAAGCCCAACACCCAGGAGATCACGCATATCTCGGATGACCTGGGCCTGGAGAGAGATGTAAGTACAAACCCATCGACTAGTCTGCATTGGTTATTTTTAGATGTTTAATCGGGGCGTGTCGCTGACTGATGAACCCTGTTGTTTCTAGGTGGTGCGCGTCTGGTTCTGCAACCGAAGGCAGAAGGGGAAGCGCCTGGCCCTGCCGCTGGACGAGGAGTGTGACGGCCAGTACTACGAGCAGAGTCCGTCCCCTCTGAGCATGGCGCCCTCCCCCGTTCCCAGCCAGGGCTACCCCCCGTCCGGCTACCCCGGAGCCCCTCCTCCCCCCACACTCTACATGCCCCCCCTTCATCGGCCCGACGTCCTGAAACAAGCCCTGCACCCCGGACTGGTTAGTCACCTGACTGGATAGACGCG
The DNA here is from genome assembly GCA_036785175.1 of Eupleurogrammus muticus. NCBI lineage: Eukaryota > Metazoa > Chordata > Actinopteri > Scombriformes > Trichiuridae > Eupleurogrammus > Eupleurogrammus muticus. The sequence goes on along the minus strand of JAYKQN010000013.1, from coordinate 20,008,382 downwards.
CTCGAGTGGTCCCAGCCAAAACCACAGATGGAGGTCTTTTTTAAAAAACCCCGGACCACCCCGGCTGTATCGATGGATCATGCGAAAAGAAACAATCTGAGAAGTCTTTTCTGGTGATTGCAGTTAGTGCAATGGATTCTTACCACAACCTCTAGTGCAACACCACAACCACTTTGACGTAAAACCAAGCGGAAAACCTCAAGTGAAAGTGAAATGCCTTCTGGCTTATTTGTGTACTTTTTTTGATGATCGTAGCTAAGTTATTCAATTAGTTTGTTTTTTTTGTTTTTTTTGGAAAAAAAAAGATGGCCGGCTTGAAACAGCCACTTAAGATTTGGTGCTATAGTCTAGAATAAGAATGGGGTTGATCTGTGGTGCAGGGGAAGGATCTGGGTTATCACTGGCCTCACAATTTGAGTATCGGCTCGTATTTGAAAATGGGTCTTTTTATTTTTATTGTATTTTTTCCAGAATGCAAATGAGCTATTGCTCAATTTGTGCTGTTAATTTTGTTTGCATCCAAATGATTTTAAACAAGAAAAAATATATATCGGATCATTATCCAAAGTGCTCTGCTCCTACTCAGTACTCCTGTCTCCTTGCTCTCTGAATACAGCAGTAATATTGTATGAACTGAAATGGAATGTGCAAATTCTGCAAGATGCATCTTCCATTAGACTTTGCACAAAGTGCCTTTTTTTTTTTTTTGTAATGTTGAATAGTATATCGTTTTTTCTTCTTCCCCCTTAATGTTCTGCTTGTATCCCAAACCCAGATTTTTCCTACCGTTGATGGTCATTGACATATTTTTAACATCAGTGGAGGGTAATGACACTCAGAAATTTTAACAGAATGTGACAAATGTTTAGTTCACAAGTCTTAGCTGCTAATGCTGCCAATTTATTGCACAATATCAATGTTTTTGTCATCACCTCCATTTTTGTTTTATATTGTAAAGGTTTTTTTATGCGGATGAAATGTTGAATAACAAATACCAAAGTCAAGTCTGGTTGCTCATTGGGGAATTTTTGATGTCTAATGTTGTATTTTAAAATGGTTTTATTTCCATGATGTATATAATCACTCCTTGACAATACTTCTACTTCATAATGATCACGAACCAGCATATTGTCAGTAAAACACAGAACAGTTTGCAATTGTTTCATTACGTTTTTATTTAATTCTACATTAATGGTCTGTTATACTGGGCTTATAGTACATTTTATTGCCTTGACTTTAGCCACAAACTTATTGTGACATTTTCTTAGACTGTAAATTGATTAAACTAATTTATTTAAAAATTGGCCACACTGAGGTTTCACTCAAAAGGCATTACATCCTAAATATATTTGAATCAAATAGAGCGCCTAAATCTATCAAAACTAAATTATTTTTCATACATCCAATGGATAAAAGTAATTCTGCTTTTTAATTTTTGAAAACTTTAAAAATATGACATTCCTAGGGGAAAAACACTGTTTGACAACCTTACACATTTTAATAGAGCAGATGCTAGTACTTATGAATAGAATACTTTTAGTTTCATATCGGTTTAACAAGTAGTTTGTAGTTTCTCAATCACTCATAATTTTTTAAGTAAACCAACTTTTTATATTAGCAAGGGAAGAGGGACATGAATTACAAGTTGTGGTTTAAAGTCATGTTGGAATTACAGTAAATCAAAGAATGTTATGGCTACACCATCTACAATTTCAATGGTACAATACTCTATATTTTTTTCTCTTAAAGATGATGTCCCATGAAGACAAAGTGCAAAGTGTTTTGGAAAACATTGTCTAGAAAGTCTTCACTGTCCATGGGGGGCAGTTCAGATTGCATCAGTAGACAACATATATCCATTCAACATAAAAGATCAATTTGCAAGTTCGGTGGATGTAGCCTGTCAGTTGCTTTTCTCACTTCATGTAAAACCCGTACTCTTGTTTCACGTCCCGTCGGCCGTTACGGGCGTCACAGTGGAGGTCGGTTGGAGGTCTCGGAGGTAAAGTGGGCGGGGGAAAGACCGGGTCGTGCATCATGAATCAAAACTATCGTGAATTGGCATCAGGATAGAGGTTTATGGCCAGTCTGTTTTCTTCAAATCTTGGTTCCGTTTCATTTGTTTCATTTCCCCCTGTTCACTTCCCCACAGTCCGCGGTGCCACGGAACAACATCCATCACGGTGGAGGCTGCAGAAATGCCCACAGACCCATTTCACTTCTGCAGATGACTGCAAAACGCTGGTACTAGTTTCTTGCACCCAATGCATGGATGCATTGTACTTCCCCTTACGCACAAGTCAATGAGGTTAAAAAAATGATGAAACACGGCCCAAGTTGAGCAGCACAAGGAGTTTCAGGACTCGTTGTTTCTTGTAGGTGAAGACAGTTCTTCAAAGTGCAAAAAACCATTGCACAGACTGAATATAGCTGTTAGTTGAGTGCATATACAGTACTTCTTTTGCATGTCTCAGACAAGGTGACAAAGTCTCAGAAATGTGATTCCTGTTTTTTTCCTATGCTAAACATAAATATATTTTTCCTAATTTTGTCTTTGCTGATCTGGTACTGATTGTTTGCCTGCTTATTTTCTTCTAACTAATCACCTAATTATTCACCCAGGCTCGGAGGTCTTCGTAAACCTTCTGCTGAGGTAAACTCTCATACTGTGAGCAGATCTTACACAGTCGCTCCCTCCAGTCAGTGTACAGCTTCACGCTCCACTTTTTTTTCCAGTTAAAATATTCACCGTAACGTGTCTTGTCACCGGCAAGCCTCTCCAGATATTTGCCCAGGTCTCCCGGCGATGCAAAGTCATCGATGTGGATTAAGGAATGAGGCGGCGCCACGGCTTTGTAGTCTTCCAGCGGCGGACCCAGGACGACAGGCACGGCCCCGCCCTGGTAAGCGTTCCTCCACAGCTTCTCCGTGATGTAATTTTTAGCCATGGTGTTCTCAAACGCCAAATAGAAATAGCAGCGAGAAATCGTAGGCAAGAGGGCCTCAGCGGTTAGTTTCTTCTGTGTCCAATGCCCATAGACCCTCACAGGAACTATGGCGCTGAGCTCTTTGTACACCTTGCTTCTCCTGTGGTGGCTCCAGTAGTTGCTGACCACCCAACAGACCAAGGAGCTCTTATTCCGGGGGATGTCATCCATCAGATCTCCTTCAGCCTCCTTTGGTAGCAGCTCACCGTATGGAATAGTGACGTCAGAGTCCCTCCTGTAGGTTACGGTCAGGTTGAAGATGTTTGCGAATTTCTCCAGGTTCCCGTTGTGAACGGGGGCCTCCAGGGACATCCAGGCCCACATCTGGTCCTGAGGCCGCGGAAGGTTGGTCGGCAGCTTCTGGGTCCCCATCTGCAGCTCCATGTTGTGGAACACCACCACGTCGGCCGTCGGGTACGAGGAACGCTGGTCCGACAGTCTGCAGTGGGGGACGCGGTACAGGTCCCAGCACACGTCCCCCTCCAGACTGAGGGACGTGCCGAAGGGCCAGTACCACAGCAGGATGGTCACGGTTCTGTTCTGGCCCACGCTACGGGTGGAGGAAACAGACCGGAATCCCCCCCAACGGGGCCCATTAAGACCCAGCTGTAAAACGTAGAGAAAGGAGGGGAGGACGAGGCACATCGTCATCGAGGTGAGGAAAATCCTTTTAACGTAACGACACCCCTGTCACAAAAGGGAATTAAAAGGGAGGATTATGAAGGTGCAATGAGGTATTTTAGCTTCACCTTATACCTTAAGCCTCGACAGTGAAGGCCTAGACGCCGACGCTGTACAACACAGTTTGAGTCATGCAGGGCATTGTTCTTGCATGTCATTCGCCATCCTGCTGCTCTCACTTCCTGTCACCAGCCAACATTTGATAAAATGACTTTAAATAGAATAAAAGAAACCCAGCGGCGGCCTGTACCTATATTAACGCAATAAACAAGCTACTGTTTCTTCCAACTTTAGTGAAATGCACACACACACACACACACACACACACACACACACACACACACACACACATATCTATATATATATATATATATAGACAGCTAGAACAAAATCTGCTGCAACTAACAATAAAGGCAGATAGCATGTCATTTTACCTTTTTTTTTTAAAAAAAGGTATTAATATTTATATGACATTTTCCAACAGTGATTGTTTGTGAAAATTAAATAAGAAAATGTTCAACCTATAATAATAATAATAATATAATTTAATGAAGTCAATGCCCCATATCTGTTCAGATCATCCATTTAGAATGTCCACGTATATATATATATATTAATATATATGAGCGTCAATTGATTCAATGAACACTATAGCTTTAATGATTGAAAATAATTGAAAATATTAGCATCATGTAATAGTGCCAAAAATTTCACAATCATGGGTGTAGGTGCTAAGGATTAGACCTCAAACATTTCAACAAGTGAACTGCAAGAAAATAGTGTAATATCAGAGAAACTATTGCCACTGAGAATAATTTAAACATGTTATAATAATCACACCTGAATTAAAAATAAGGAATAAGTCTGTCTGTTTCTCAATTTAAAAGTATGCACGATTCACCAAGTCAAATTACCTTTATTCTTCTGATCCTTTGACAACAGTAGATCACGTTACCTAGTTACCCAGAACCCCATAAGGTGGGGTGGCGACACACTTTCTTTCTTTCTGTTGCTTTGAAGTGTGAAATATGGTCAAAACCAAATTTCTCTAGATCACACATTTTTTTTCTAACAGTGCCTGTGCAGACATCAAACCTCTTACTGGTAAATCACTCCAGCTAAAGTAAAATATTTTAAATGTCATTTCTCTATATATTGAGTGACATGAAATGTATTAGAATGAAATTGAGCAGAACGAGGACTCACCATTTAACCACTCGGCTCCTGGCTCTCACCCACTGAAATGAGGGACTGTGGCATTTCTCTGCTCAGCCTCCCTCAAGAGAAATTTACATAGACTTCCTTTCGAATGAATGGGCAAAAAGGAAGAGTAGCATCAGCCAGACATAGAAAATATCTGCTCACATCACTTTATAGTCACTTTCATCAGTTTTATTAAATTTTATATTAAATTCAATATTGGTGCGCGCAATATTATCTATCTATCTATCTATCTATCTATCTATCTATCTATCTATCTATCTATCTATCTATCTATCTATCTATCTATCTATCTATCTATCTATCTATCTATCTATCTATCTATCTATCTATTTAAAAATATATAATATATTAAAAAACAGGTGAATAAGATTTTGGGTTGTTAACCAAAAATTGTGCGTAATTTCAAATATATTAGTGTATATATTTATATAAACTAATCCCTGACCACTGTGACTACATCAAGACTTCAGATTTCCATTTTTTCATCTTACTTCTTCTCCTTTTGTTTTTTTTAATTATTTTTTTACAGAATCACCTGAGGGTCGGGCTGGAGCCCTATGTGTGTTTGACACCACATGTGTGACACCCTTGAATTAAACTATCATGAAAGAACAGTGATAGTATTGTTAGCACCTTCACACGTTCTGAACGTCGGTTGTTAAAGGCCACAAGTTCCTGAATTTCTGTTCTTGTTTTGCTGGACTGGTGCAGATAGTGTCTGTGGGGGGCTGATATATGTTAAGACATATATCATATGTGTGTGAGCACCATGTGACTGAGTGAGGAAACAGGAGCTGTTACCTAACTACACACAACTAAATGTCCTAAAACCTTTAAAACTCCTTGGGAACACTGTCCTCTTTTCATTCATGTATGTATTCATCATCTCATCAATAAATATCATCTTTAATATATAATCATGTTTCAGGGTCATGGGTCAGGTCCATAATGAACATGTGACCCATCTAATCCAAATGAATATATGTTTGTTTCAAAATTATCCTTTTGACAGCAGCCGTTTTGACATGAAAAAAGTCAAGGTTAATCGATCTATTCTTTTTTCTTAATTATAGGTAAGATCCAATACCCAGCACTTCATTATAAATACTACAATTATTATAAGATGATAATTTAAAAAAAACATTTTAGTGATCCTGAACAGAACAAATATTCTAACTTTTTTTTTTGCAAAAGTTGCAAAGCCCCATAGAGTTTTTAAGTTTTCCTATAGTTCTGGCAAGGCAAGGCAAGGCAAGGCAAGTTTATTTGTAGAGCACAATTCATACACAGGGCAATTCAAAGTGCTTTACAGTTACACAAAATCACAAAAGGAGAGCAAAACATACATAAAATCACAAAAGGAAAATCATAAAACATAGAATTCATCAATAATTTAAAATAGAGTGAAGAGTGTAGATAAGATACTTTCAGTTTTCATATGCACGGTTAAACAGAACTGTTTTCAGCCTGGTCTTAAACATTGTCAGAGTTGAGGCCTGTCTCACATTCTCTGGAAGACTGTTCCAGATTTTAGCTGCAGAAAACTGGAATGTAGCTTCACCATGTTTAGTCCTGACTCTGGGCACCTGCAGGAGACCAGTCCCTGAGGTTCTCAGGGTCCTAGATGGCTCGTATGGCTCTAACATGTCATAGATGTATTTTGGTGCTAGACCATGAAGAGACTTGTACACAAGTAAAGCTGTTTTAAAGTCTATTCTCTGAGTGACAGGAAGCCAGTGCAGAGACATGAGCACTGGACTAATATGGTCATATTTTCTGGTTCTAGTCAGGACTCGAGCTGCAGCGTTCTGAATGTCTGCTATGAAACACTATGACAGCCCACTGAAACTTCTCACTTTTGAAAAAAGTTGTGAAATTGAACACACTGACTGGGGCCAGTCCCCTGAATAACGTCACCACGTCACCGAGCTCCATGTCACCACCTCAAACTCTCTAGCGCCACCAATAGGCCGAAGTTCGATGAAACTTTAGAACCGATATCCGAGGGATAGCCGCCGTGTCAAGATGCGATTTTTATCAAAATCAAAGCTTCCAAGTAATTTTACAAGTGAATTTTATGGCAAAGCCGCCAAACAGGAAAGTCTTATATCTCCTCTTATTTTATATCTCAGTGTATTGACACAAAATCAAATCAAAAATCTTCTTGTGGGTGCTTATGGCCTAACTCCATGTTTTGACATGGAAACTTACTTATTGCTGCTTGCAGCTATATTTAAATATATTTTAGATTTTCAGTGGATGGTTTAACATGTAAAACATTAAAATGTATTATCCATCATTTTTATAAATAAGTAAAAGCAACAAATTACTATCATAGTAAGTTAGGAAGTTTGTCGACCACATTATTGAGAAATAAGTGAATTTGAGAGATTAATTTCAAGAGCTCACATAATTCCTTTACACCCGTATTAATTAATGTATTCATCTGGTCGGACATCTTTTATTTCAAGTGTTGCGTTCATACATTTGTTCAGTGTAGGTGAAACTTTAGTTGAGAAAATCTTCAACAGGATGTGGTTGTTGGCTGTTCACCACACAGCAGAGCATTAGAAAGTAGTAATAAAGGTCATAACCCAGTAGCCTAAAACCCTGCATGTATGTGTTGTAACCTTTTACCCTTTTACATATACATGTATTTGTTTGTACTTGTACTACACAAAAAATAGCCTTACATCAGATCACATGACTGAGATGACCCTTAAGCATACTCCACTTACCTGAACCCACCATGTGGGCGCCATCCTCCCTCTGCCATCCGCTGAAGCCATTTTTGGTCTGTGATGGAAAACACAAGGCAGACTGACGCGTTTGGAAACTGAAATGTAAATCTCTTCTGAGGAAGCCGGGGCGTGGCCCGAAGGATGTGCAGGATTTTAACATCATCGTCATCATCGTCTACGTGTAACTATAACCCCACCCCCCTCTGCACTTCCACATCCTCTATTCAGTCCTGCTTTAGAGTAAATGTGATCATATATGCACACACACATCACATTTACACATGGAATTTCGCATTTTATTTTTACCTACTTCTGGACTACTTTAAAATGGATATGCACTAACTTAATAATTGTATTACTGCGTGCTCTCTTGCACTTTTCTATATTATCCACCAACTGAATGCAATTGTTTTGTGCAATAAATAATAAAGTCTCTATTTTATTTGATCGACTTAGCTCATAAGACAGATGTCTGCTGTATTTGAGCTCTGGGTGGAAAAGAGGAAGTGTTGAAAAAATTGCAAAAAACACCATTTAGGGCCAACCGCTTTGGTAATGGTAGCCGCATTTGCATGGCGTCTTTTTAGTCTAATTTATTAGTGTTCATTCACCCGTTCACACATGTCCTTTTACCATACAAGCCACAGACTGCAAATCAGGGGGATCTAATCATACGCACACTCTCACGCATCATCGGCCGCCCAGTGACGCAATGTGGGGATCACCATTATAGAAAAGCCCTCTAGTGCTTCATTCTATTCCACAAAACAACTCAAAGGTGTCTTTTTAGTGGACAGAATGAGACCTCTGACCCTAAAACAGACTGATTAAACTAGTTGGATGTTACAAGAAGTTACACAAGATAGATTTTTTGATGATAGGAAGTTAATCTGCCTGAGAATATGTGGAAATGCTTACGTAGACGTATGGTTCCTGTTTGCTGCTCCTCTGACAATTATTATTATTTTTTTTATACGACGTTAGTATGGACCCTAGTTTAAAATCTGAAATCTTTCACCTTAGACACTTTAGCATTTCATATAAATGTACTGTTGGACTCTCTGATAATGCACATTATAGTGTTAAAGCTCTGATTATTGTTAATTGTTTGGACAACAAGAAATTGCACATCCATCACGTGTCTCAACACATGTGACAAATAAAGATTGATTGATTGGAGAAAAAAAAGCTGAATACTTGAAAACCTGAATTTATAATATTGTCCGTGCAGTAAATAATATGTCTGCCAGCCTGTTCTGCATTGGCTTTTAATGCAGTTCTATCCAAATGTACTATATATTCTGCAGTTTGAGTTCATGTCATTTACTCTATGCCATATGTATTTTAATGAAAAACCACAAGAGGGCAGTCTGCAACTAAATATGAGGGAGAGGTATATTGGCTGTTAAATAATATGCATATGCATTAATTAGGTCGCTCAAAATATCAATTTGGTGTTCATGTTGTGATTTTTTGACACAAAACTTGTGTATCAATCATATTATTTAATTCTATTTACACATTGTTTAAGACAATTTGTCAACACAGGAAAATTACAATTAACTGTTTTATTTTTGTTTTACTAAGAAAATTGTTATATCACAATTTAGCCCTTTGGTTTCTGAATGAGTGGGTGGGTATTTTAAGATACATAGAAAATTTATGCTTTTTCTGATCTGGAAGTCGTGTCTTTTATTTAATCTTGTTTTGTTTTATGATAGAATAATCTCTTGATGCTTTTAAACCCTATTCAAGAATAAACAATCTGAGAAGGAAATCTCATAGATACAGCATACAGTGCCAAGGCCGTGATGTTGGTGCCATTGCTTTTTCTTTTTTTTTTTTATCACCTGTGTTTGTGGGTGTAAGAACACATTCTGTATTTACTGCTTTGCCTTTCACTGTCTATCATGTGGTGCATGTTTAACAATTAAAAGTCAATTAGAGAATACTTTTATTGTATGATACAGCACAAAAAAAAGACATGTCGCGGGAATTTTTTTTTAGCAGACGCCTTAAACAATAATGAGGAAGACGGAGATAAACGGTCACACTCGTGAGGAAGCTGATCTTCTGATTGTAAAATGTTCATGTTATATTAATGTGTTATTTTCATGTATTCACCAACAAGGAAATACGGGTAATTTGTTTTTCCCTTTCAGGCTTATGTAACCTGCTAAATGATAAATCAATTAAATTGACTGACTGACAAACACACTCTCACGGTTTCCTCATGCTCTTTCTTCCATGAAACGTCACGTGCGTCGTATCTCCTAACATCTGAATTTTTTAGTTTCGGCATCTTTATCTCACTCCTCTCAGGCTTGCAACCTATTCAACTTGCTTGAGGTGTTTTTTTTTTGTGTTGTTTTTCTGCCTCCTCTCTCCAGTCACAGAGGCCTCAGTGTCTTCGGGTGAATACCTGCTACATGAGAGCACTTTCTGCCAGTCATGAATGCTGACCAACGACTGCGGAATGAACGCTGCAGCAACCGCGTGGACGTGTGCAAGCAAGTATGTCGCTTCAGGGGAACTGCAGCGCTACGAACGTGTGACCGAGGCCTTTCTGAATGGTTTTCCGTAGTTTAGCCCTTGTTATTCCATTAAGGAACAACAATGGTGACGAACTCCCAACATCATCATCATCATCATCATCATCATCAGTGCCTGAGTTTTACTGTTGTGGCTTAATCTCTGCAGCCAGCTGATAAAGTCTTTTAGAGGCTTTAAGGGCAGCATATTAATGCCCATTGTTTACTAACCTGATTGTTAATACGCACATGCACTTGAGCGTAGTATTTGGGTATATACACGCTCTGTTTAGGTGTACACATGCTGTAGTAGTAGTAGTAGAATACAAAGATGCATCATATTCTAAGAGCTCAGTGTGTGTTTTGCATGTAAAATAATTATCTAAAGAGTAAAAAGAAGTGTAACAGTGCATCAAATGGAAATTTAAACATTCCCGCACCTCAAACTTGTGTTTAAGTATACCACGCATATAATAAAATACGCAGTACATTAATGTCTGTTCGTCATGTTGATGCGAAGAGTGTCAGACTCGTCATGAATATTTGGTAAAAGGGGACAACTTTTACCCTGTGGACATGAAGAGGTAACGTTTCTTTTTTCTTTCTCCAAATATTTCCTGGTCTTGTCTCTGAGACTGACCCAGATTAACCAACAGCTTATAGTATAATGTAAATTTTAACGCAAACTTTGTCTGATATATGGTCAACAAATCCACATATTTATACATACAGTATTATGTTTAACTGGCTAAATTTATAGCAAGTGCCATTTTTTTTAATGTTCATAATATCCTACTTCTCTCTAAATATGGAAAGGTAAAAAAAAAGTTGACTTAAGACATAAAAACCACATCAAACTCTGTTCAGGTGAACACATACTGTAATTTCAGCAGTGTAATTAGTGGTTTAATTTAGTATTGAAAGCTCTTAAACTTACTAATTATGTTATTGAAAAATGTGCCTTATTTGAGATCAAATGGGGTCAGATGGAGACAGATAGCCCAAAGTGGACAGATTGAGAGTGACAGATTTTCTTTTCAGAGGAAACGCTGCGGGGCTGAAAAGGCTCAGAGGAGAGATCCAGATTTGCTGGTCTGACTGGTAAGGCCGCGTCGCGGTTGCCGGCTGCTCCCCGGAGCCCTGACAGGTGTGGTGAGAGACAAATTACAAACACAAACAGACGCGGGATGAGACGAGAGGGAGGACAGGACAGGTGAAACTCTAGACTCAAACACACGGGTGGAGTGAACAGGTGACCCTGCATCAGGAGACCATTCTGACCACCAGCTGATTCTGTGAGTATATCCTTCAATTATCCATTTATGTGCAACAAAAAAAGTCCTGATGATATGAAAGTCCAATCCTCACAATCACAGTTTAACAAAATCAATCTTTGCTTACCTTTGCAGTGAATAAAACATTCTGTGGATCCAGTTGGAAGAGCAGAGGAAAAGATGGCTGATGCCCCAAAGATTGAACTCTTCGTTAAGGTAAGAGCTCTCAAGTTATTGCATCTAATATATAACAGGATTAGTGTTTCATGTGAGAAATAAACCCTTTGAACATAAAAAAAAGAACTCATTTCCAGGCATCAAAATGTATACTTACTTGTTTTTACTTACTTCATTTATTGGTAATCTTCTATTTATCACTTGATATTATCTATTATCTATACATTTAAACATGCTATGCTCTGTATGTCATAGTATGCTCTGTATGTCATAGTATCAAAGTCTCTGTTAATTGTTTTTGCAGTTACTGTAATTACTGAGAATACAGTTGCAGTGAGACATAATCATTTCAGAAACACAAATTCTGCCCTTTTAAACTTTTCATTGATCCAATAACATCCACCTGCAATGATCTCGCCAAGATAAAGTACGCAAGTAACGCAAGTTTGTTTAAGCTGCCTCAACTTTCCATTTGAAATTCCTCGGCTGCTGAGTTTACACTGTCAGGGCAGAGCAGGCTCGGCAGGAATACGTGTGCAAGAGTTATTCAGAGTTTGGTCAGGCACGTTAACGAGACTGATGCAAGAACCGGCTGACGATTGTATTCATAGGCAGCGGTGGAAGAAGACGTAAAAACTTTAGTAAAAAACACAGCATTACAGAAAACAGGTCTGTAGCATAATATTCTAAGAGCTCATAAGGTGTTCTGCATGTAAAGTATATCAATATATATCAATGGAAACCTCAAACTTGTGTTTAAGTGTCCTGCCCATACAAAAAGGTACATTTGATGTGTGTGTGTGTGTGTGTATCAGGCCAGCGTTGATGCTGAGAGTGTCGGGAACTGTCCTTTCTGCCAGCGACTCTTCATGATTCTTTGGTTAAAAGGGGCCAACTTCACCCTCACCACTGTGGACATGAAGAGGTAACTGTTATTCATCATATTCTAATTTTCCTTCTTTTTAAATATGGAGCTGCAAAGAAAAAACATAGCGTTAGGTTGATGTCTTCACTTTTGACATTTGTACATACATTCACTGCAAATGTTTGGAATTTTAACCACATTGTAAAACCATTACCTTAAAATTGACGGTACGTAACTATCAGCAATTATCCAGAAAGTTTCTGTAATTATTTTTTTTTACAGTATAAGTACTGTACTTCTGTTTACAGTTTACAGTATATATTGTAAAATATAAAAATGATTGGGTGATTAACTGTATTATAACACAGTAACTGACTGTAACTTTTTTACAGCAATACTTTAAATGCAGTGATTTATTACACAGCGACTTACCATAATAACCGTTTGCAGTAACGTTACTGCGGTTATCACAGTAAATAAATGCAGATTTCACAGCCAGGCTTTGGCATACGTTGGACATCTGGCAGAACTGAACCCTGTTTGTTGCTGCTGTTCTGGGGCAGGGCTCCTGATGTGCTGAAAGCGCTGGCTCCAGGCTCGCAGCCTCCCTTCCTGCTCTTCAATGAGGAGGTTAAAACCGACACTAACAAGATTGAGGAGTTTCTGGAGGAGAAGCTAGCCCCGCCACAGTGAGTAGAGACGGTAGAGTCACAAGCTGGTTGTTAAATGGGATAAAGACGAAATTGCCATGTGGTGCAATCCTAAAAACTTGGGACCAGAAGGTACTATATTCACATAACCCAGAGTTCCATTAGTCTCTATTATAGGTCAATTAAATATTTTAAATCTACTTTTTTAACATGAAACCAACATTAACACAAAATCAACATTTTTAGAGACCTGACAAATGCTTTTATTTTGTATTTTAAAAGAGTTTTTGACTTTCCCATCTATTACTATTATTTATCACTTGACCCAAACACAATGACCCTAACACACTGCTTTTATTTGACTAATACAGATACAGAAAGTTGTGCTGTCGGTACAAGGAGTCTAACGGGGCCGGAGAAGACATCTTCCGTAAATTCTCAGCGTACATAAAGAATCCCAATCCTGGATTAAATGACAGTAAGAATGCAGCGACTGTGAATGAGTTTATTCTGTTTTATACAGCATAGAGACTGTAACAGCCAACTGTCTTTCAGTGCTAGAGAAAAAATTTCTGTCAACTCTGGTGAAACTGAACATGTTCCTGGAGACGCCTCTTCCTCACGAGCTGGACCAGAACCCAAACGTCAGCGAGTCCACGCGCCTCTACCTGGACGGGGACACCCTCTCCTTGGCAGACTGCAACTTGCTTCCCAAACTCAACATTGTCAAGGTGAGACAAACAAAACACAGCTACCATTTATATGTGTTATATGAATAACACAATCCTAAAAAAAAACTGATCCCCCCCCCCAGGTGGTGTGTAAGCAGTACCGTGACTTTGCCATCCCGGCAGAACTGAAAGGTCTGACACGTTACCTGAATAACGCCTACAAACAGGATGAGTTTCGTTACACCTGCCCAAATGACTCAGAGATCCTGATTGCCTACCAATCAGTGGCTCAGTACCTGAACAAATAGAACAGGAATGTAAGGAGGAATGAAGAAACCAGCAGAGAGAAGGCAGAAAAAGTGTAAATGATTATAGACTTAATAGTGTCAAAATCAGTTGTTTTCATAAATTTAGTTATGATATTACTCATCTTGGAGACTTCAAATTTATCTAAATTGTTTATTTGTACAGACTGTATGTTTTTTTGCATTTTTTTCTTTTCGGAAGCACTGATGTGGATTTTTTTTTATTCTGCCCCTGTAAAAGCAAGGAAGCACTGTAAATCCCACAGAATATTTATGTTGTGGCTCAATGCCCATGCATGTATCGTGTGTTTACCCAATGTATAATGCAATTAATAAATATATTTTAAACTCAATTCATTTTATTTTACATATTCAAAAGGTTGTGAAATTGAATATTTGGGGAACGAGCAATGATGCATAAGGCTAAAGTAACAACAATATGTACAAATAGGGTACAGATTGATATGTGTGATGTCACAAAGTGTGAAGGAATATCCCAGATAAATAGTGGGCTGATTCCTGAGATTTTGGTGTTATGTTTTTAGGTGATTGGCAAAAATCTAAAAAATAGGGTTTGACATCTAAAACACACTTATACTTAAAAATGTGGAAAAAATTCTCTTTGAAACAAATAGTTAACATGATTTGCCATAACATACTTGATATACGGTCAGATTTCTTCTTCTAAAGTTGGATGGTGCTACTACAACACCACCTATTGGCCAAATCCGCCTGTATGTTTTAATATTGGCCAACAAATTTGCAGTAGCACAAAGTGTTGAAGATATATGACATATTTTGTAATATGCCAACATGCCAACAAAACAGGATTATCCTCATCTCTGAAGAGGGATTTCAATGCGGATATCAGGAAGGAATAATACAACACTTGTATCATTTATTATTATTTGAATAAGAACTATTTTACTAACATTTTGCACTTGGATTGTTTAACTTTTACAGTGATAAAGTAGACATTACGCTACCCACATCCATGACATCACAGACGTGATTGCAGACAGCTCAGTCGTAAATATCTCATATCTGTTCATATCTGATCAGATAATGTACATTTTAAAACTACAACACAATTTAGTTTTCTTACTCTACCAGCCAATGGAAATGCAGCAGATGTAAGATGTAGGCATGGGCGATCAGCCTCAATGTCCCAGCGAGTTATATGACACAATCGCACAGGAAAGCCCTCATGACGTATTAATCAAGAGAGAAATGGAAACCAGAAATGAACATGAGAAGGTGGAAAAGTACATCCAAAGCCACCATAATTGCTGGGAGAGATAATATGATCTACTCAGCAGGGGACAGAACCTCACCAGGTATCTGCAGATATTCATGCAGAGAAAGCCATTAGCCAAAGAAGGCCAATGGAGAGAAATGTGAAAATTCAACTTGGCCATAAATTAGAGAAAGTAAAAAATCTGTTGGATGAGATCCAGGTGGAGAGGGAGAAGAATAATCTACTTCACCAAAACCTGCAAAAGGGATTTTGAAGCATTGAAAGGGGAACATAACTTAAGCCAGGAGAAATTAATGACTGAACTACGAGTGAAGAAGGACACAAAGGCCACACTTAAATGTGAATTTGAGAAGCTTCAAATTTCATATGAGGGGTTAAAGGTGGCGTATGAATCAAGCCAGGAGAAATTAATGACTGAGTTCCTGTTCACTTTTTGCAAGCGTTCGGAACTAGCTGCAAAAAATGTAAATTAGTCATGTATCTGGATAAGGCCATGATGAATTTTAAAGCATTGAAACTGGAACATAAATTGACCCAAGATAAATTCTCAGCTGAGCTCCAGATGGAGAGGAACAAGAAGGTCACAATGGATTGTGACTTTTAGAATCTTTAAATATCACACAATGAGTTAAAGGTGGTGCACAAATTAAGTGAGAAGAATTTAAGGACTGAGCTACAAGTGAAGAAGGAGAAGAATAACCAACCAAGTAAACAGCGGTGGTAATAACTAAGTTTTGCAGGTACTTGTGTATTTCTATTTGATGCTACATTATATATAATAATTATACATTTCAGAGGGAAATCTTCTGCTTTGTACTCCTCTTTAGTTACTTTTAGTTACCTACAATAAAGATTATATATATATATATATATATATATTGCCCCACGATTGGCTGGCGACCATCTGGGGTGTATCCCTGCCTCTCGCCTTAACGCGCTGGGATAGGCTCCAGCAGACCCCTGCGACCCCGAAAGGGAATAAGCGGGATAGACAATGGATGGATGGATGGATATATATATATATATATATATATATATATATATATATATATATATATATATATATATATATATATATATATATATATATATATATATATATGTGTGTGTGTATGTGTGTGTGTGTGTGTGTGTGTGTGTGTGTATATATCTTTATAATTAAGTAGGTCAATTAAAAAGAGTAAATCCGCTCTGCTGGCACTAACACTGATAAAAAGTAAACAGGAAGACAAGTCTGGTATTTGGTCCGTTGCTGATTGGACGGCTGCTTCGAGCGGTGCCACGGCAACGTCAGACATCAGCCACCCCATTGGTGGTTGGCGCAAAGTAGGCGGGCATAAGCAAATTACAGCAGAGAGAAAACTTTGTTAGCTCGCTGCTAACTTTGCTCCATCGTCTGTTGTTGGCGATGTCTCCAGCGTGAAACAGCCCTCCAGAAACCACCATAAGGTACTATATTCACGTCACCCAGAGTTCCATTATTGCTTGAATGTGAAGTTGGTTATTTATAATTGTAGGTAAGACCGCTAACCTTAAGTCAGTCAGATAGCTGTTATTTAAGCTAACGCGTAGCAGCCTAGCTAATAAATTAACTGCATAAAATTAGCGTGTTTGCTAAACGTTAACGTTAAGCTGATTGATTCCTTAATGTTATATTATAGTTGACATCATTTGTAAAAAAGTTGTCTTCATCGTTAAATGAAGACATGTAACAGGAGGATGATGATGAGGATGATGATGGTTGTAGTGAGGCTTGTTGCTAATTACTCTGTTCCTCTTTTCATAGTTGCCTCCTCACGTGACTCTACCACTTTTTTCACATTTTTTCACCATTTTTTCACAAAGCATAAAAACAACAACCAAGTCCCGTAATGAACATTTTTTAACCACGGTTACGATATTACTTCTAATACTTGTGTTAGACGATCCCTTCATAATGCAGTTACAAGTGATCGGACAAATGTCACAAGCATCATTTTTGCAAAAATGTGTTATTTTTTTTCCGAAGCTCCAGCAGTTATATATATTCTAATGTCTAGTGCCAACGTCGTTATTTTTTGATAATGGGGAAACAAGAAGAAGGCATGTTATGTTGAAAAAGTAAATGTGTCAGATATCAAGTTGATTTATACAGACTGCTAGGTGTATTTTCTGTGCTTACATTGAAAGCATGAATGAGGTCTTTTGATTGCGTGTGTTTTTTTTGTTTGTTTTTTTAAGGCGGGCTCTATACATTGCCAACCTATCCTTAAGCATATTTGCCTTACAGGATGGAGGACCATGAAGAGGAAAATGAAGGAGATATGTGCCCATGGAGTGGTTCAGTAAGCACCAAATTTTCTTTTGAAACACATTTGACTTTGAGTTGTTTTCATATATATTTTGATTGACAGTTGTCGGTCATATACTTGTCATGGATTTGAAAAGCAGTGGTAACTTGTGTTTGTAGGTGCTGTTGAAACATGACATCAGAGCACGAGTACAACAGTTTGTGGAGGAGAGGATGCAGACCACCATGGTATGAAGCAATAATTCTTTGACAACTCTCAACAAACACAGAAAACACTAGCTTAAAGGTTGCTTGTGTTTGTGCTGGTGAGGATGTCAAGGATGTGTATTGTGTTGTGTTTTCCATAGAATGTAAAAACACATTTTTATACTGTGTTTTTTACTGGCAAACCTTGACTTTATTATGTTATTTATTCATTTAGTCTGTTTTAATGTTTGTCCAAAGATTACATGCCAATTTTTCCCACCAGTTGTTTTAATGTACATACTGTGACTATATTTAGATTCTTTTCCACTTTCAGCTCACTATGAATGTATGAAACATCTGCTTTTTCAGGGACACCTGTGTAATTATGATGAAAAATCAACGTTTCATTAAAATGTACTTGATTACTTCCACCATTCATCTAAATAATAAGCATAAGATAGAATTGCCACCTTTAGGACAATGTCAACAAAAACTGAAACTGTAGGCTTTGTAAAAGTAGAGTTTATGGCTGGGCTATTGTATTGTTTTGAATCTGGGACACAACTTTGGACTCTGAAAGATAATGATACTAGAGTTCAAATGCCTGATGTTGTGGAAAACTACACAGCAATTCATGCACATGTAATCACATAATTGTTTTATTGTTGCTTGTCTTGTAGCTCACAGGTGTTCTGATTGGTGCTGCGGTTGCTGTTTCACTGATTGGCATCGTGGTACTGTTCCTCTACAGGAAATATAAACTTGCCCGTGAGACATCCAACCTTTTGCTGAATTTCATTTCATTTATCGTAAAGCTGTTTTAAGTCATTTACATTCAGTCATTGCTCGTGACATGGGTTTATCTGCTTTTTTTAAAATTCTGACTAGGTGAACAACAATCTGGAGTTCCTCACTATCGCTTCAGAAAAAGAGATAAAGTGCTCTTCTATGGAAGGAAAATAATGCGAAAGGTTTTCTCTTTTTCTTTGTGTCCCACACCAATTCATAAACATTATTATAATTGTTCAGTATATATATTTAGGACAAATGTGCAGTATAAATTTAAAATGTTTACATTTTCCTATTACCAAAGCCAAAGAATGAGTGTTTCTATTATGTAAGCTCCACTGTAATGCATCTTATAAAGGTTATAGATTTTAAATTTCTTGCATATTTTTAACGAATGTCTTTATTTAAGTCATACATGCAGATCTTCATTTAATTAAACAAGTATTGTATAACAATGTTTCTCCTTCTCTGTCTCAGTAAATTAGGCGTAGGCTTATTTAGTTTGACCAAACAAAATGTTCTTTCCTGTTTGTATTAAAAAAAGAAAAGAAGAAGAGAACAAAGCAGCACATTTCAAATCGAGACTTTGTTTTTGTTTTTTCTTAGGTCCAGACATTGTCCTCAATTCCTCCCCCCACCCCGTCCTCGGTATCAAAGCAACCCCAGCGCATCCGCAAAAGAACCAAAGTTCTAAGCATAGCTCGCAAGTATGCAGTATTAAACCCTTCAAATTTAAAACCACAAAGTATTTCTCAGATTTGCTTTGAGTCTTGTCTGTAATTGAGTATTTTCAATATTTTGTTTTCTTAACAGAATCCTTAGAATCCGTAAAGACCCCCCTACCCTGCAACCCAAAGAACCTCCTCCTTCGCTGTTGGAAGCTGATCTGACGGAGTTTGATGTGCAGAGCTCAAATCTGCCCTCAGAGGTCCTGTATATGCTGAAGAATGTCAGGTATGTGTCTGCTTTTTGGATGAATGTGGATTTTTTTCTTTATTTTTTTGGCGTAACCTCTTCTCACCTTCTGTGCGTTTGCATTGTAGGGTCTTGGGTCACTTTGAAAAGCCCCTGTTCCTAGAGCTATGTCGCCACATGGTGTTCATTGAGCTGCAGGAGGGCGAAGGTCTGTTCCGGCCAGGAGACGATGACGACAGCATCTACGTGGTCCAGGACGGACGACTCGAGCTCTGCATCCACGAGAACGTATGTGAAAAGTGTTGATTTCCAGATGCAGTTTTTTAAATTAATAAGCCTGCTTTCAAATTTTGTCAGAACAACTAGATTTTGTTGGTTCTTGTGTCTTCTTCACTTGAGCCATTTTTAATATGAAACAAACTGGCCGTTACGGCTTCAGAGCAACGTGTTTTAAAGCATTTTTAATATAAAATCCTAACCCATTTGGCAGAAATATTCAACTGAGAGAAACTGGGACGTGTCATTGAGAAGTCAGGGTACATGGACACTGTGTACTCGCACATCACAATTGAATGAATTCGTGTCTCCCTGTTTTTTAGGATGGCACGGAACCGTTGGTGAAGGATGTGCACCCAGGAGACAGTGTCCACAGCCTGCTCAGTATTCTGGACATCATTACCGTGAGCTCCTAATTTTTCCTCCCATCCAGGCATCCGACTAACATCTCTGCTTCAGTCCTCTTTTGCCCTCTGATCTCGCCACTATTCTTATTTCCAAAGAGAATTATAATTTATCTGTACTCCCAGTTCAGTATCTGTTATCCATAAAAACTAGATATTGGGTAATCAATTTTTATATTTTTGATTTTTACTTTTCATTGTAAACAAACATTTTCAGTGAATGAAATGAAGAGGCCTTTCATGTGACTCTCTAATTACTGACTGTTATGTCTTGCCTTTTCAGGGTTATCCAGCACCTTATAAGACCGTATTGGCACGGGCAGCAACACGTTCCACCATTTTACGTCTCCCTGCATCAGCCTTTGAGTCTGTGTTTAAGAAATACCCAGAGACGCTTGTTCGTGTCATTCAGGTAAGATTTTATAACATTAATATACATGGTGTGTGTGTTTTTTTTTTTATTGAAATGTTTAAACACATACTATTAGATAAATGTAATTTGGATATAAATGCAATCTGATGTAAATGATCTGCTCTGTTTACATCACTGTTTGATTTTGATCGTGTGTTGCAGATAATCATGGTTCGCCTCCAAAGAGTCACCTTCTTGGCGTTGCATAACTATCTGGGCCTAACAACTGAGCTCTTCAATCCGGTAGGAGGGAAATTAATTAGTGTGCACAGATTTGTGTATATACACACACGCAGTCATGCAGAAGCACACACCGAATACATCATACTGGTTATGAATTGTACATACACTCGCACTGAATGGCACGTACACACTCGCATCAAGCTAATTTCACACAACATTAAGCACAGCATCATAACACAGTCCTTCATAATGCTGTTGTGTGAAAATGAATAAAAGTCATAATATAATCCCTTCTCAGGAAACAGGGATGGCTTGCCTCTGATATTATCATTTTTAAAAAATTCTTTTACTTTCGAAAAATATTGAATGCCGTTCATTTTTGACAGTTTCTTAAGGCTTTCAAATATGTTTTTAGTCTTAAGCCTATAAGTTTATAAAAGCTAAATATGATAGGCCAAAATAATCTTCAGATCACCTACTGAATAGGTATCACGGACAATAAGTGCAAACAGTGAAACAATAAAAACACTCAATATGGTGTTAGTATTTGGATATAATTTGTATATGTCTTAACTGTGGATGGAAAGCTCTTTTTTCATAAATTTATACTTCTTTATCCTCTGACCCAAAATGGATATTTTACACCATTTACAAAAAAAATAAAAAAAACTCTTGAGATTTCTAATTTGCCTCAATGATGATAATAACCTGTGTATTTTTCTGTGATAATTTTGTCCTGACAAGGCTGCAACTAAAGAGAATTTTCATTCTCGGTTGAACTGTCGCCCGCCAAAGATGCAATGGTAAACGTTTAGTTTTGTCCTAAATAAAGAGTCCGTGACCCGAAGATATTCAGCTTTCTGTCACAGAGGACAAAAGAAACCAGAAATAGTCATCTTTAAAAAGCTGAACAAGAAAATTGCCTGTCATTTGATCTAATCGTCTGCGCTTTGCGTTTCGCTTGTTGGTTATTTAACAGGAGAGCCAGGCTGTGCCTTTGTCTAATGTGAACAGTCTGATGGGAGAGGTGAACTCTGGGAAGATAGCTCGTCGTCTGCACTTCCAGGACGAGCTGCCTGCTGGAACTCCAGAGAGTCCCGTAGACACAGGTCACAAACCTGCACACAGTTTTACAATTGTACCTTGTTTTTATGGCATTGAGACTGATTCAGTGCTGGCATTTTTACATGAAACAGACGGTCTAAGGGACAGCCCTACAAACATCTACAGGAAGTCACGATCCATCTCGATGCCCACCGATGTAGGTAGGTCACTGTCTTAGACGAGAGCCATCATCAAATAACTGTATTCATTTCCTGCAATTTCCTCTGAAAACAGGCATACACACAGATGCTTAAATTCATAATTCCCCTTTTTTCTGTCCTGACTTACAGACCTGAACATGGTTTGCGAACGCGCCCGAGTTACTATAGATGAGGCTCCACCCAGTCCTGTCACCCAGAAAGTAAGACTCCTTTTCACAATGAATCAGAGGCTCGTTGTGTGGATGTGAGCTCACGTCCCAGCTCCCGCCCTACCCCCTGACCACCAATCACAGCCCTGTCATTCAGCATAAAGCCGTTTGTTTATGCTCCCGCCTTTGTCACGCCGCTCCTCGTAAGTCACTCCCCCTTTGTGCCTGTCGCTGCAGTCCAGCCTGAAGAAGAGCGTGATGATGCAGCACACGCCCTCGGAGGTGTTTCACTACACGGACTGCGGGGGGCACTCTGATACTGTCTACCTCAGCAAGAGCAGCGCAATCCTCCAGGCTGCCAAGAAAGACCTGCTGGGAATCATCCAGCTGCAGGTGAGAATTTGCTCGGATGGTATAAATATTTCAAAAGGATTAAATTTTTTGGGGATAGATTAGCACGGCGGCTCTAAATGCAATCAGGGGTTGTCTGTGATGATAGAAATAAGCAGATATTCTAAACACGTTTTGCTTCCTGTCGCAGGATCCTGGTCTACTTGAGGGCAGAGTGACCCTTCATCAGGTCAAAGCTGGGTCTGTGGTGGCTCGTCAGGGCGATCAGGTTAGAACAATGTCTAAAACTAAACTTTTAAAATTAAAGTTCTCATATTTTTGTTCATTGCACATCAGAACTCAAGTGGAAAAAAACAACATATTGGTGTCTCCCTCACTCTGTAGTGCCTATCAACAAGAAAATTCATTGCAATCTTTTCTTCTTGCAACATGTTTTATTCAAGTACAGCTCCTGTTCTCTCCCTTGTCTGCTTTGCTTGTTAGGCTTAAATTGGCAGCATCAGCTGCCAGCAACTTCATCTATCACTGTTTTGTAAATAGAGCTGAGCCGTATGATGACATATTATATACACCATATGATCATATATATATGTCTATGGTTTCATATTATCTCAAAATCGCACTCTTTGGAAATTTCCAACCCACTCCCTTTCTTATTTTCCCCAAGATACAAACGTCCGACTTGTTGACTGATATCCATAATTGTTCGTGAAATGCCATATGGCGTTCACAAGTTTGTATTTGATTCACACGCCACATCCGACTGGTTTCCCCTCTCTGCTGAAACATATGTGAAGCATTTCCAACACTCATCTCGCCCAGTTCCTTCTTGCATGTGTCTTTGTGAGCGTCTCATCATGTCAGGCTTCGCTTTTCTATTTATAGTAATGGTATTTAAATGACCTCAATGGCAATTATGAATTAAAATTTAATATACACCGACTTATGAACATCCTCTTGGAACAGATTGTGTTAATTAGTTGGACACTGTCTGTACTGCTAAATAGTGGTGGGCGAACCTGCACTGTGACTCGTTCTATGCTTGAGCGGTGTGGTCACGCTCTCTGCGTTTTTATACTCAAACACTTTAAGATCGATTGCGTGTAGAAACGAAAGACTTCATGGTGTGTTCATGTGCAGCGTGCAAACTCTGAAATTTATCTGGATTTGTAAATCGAAGCCTAAAGCTCAAAGTTTCTAGTTTTTTCTCATTTTCCTTTGCTGAAATTAAAAACCTTTCTTGTTCTTTTACTGCAGCACTTTTATTGATCAAATGCGCAGTGATTACAAAAACATTTCAGTCGTTTCAAAAAAAAAAAAAAAAAAAATCTAATGCGGATATTAGATATTGTGATGTACTGTTGTGTGGTTATGAAAAGACTTATATTTAGGATATGAGAACCTTGGTTGTAATGCACAGGTTAAACACAGTGATCTGATCTGATCTGATCCACACAGGTAAATTAAATTACACTTCTGACTTTTTACAAGCTTAAGAAAATTTGTTCTGTGCACATGCCAATGTTTTCTGATGACCTATAATCTAATGCAAGAGTTTAACTTTAGAATTTAACTTGCCATAAAACAATATTGTTCACTGTTCTTGTATCTATAAAAGGGATTCTTAACAGATTTACACAATTCAAATCAAAACATTCATTGAATATCTAAATATTTTATGAAATAATTTGAGTTGGATACTGTGAAATACTCAAGTACTATTTAACTTTTTTTTTTTTTTTTAAATACACTTAATACGGCATCAATTTCAATGACATTTTGATTTTTGACATCTAAACAAGCAGCCTACCTGAATGTTCGTCTTTGGTTAAATCTGTCCTCTTCTCTTCCCCCCCCTCTCCTGTCGGTGCTCCAGGAGGTGAGCATTCTGTTTGTGATTTCCGGCCTCCTCCATGTTTACCAGCGAATGATCGATCGTGAAGAAGACACCCGTCTGTTTCTGACACATCCCGGGGAGCTCGTGGGTCAGCTGGCCGTGCTGACCGGAGAGCCGCTTATATTCACCATCCGAGCCCAGCGAGACTGCAGCTTCCTCTCCATCTCCAAAACCCACTTCTATGAGTCAGTCACTTCGGTTCATGTACACAAGATATATATATAGACTTCTAAAACGCGTACCTAAACTTGATTTTCATCTATTCTTCAGGATTATGCGCGAGGAGCCCAAAGTAGTGCTGAACGTTGCTCACACGGTGGTGAGGAGGATGTCGTCTTTCGTCAGACAGATCGATTTTGCTCTGGACTGGATGGCTGTGGAAGCCGGCAGGGCTGTGTACAGGTATTCTGCTGAGGACATAAACTTATACTATATAGACATTCTTGTGTGGTATTTTTGGGCAGTCATTCATTTTTAGATCCTTTTCAAAAAAAAAAACTTGCAGCGACAACTGAATTGTAAAATTTTGGTTGTGGGTTCTCAAGCTTGTTTGCAGCTTTGCATAAAGTAGGCCTGAACAATCCTATTGTTTTAGATAAAAAAAAAGGCATTTTTTTCCTGTTTTTTTTTTTTTTAACCCAGGTTTTTTTTTTTTTTATCTGAACTATTTTGCACAGCATACCTCCTTGCACTACATAAAGTAGACATTTATTGTTTTAACGGTATAACATGAAGACTAAAATGGAATCCTATTTTATCCAGAAAAATCACAATTAATATTTTTTCTCCTAAAAATAATGTTTTTGTTTATATTTCAGGCAGGGTGAGAAATCAGACAGCACTTTCATAGTGCTGAATGGTCGACTACGTTCTGTAATCATGAAGGAGGACGGCAAGAAGGAGTTGATAGGAGAGTACGGACGTGGCGACCTGATCGGAGTGGTAAGAACCATTGAAAGGCAGGTGGCGGATAGTAGGTGAACTAGACTAGGTTAAAACCTAGTGTATTGCTGGGCTGTGTATGAAATGCTAGAGGTTTTTAATGTGTATGTCGCCTGGTTACAATCAGACATGGACGTTATCAGAAGGTTTTTAGGAGGTTTAGGATTAGTTTATCTGTAAAGCAGATCATAGAGTTGTTCCATACATTGCATTAGATGTGGGTGCTGGCTGTACAGTTGTACTATTGTAAGAAACAAGTAAAAAATAGCAAAGGCAAGCTTAGAATAAAATTGGAATAATCTGTAGCGACACACTGTTGAATCTAAATGAAATCCGGAAAAATGTGTGCAACACTGTTGCTCTCAGGCATTTCTGTTGATGCATACTTATAACCATTTATTCAGAATACATCATCTAATTGAGTTGGACTGTAACAAAAACAAACATGATCACAGCTCGTTTTTGGGACGATTGGAGTTGTCTGAATGACATATTTAGTTTGCAGTGGCATTGCTTAACCAGTCTGCCAGAGGGAGTGTGACTGTGCAGACAGCAGTCGTTTCTCATCTTGTTTGTTCATCAGAGTGACAATAAATTCTCTATTATCATGCAAATCAGTATATATTTCCCAAGATTATAAAACAAATTAACATATATTTCCCATATTGTCACATCTAAAAAAATGGATATAAATTTTCATTGTGATAACCCCCCCCCCCCTCTCAAACCATGTTTAAAAGCAAAGTTGTTTGTTCATTTTCCTGTTGCCTGACGTGGCTGGACTCTGCCACAGTGCTTCTAATAATACCTGGGTTGATGGATGCTATGGTTACTGTTACCTGGAGGTGGTACGCTGTCATTGCAGCTTCTGTGATGCTGGAAACGATATTGTTATAAAGGTGGATAACGTTCTCAGACATTTTTAGCACCACTGCGTTGACGTCAACTCTGGATGATTAGATTGAGACAAGTTATTTATAGTTTTTTTTTTTCCCCTTTTCTTACCAACTTATCTCTGAAATTCTTGCAAGTACGGCTAATCTGTCAGTAAAACAGTATACTTTTTTTACCTTGCATTAAAAATAATGTATTTGTCTGTAGTGCACTATATATGTTGGAATAATTAGATAAGGAATGGTTAGAGTTTCTTCTATAGTCGCCCGAGTAACCATTGTGACATGTCCTTTGTTTCTTTGCAGGTGGAAGCCGTGACACAGCAGAACAGAGCCACCACGGTGCACGCCGTACGCGACTCTGAGCTGGCCAAGCTACCACAAGGAGCTCTCAGCTCCATCAAGAGGAAATTCCCCCAGGTAGAGTGAACCTCAGGTGTTGAATCACATACGGATAATTTGAAATCACTGTTCATTTTGGGTGAATGGAGCGTTTATGCGAAGAGATGGGGCAGCCATAATGTTTTTGTTCTCCCCTTTTTGAACGTAAAATCAAAATTTAAACCAATTCTGCACTGTGCATCTCAGGTTGTCACCAGGTTGATCCATTTGTTAGGAAAGAAGATCCTCCAGCAGGTCAACGGCCCTCTGACAGGTGTGTGTCTATATATCCTAAATTACCAAATAATAGCCAGGGTGTTTTATTTGTTTCAATCACCTAAGAGATCCAGTTTTTATTTAAGACCAGGTGGTGATTTGGGACAGGAGATTAATTCCTTCCTGATAAAAATCTTGTTCAGCAAAACTAGAAAAACATGGTAATTCAATGCTTAAACCCGTATAACTACCCTAATAACAGTGCTGTGCAACACAACATCCCTTGTCATTAAACCCTCACATTGTATAAGGAAAAACTCCCTAAAAACTTGTAATGTTTCCTATCATTTTTTGATTCTGTTTCAACACATGTGTGTGCACCATGCATTTCTGTACTGACTATTACCTTTTGATTTAAAAGGTAGGTTTTTCCTAATGCTGTATGTACATGTGTGTCCTCAGCTCGCAGTCTAGCCCTCCACACCCCCGGCAGTAAGTGGGATGCAGGGAACCCGGCTTCCAATCTCTCCACAGTGACCATCCTGCCTGTATCGGAGGAAGTTCCTCTCACTGCCTTTACCTTGGAACTACAGCATGCACTCCTCGCTATAGGTAAGGAAAGGGGGTGGCAGGGGTAACGTGAGTTCAGACTTGGATGTGATGGGTTTGGTCATCTCATACTGTAGGTACTACATGTTATGAAAATACAGGGAGTGACATTACTGGCTTCTGGCATCGTCTTTACCTCAGTCTGTAATGTGAACTGAGACTCAGCCTTCAGGCCAGATTATTTGCTCAGGAAGTGACAGACCTGGGACCTGTATCACAGAGCAAGGTCAACTCAGTATGGATTTTCACTTCAGTGTAAACTCAGAACCTGTGCATCAGATAGATATGATACGATTCAAATGTTGCGGTAGGACAATAAAGGAAGCTAGCTTAAGAGTGTGTACTCTGCAAATGAAAGTAGTGGCACTTTAAGACTCATCAGCCGCCACATAAAGTTTATTTAGTCATGAGCTTTGACAAAACATTGACTGTAATTGCTGTGATCTTTCACATAAAGGCCCCACTCTTCTGCTGACCAGTGATGTTATCAAACAGCGCCTGGGAGCAGCGGCACTCGACAGGTACAGCACACCTCAAATGAATTCTATAAAGGAGGCCTTGAACAAACATCCTTGAACAAACATCTCAACACCTAATCTCTTCCTCCTGTCATGGTCGGTTGACTTTATTTTTTTCTATTAGCTCTCTCCGTTTTCCAAACCGCTCATTAAATTCAGTTCAAGCATGATTTACTGGCACAACAGGAAAACGGATATACCGAGCGCTGCCAGCTAACCGCGGCTGCCTGTCAGTAAAGGACTCGTTTCCCCCTTCAGTGTCCATGAGTACCGTCTGTCCAGCTGGCTGGGCCAACAAGAAGACCTGCATCGCATTGTTCTCTACCAGACCGACTACACGCTGACGCCGTGGACTCAGCGGTGCATCCGTCAGGCCGACTGCATCATTATCGTGGGACTTGGAGAACAGGAACCTGTCGTTGGCGAGGTGAGGGTTAGGTTAGGGCAGGAGAAAAGTGAGAAGATGACTGAGGTAATTCAATGGCAAAGACAGCTACTACAAATTATTATTATTATTCTCATTATTGATTTTAAAAATCACATATTGTAGAAAGACTTTTAATATCT
This sequence comes from Eupleurogrammus muticus, assembly GCA_036785175.1. Classification (NCBI taxonomy): domain Eukaryota; kingdom Metazoa; phylum Chordata; class Actinopteri; order Scombriformes; family Trichiuridae; genus Eupleurogrammus; species Eupleurogrammus muticus. Next base: position 19,979,775 of record JAYKQN010000013.1, on the reverse strand, counting down.
TAATAATTTCCCAAGAATATGTTTCATTCTAACAATTAAACAATTTAAACAAAAGTTCATCACCTGAACATAATACACCCCCATAAAAGTACACATTCACACACACACATATACAAACATGTAAAATAAAAATGTATGAAAAGAACTACAAATAAACAGGAAAGGTGTTTTTAAGGTGTAATAAGAGATTTAATTCTAATTGATCTAAAACAGATAAAATCATGAAATCATTACATTTGAGAAGCTGCAATCATCTAATATTTGGCATTTTTGTTTGATAAATGATATCCAAGTCTGGGGTTTTTCAATATTTTCAGCCAGTCTGTTGTTTTCTTTGTGGACTAATTATGAAAACAGTAGCTCTTAACCTCTTGCACAGGTCATACCTAAAGACAACAACTGCATATTTATGATCTGATAGAGCTGATCAGCCTTTTTTCCAGAGAAATTGTTCCACAAATTGTTAATAATCGAGTTCTTGCTCAGTCTGCACTATGCAAGCGTGTTATCATGCAGGGATCTTGGTAGAGCAGGTCTTTGACTGATGTGACGTTAAGGTCAGCTCTGATCATTATGTTCTTGAATCACACTTGTGCCCGTGGTGGTTTTAGCCAATTTAATGGTCGCACAGGCTGTGAATGGTTTGTGTTTGACCCGTGGGAGAGAAATGAGAAAAGGATGGATGGATGTTGTGAAATATAGGCGGGTTGGGAGAGGAAAGAGAAGTGCAGTAGATGAAGGAAAGAGATAATTGCCATCACAGGGGAAAATGGGCATGGAGAAAAGAAAGGAACGTATCCCCATTTAACAGGAGACGGTGGGAGAAATAGAAAGATGGATCAATATTTGCTTGGGCACAAGAATGAGTCATAGCTCCTGTTTGATTTTATCTTTCAGGGCACACACACAGAGGCAGACACCCTCTCACCCTGCAAACTGAACCTTTAGCACAGACTCTGTTGACTGGGTGGATGGGCTGACCTTTCCTTCAGACAAATTTAGCCTCTTTCTGGGACGTCATATAATAAATCTATGTCAGCTGGGATATTGCAGTCGAATAAAATGAATTAAACTGTTATTAAAAATTCATCTCTTAAATAACCTTCCCATTCTGCCCTTTTGGTTAAGTCTGCTGCCTAAAAATTTCAAACCATAATTGTAAATTCTAACATGAGAGTCCCTTGTGGAATTGATCCTTAATTTGTCCCTGGAAGCACATTATGAAATAATTCATAAGATTATCTACATTTTTGTACAGGTGTGGATTGTGTTTTTCCTCCCCACTATTGCAGTCTCTAGATGTTGTGCATTTGCAGTTTTTAAAGGCTAGGGCCTCAAAATAACTTCCTATTCCATCTGTACAAGCACTTTAAATTACAAGGGTGACCAGAGCGAAACAAACCAAAATGTGGAACACATAACCAATGATTAATCTAAATAAAATAAAAATGCCCACAGAAACCACCTTGAAACTTAATATACTATGTATGCACACATACGGACCATTGTACAAAGGCAAAAGATTACACGTCGACTGATATCATGTATGAAAAAACAGCAAATACACATTATACAGGGAAACAATTTGCTCTGGGTGAATAAATGGCAATGTAAATTATAAAAAAAAAAAGGAAAGCTAAAGGGGAAGAAAAGAACTCAATCATTAATAACCCCAACAAATACATCATGCTGAGGCTAATTAGGAAAGTAGTTTAAAAACCATGCACACAACGCTAACGAATGTCAATCAATGCCAGACAACCTCAGAATCCTTTTAGAAGTGTTTCTGTGTTGGTGACAAAATGTTATCAAGCGTATTAGCAATTTGAAATAAACTACTCCCTTTTAAGCAGTATGACATTAACTGCTCTTTTTGTGTCCACAAAATGCTTAACTCTAGAAACCTATGAAAGTCCGACTGACTGTTCTTGTAAATTCTGCAATATTATCCATAATTATAAACTGCATTTCTGTAAAAATGGGGGGAAAAGGAGTACAAATGCATTCCTGCATAAATCCAGACACCTAATCACCCCAACTAAAAGCCTTTTTAAAGTAAGTGAGTGAGGATTTCGTATGCTCAAACATCTGTTCTACCCTCTAGCTGGAGCGTATGTTGGAAGGAAGCGCCGTGCGTGCCCAGAAGCAGCTGGTGCTGCTGCACAGAGAAGACGGCCCCCCGCCCAGAGGAACCGTGGACTGGCTCAACATGCGCAGCTGGATTTCCAGACACCTTCACCTCTCGTGTCCCCGAAGAGTCTTCTCTAAGCGGAGCCTGCCCAAACTGGTGGGAATCAGAAAGATGGCCCCAGCGTTATTTTCTGATCTGCCTTATCTTTCCCTAATTTCTTTTGATTGTTCTCGTGGCAGTTGGAGCTGTATCAACGTGTGTTTGAGAAGCCAGCAGATCGCCATTCAGACTTCTCCCGTTTGGCTCGGGTCCTTACTGGAAACGCTATTGCCATCATCCTGGGAGGAGGAGGGGCCAGGTAACACTCGCCCTGTTGTCTGCTTTCCCAACCACTCTTTGCAGAAAATTCGCTCTATATTTTAATTTTAGCACATGAACTTTTAGATATAACCTCTTCATATCACCTCTTTAAGGGCTAATGGATTTTATAATTGTCGGAGCTTCAGGGCATCACAGCGATTGTTGGTTCTTAGGAGAGGGAGTTCAGTCTGGTCATCTGATCTTTAAAACATGTTTTGCTTGCTGTAATAACTTTTCTTCTTGATACTGTTGAGACCCCACCCTCCCAAATGTGTAATGTGTAAGTGAAGGTTGAATGAAGTTTTTAACCTAATGACGTTTCAGCCTCCTCAGTTATCAACCAGTCAAAAGCTGAAAAAGTGAATAACTTTTCCAGTTATCTTTCCAGTAAAAAAAAAAAATCCTTAATTTCCGTCAAAAAAAAAAGTAAGCATTAATGCACTAAATGTAGTTCTAAGTTCTGACCTAGAGAGGCAATCAGAAGATTTGCCTGTTTCCACTGTCGCTGTCATAACAGATGTTTGCAAATATATATTATAGTTTCTTTTTCTTCTCAAGAGTCCGTAACAACTGTTATAAAAGAACTATTATTATATGCCCAGTTAAAACAAATTCTCTTAGATTTCTCTCCATTTTCTCTCACAGATGGACAAATTTACAACCCCTGCTTGTTTTAATGTTTTACTTTAGACTTCAAACAGTGAACATAACTTTAATCCTACTACTGACAGAGATGAATGTGTTATATCAAAAGACAAAGGCATACACTGTCTTTCCAAATGTCTTCTTCCATGTTTTCTCCCCCGTCCCAATCAGGGGCTGCTCCCAGGTGGGGATCATGCGAGCGCTCTGTGAGGCCGGCATCCCGGTGGACCTCATTGGCGGCGTGTCCATCGGTTCTTTGATGGGGGCGCTGTATGCCGAAGAGCGGAGCCACAGTCGCATGAGGATGAGGGCTAAAGAATGGGCCATGGTGAGTTTAATTGACCGCCATGTCATAAAACCAAATACTACAGCTGATATTTCCTTTTCCACTCTCCTCACATATTTCTATGTGGTTAAAAGAATTCCTGCTTTTCATAAGCCCTGTACTGAATGTCTTCCATTAAAACGCTAATATTTTCTGACCTTGATCTCAAACATATTCAGCATGTTACATAACGTCTGCTGACTGCAGACAGAGCTTACACCCGACAAGGGTTTACTCCCTCGATGACATAATTCCTATCATCTACTGAATGCGGCTGAATGATTGTGACAGACAAATGACTTATAAGGGAGTATTTAGTAGATGAGTAGTATAGTATTAATTGCTGTGCTGATTAACTATCATAAGTAATAGGGTGGTGTTGCACATACAGCCCTGTGTGTTTGTACCACTAGAACCTAAACAGAATCTCTTAGCTGCAACATGAAATTCACCCGTATGTCTTTAATACTACGACCTTCCATATTTGCTAATGTGAGACGGGTGGAGCATATTTTTAGGATTTGTCTTCGTCACAGTGTCCAGCTCCTCCTGCTTTAGCCCTGAACCTTCCCTGTAGAAGCAGCTGGTGGGGCTGCTGCTCTACACTGTCAAATTAAAAGAACCGCTTCTGATGATTTTGTCCTTTTTTCAAAGTCAAGTGGACAAAATGAGAGCAGAACAGTTGGCTCTGTTGAAATATTCATGTTGTTGTTATGAGGAAATAATTAATCCTTGAGTTTTTGCAAATTACTGGGAAAAGCATAGAGTTAATTTCAAGTAGGAAGGGATATCAAGATAAAAGCAAACTTCTACCTAATACCTAGCAAATTTAATACGTGAAAATGATTTTATTTTGATGGCTGAAAATTTCTGTAAAATTTCTCTTTGTAGGAAATGACCTCAGTGTTCAAGAAGATTCTGGATTTGACATACCCGGTCACATCCATGTTCTCTGGAGCTGCCTTCAACTCCAGTATCAGCAATGTCTTCAAGAGCAAACAGATAGAGGTTTGCCAGATGATTTTTTCAAAACCAATAGACAAAGACAAAGAAATACGTCTGATTCGGCTGATTTTAATACAAAAAAATTCTTTTGACCTATTGCACGCAGGACCTACGGATCCCGTATTTCAATATTACAACAGATATCACCGCCTCTGCCATGAGAGTACACACCGATGGTAGGTACACAAGTTTCATGCAGAGGATATTATTTGTTTTATTTGAAGTTCTGATATCTTTATGCAGATATATTTGTGGATTTAAGTACAAAAAATCATCTTCATAGTGTATTTGAAATCGGGGTGATTGTATAGCTGTGAAATTACCACTTCACAGAAATCTCAATTGCATCTCTCTGTGGGCTCAGTGTTTTTAAAACGGGAAACAGTATCTTAGAGCACTACAATACATTAAAATCTCACTTTCTACGATATTGTGTATTTTTTAAATGGCCAGTTCATGCAAAAGAATAACGTTTTTTAACCTAAAGTGGTCTCTAGCCCTGCAGCTCGTTCTCATTTCATGTGCTGTTTTTTCTGCCTCTGAGGCTTCTGCCACCTCTGTCCGCACTGTTGAACTGACCTTTTAATTAGTCTCATTGATAAATTTAAATTTTCTCAGTTCAGGTCGATTGCTTTTAATTAAATACATAGTGCTTATATAAAGCTTTAGGAGGTGCTCGTATTCTTTTATTTGATTTATTTATTTATTTTTTGAGGTTCTCTGTGGCGGTACGTTCGTGCCAGCATGTCCCTGTCTGGGTACCTGCCTCCCCTCTGTGACCCCAAAGATGGTCACCTACTGATGGATGGAGGCTACATCAATAACCTGCCAGGTGTGTTTATTTAAAATGGATTCCATTCTTTTAGGTGATAGTGCTGTAATTTCCTGAGGGTCTGTAAACATGTCTTGCAGTAAGACGCTGCAGCTAGTGTGTAGAGTGGCGTGGGCTGCAGCCACAGTGAAAGAGAAAGATGCACTATTTTTCTATTTTACCATCTCTGTATAATTGATTATTTTTTTTTGTTTTATAAACTCCATTGTTCTCCTTTCCCGCCATTGCTCGTTCCCTCCGCTGCTCCCAGCCGACGTGGCACGCTCCATGGGTGCCAAAGTGGTGATCGCCATCGACGTGGGCAGCCGGGATGAAACCAACCTCACTAATTACGGCGACTCGCTCTCCGGCTGGTGGCTGCTATGGAAACGCCTCAACCCGCTGGCTGAGAAAGTCAAGGTAAATTGGGGTCGATTAAAACAAAGGCACAACTTTGCAGGCGGGGATGTTTTTTTTCGTCCTGAATATCAATGAGGCTATTTTTGGAGGTGTTTTTTGTTTTTTAGTCCTGTGATGCATAAGTTGCCTACACTTGTTTGGACGCAGGTGTTGAACTTAGCAGAGATTCAAACTCGGCTGGCGTACGTCTGCTGCGTGAGGCAGCTGGAGTCTGTGAAGAACAGCGACTACTGCGAGTACATCAGACCTCCAATCGACAGATACCGAACGCTGGAGTTTGGCAAGTTTGATGAAATTGCTGTAAGTTTAAAGAAGTTATACAAGTTATATTAAAACAAAAAAAAGTGTTGTTGGTTTAAGTTATATGAAATTTCTTCAAAGTGAGATTTTTTTTTTTTTGTTCTTTGCTTTTTAATGATTTTGTCCAACAGTACGCGTAAGTGTGTATTGTGTCATGCAGGAAGTGGGATACCAACACGGCAAGACTGTATTTGATGTGTGGAGTCGCAGCGGAGTGGTGGAGAAAATGCTGAAAGACAAACACCAGGACAACACTCAAAGCAAGGACAATGTAAGGAACAAATAGGAAATGCTGTTGAATAGAATTACAAGTAAGGCGAGAGAAGTCTATTTGTATAGCACTTTCAACAAGGCGTAAAACAGCAAGCTGTCAGCAAGTCAGTTTAAAATAATGTAAATGACTTCCCAGAGTTAAAGGTGATGTTATCAAATGTTTTTTTTTTTTCTTTTATCACAAAAAACATAACTTTACTATCTTGAATGACAAAGACAAGCATCAACTCTAAGCTGAAACCAGCCAGTTTGCTGCATTTTTTCGCTTAAAGGAAAATAACAAATTAGTCAATCATCACAAGAGTTGCAGAGTTTTAATGTCTTACAGTTACTAATACCCCCCCCCCCCCCCCCCCCCCCCCGCTTGCAGACAAAGTTCACATTCTCTTGGTTTTGCTCATTCTACCAGCTCATTTGCATACCATCCATGTTTAATCAACCAAATGGTTATAGCATTGGTCACATTTTCCACTCCTTTGTTATTGATCTACACTATACGCTCATTTTCAGCCGCAGTTTGTTGTCAACGGCCTCATATTTTAGGCCCCGGGCTACAACGCTGTTAAAGTAATAACATTAAGACTATGAATCAGTTGGAAGTACGGAGAAAAAGTCTTAATGTCATTACTTTAACAGCATTGTAGCCCAAGGCCAAAAATATAAGGCTGTGTACAATGGAATGCAGCTGACAACGAGGGTAGAGATCTGTTCCTCAGCAATGTCAGAGGAACAACTCAATGAGTTAGAATGATAGAAGAAAGATGAGATATTAATTCCTCAGGATAAAGGGAATAAGTGTATGATTTGTTATTGCTTATGCTTGACAATTGCTGCAAACTATCTAACAACACCTCAACAATGGAAAGACTGATGGAGCTACAGTCATAGTTGCTGAATTGAAATGATAATGCTTAAGAATGTCTTATAAATAAAACAGATTTTATTTAAAAAAAAAACAGCCATCCCACATAGGCAGTTAATGAGGACCCGTCTATTTTCAGATTCTACTGTAGGATGTAACTCCCTGTGGGGAAATAAAGCATCATTTCCTGTGATGAATTCCATGTTGTATGTTGAGATAGCAGTAGAACTAAAACAAGTGGGGGAGTTTTGTCAAGGAAAGTCAAGATAGAGTTTCGAAAAATGCAAGAAAGTGGCTGAACATTGCAGAGATTTAACGATCATAAAAAGGAGGAAATGTTATGTATCAGCACAATTTGTCACTGATAATTAAAACATGCTCTAAACATTTTTTCTTTAATGGTAATGTTGCCCCCAAGCTGCTGTAAATGTAAAAGTTGATAAAACTTTAAGGTGTTTCTGCTCCCTCAAAGCAGCAAAAACCATCATATCGTTGTCCGTTTTGTTAACTTTCAGGTGGTGACGTGTCCCAATGCCTCCTTCACGGATCTTGCAGAAATCGTGTCCCGCATTGAACCCGTCAAACCTGCTCTGGTGGATGGTAAAACTACTGACACACACTCGCTTTCAGCCACGCCTGCGATCATGCTTTGTATTTTCGTTAAAATTTGTGTCGAGTATCAGTGTATGTATGGTATTCATAAACTGGATTTTTTTTTTTTTATCCATCACTCATGCTCCACTTCACAAATTCTCTGATCTATTCTGACTCACCTGACCGCCCACTTTCATTTGTCACCTCCTCCGCGCTTCACCTTTTCCCACCTGTTGTGTTCGCTCACATCGCGCTGCTTTGTTTCCTGTCCTCCACGCCTTCCCTTCATCAGAGGAGTCAGAATACCACACTGACTATGAGGAGGAGGCCGTGGAGAGTGCTCTGTCTGACATGGAGCTGTACAGTCACTATGGAGAGCACACTGAAGGGGAGGAGGCTGCGGACACGGTGTGAACCTCCGGGGGACACTGGGATCTCTCCTGCAAAGTACAGCATTTAAGTAGCTATTGCATTCTAGTCTAAAACAAACATCAGCTGGGGGTCTTTTAAAAAAGGAAATTAAAAAAAAATGCCACGAAAACAAACACTTGAGGTTCACAGGAGGTTTTGCTGGCTGCTGTACAAAAAAGAGTTGAAAGTTCATCCTGGTGCTGGGCCAATTCACGCTATGAAAAATAATGCCATAAAATCTATTTGAAAATTAATTGTAAGCAAGGACAAGGCCACATAAGTCAACTAAAATGACGTTTTAGCTCTAGTTAAAAGCAGAGGCCTGGGAAAGCTGTGCAGCTGTGACTTTGAGTAGAAGATAAAAGGGACTGACTCCTGTAGTAAAGAAAAGTCCCAATATAGGCTTTAATAATGTGTTTCACATCATAGAAAAAATGTAATTGCAAATGCTTGCTTTCAGTTTATTGACAAATTCATTCCTCCTTGAACATATTTGTAACCACTCTATAATTGAAGATTTGTGATATTATACTGACATTTCTCTGGTTATTAACCTTGCTTTTGATTCTCAGGATGAAGAACTGAAGAACGTGTGCCCCCCACCGTCCTCGATTGTCCTCTGGATGTCCCGTCAAACCAGAAAGTCTTTTTCCAATCAGTCCTGCTAAGTGAGGACGACCTCCCGAACAGGTCGTCAGGATTTAACCCGCTTCTCTTTGCCTCCTTTCACGCTCCGGTTTTTCCCACATCACTCCGGTCGCTCTCTCGTTCTGCCCCTGAGACCGGCAGTGATTACCATGTTGCCCTCTGTAACTTGGCCTTGTTAGCTGCGGCTGACATAATAAATGGATGGTCCCTTTCTAAAAAAAAGAATATAGGCAGCATGTGTCACTTGGTTGCAAGCGCTATGCATTCCAGATTTTTACAAGAGCAGCTGCACATCGAATTATTTCTCATATTGAGATAGTCGGGGAAGCCTTCTGTAGCTTCACATAAATCACAGAAAACCGGCGCAAGATGGAAGGTAGGGAAGGTGAGGAGATACTATTTCAATGAAATATTTATTACATATACAGTATGCAGGTGAAAATATGAATCTTTGTTGATTATGCATTAGACAAATTGAATGCAACATGAGAAGGTTAAAGGTCAGTCCGCCCAAAGTCTCCACTAGCCGTGCAGATAGTTTTTGATATGATTTGCCCATCACCACTCCAATGAAAATGTAACTGCACGCAGTAAATCACAAATAAAAATTATGAGGCACAAGTGTTGCTTCCTCAGACTGAACTCTCGACAGCTGTGGTTGATTTTATTTGGGTGTAGTTTCACTTTTACTGTGAGTGCCATAAACAAAAATTCCATTCACCTTTCTTGTATTGGGGAGGGGGGGGGGGGGGTCAGACATTTCAAACACTTGGCCCAATAAAACTAAAACTATCTGCATGGCTATAAACTACTCAAGCTAAGTAAGAAAAAATGTGCATTTCTTTGTATAATTTGGATAGACTGATCCTAACGGGCTCACTTTTCTTCTATCCTAATTCTACACCTACAGCTCCATATGTACATTTAAAGGGTTATTAGGGGGCGGATTGCTATAGAAAACTGCCCTGACATCGTTCCGACATCAGTCCGTTTCTGTTCATATTGTCAGCCTGCCAGACTGAAAATATGCAGTGTTCTCTCCGTATTTATTCATGTTGTCCCCTTCAATGTCAAATGACTTCTAAATATGGCCATTAGAAACTCATGATATGACATTTGTGGTCAAATGACACATCATATCTGTCATCCTGTTTGAGCATAAAGCGACGCTAATAGTGGCCTCACACTGGTTTTGCTGCTGTCTCGGAGGCACTAGCCAGGATACTTAATGTGTAAATGTAATATGTGTTGACTGAAGAGATGCTGGACTCTGAATCCAGCATGCTAAACACTTTGGCAGCCCGAGTACGACGAAGCAATTTAGAAAACCTCCAAAAGTTCTATCTTTTAATACAAATGTAGGATATGTACAGAATGGGCATGTGATTATTGTATTGCTGTGTTAGGATAGGAGTTTTGAAGCCGTCCTTATGTTTTGCACACTCAGATCGGCTGTTTGCCAAACACGGCTAATTTAAAAAGAAACAGAAAGGCAGCACAGTCTGCAGCCATGACCGGTGGCACAGCTTTGTCTCACCTTCAGCATGCCAGGGACATGGGGGGATGATAGGATTGTAATCCACTTCACAGCACTAGTCTCCCTCCCGGCTGGTGAGGGAGAGCCCCCTCCCACCCCGTCTGTTTTCTGGCTCCACTACCAGACGCAGACCCAGCGACAGACAGCGTGGATCTGTCGGCTGAACTCAGAAGTTCTGCCCGTCAGAGAACAGTTTATGTGGCAGGATATTGCAGCAACAGCATTTTTTTCTTTTTATTGAAATGTGCAGGCAATTATTTGCCTTGTCAAAACTGTTCCTGTGATTTGGGTCAGTATTTTCTTTTTGAATCTGCAAAATCTCAACAAAGAAAGTTTTGCTTTTTCGCATGTGTAGTGTACCATAAAGACGATCAAAATAAAATTATTAAATTTAATACATAAATTATAGGCAAAATAGTAAATAATTGTTATATTTAAACTGATAATATATGCAACCTCAGCCCCAGATGATTTTATGCACAAGTCAGCTGGACAATCTTCCATAAATGGAATGCAATGCAAAGTTGAGCTAACAAGTTTATAGCCTTGAATACTATGTCTCTATATGACACTATACTTTTTTTTTTTTTTTTAAGGTTCATTTTCCACATAATGAGTAGCGCAACTAACAATCATTTTTTATTATTAATTAATGCAAACGTTTCTTTGAACTAATAAATTATATCTTATGTTCATAAAAAATTGAATAGTGGGGATGGGGGGAGATTAATGTGTTAACAATTTAATTAATTGTATTTTTTTGTCTGACCAACAGCCCAAAAACCCAAAGATATTCAGCTTAGTATGATTTAAGAATTAGAAATTGTGTAAATTTATTATTAAAAATAGTTGCAGATTTTGTATGTTGTATTATCAGTTATCACCAGAGCCTGGCCTATACCAATGTTAGTCATATAGCAATACTTGGCTTTTTTTCCTCTTTTATATAAAGTAAATGCATAGACATGTTTCTAATGTACAAAATATTTTAGATAACTGTGACCAAGTTATGTACTCAACATTTTACCGTTGAAAAAGCAAACGCACCATGTCAAAAAATACCATTATACCTCACAATATGCTAACATCCGGCCCAGTCTGGCTCTAAACATTAACATATCAGTGCAACTTTCTGTGATATTTTCGTCCCACTGGGTGTAGCACCCCGTGTTCTTGGCTGAAACCGGGGCTACAGCCTCAGCCTTACACGTGTAGACGGTTAATAAACACTATAGGGATCCATATGTTGTTGGTTAGATATAAGCTAGAGAATGTGTGAGCTAAGTGGACAAATGGAAATATTATTTTACCATTGATGTGATGGTGTTTGCACAGGTTTTTTTTTTTTTTTGTGGTACTTTTGGGTGGTTTCCAAAAACCGAGCACAATGAATTGATGTTGTCTGGCAGAATGAATGTTTCACTACTTTGTTAAATGGGACGTTCTAATGGATGAGGTGCTGATGTAATGTGTGGAACTGTGCCAAGTTAACGCAGCGACGCCTTAGCTGACCCCCCGACAGGAAAACAACCACTTGTGCCCTCCTTTGGCATTCGATTGTGACGGATAATGTGCAACCACGAAGGAAGTGTACTGACAAGCCTGTACTCTATGACATCACTTGTCTATATTTATGCTATTTGATAACTATTGTTTTTGATAATTGTTTGTTACTAATAAACCACTGTTTTGGTGTCGTACTTGTGAGTATTTTTCATTTATTATTTTACAACCTGCAGGGCTGCAATTAACCACTGTTTTCATTTTTCATTTGGGTGCTGCTTATTATTTTTTTCAATGAATGAGTCTTTTAAAATTATATAAAAAAAAAAAAATTGAAAACTCATCACACAAGTTCTCAGAGCCCAAGGTGATGTTATCAGATTGATTATTTTGTCGTGCTAACAATTCAGAGCCAGGAAAAAAAAAAAAGTTTGCATTTGAGAAGCTGGAATCAAACGCCGACAATTTAGCTCAGTGCATGATGGGAACAATAAATCATTGCATGAAAACAGCTGCTGCATATACTGACACTCTACCAAACACAATAAATTCAGAGGAGCTTTTACTGAACACTAAAACACATTCTGGTTAGTGCTGTTGTGCTTCGCGTCCAAATGAGCTACAGTGGAACGGTCAACATTCACCTGAGTAAAGCATCATTAAGAAAATGACTAAAAGATGATTTAGCTGTCTGTCCCTGGAGAGGTTTGATTATACTACTGTATAAAATACTAATTATAGTTGTGTTCAATATAATACCAGTTGTTTAAAAATGTAAAACTAATCCCAAATCTTGATTATGCATCAGTTTGCCGATACTCAAATACTTCAGGTCATGTGGCCTTAGGGCAAAGAGGAAATGTCCTTGAAATGTTTCTGATGACCCCAAACACACCAGTAAACCAGCAGCATCCTGTTTCACGACCAACAAAATTAAAAGTCAACATTTCATCTTTATCCTATTTAAAACCTGTAAAATGCTGTTTTTGAAGTTTATGAGGCAAAACCCAAGAAAAGCAGAGGAATTGTGAGGCTGAAATACCTGTTCATAGGTGCCGGTTATACAAATAGATATTAGTTTAGTGACTCACAGGATTACTATATCCTGGAAACTTCTCAGTTTTTACAGTAAATATTTGAGTTTGTGAAGAAACATGCTAATATTCTATTTTTTTCTGTAATTAAGGAACTAAAAAACTGACACATTTTCCTTCACATTTTGATTAAGGATATACAAAATTCAGTGTTCCCAATGCATTGAAATAATAAAGATTTTGCCTTTAGTCATGTCTTTAAACACACTGATATTGTGAACACAACTATATATCTACTGTTGCCTTCCTCACACCACTGCAACAACAGAAACCTTTTTTTTTTGTCCGTGCTGAACCTGAAGTGGACGCCTGTTGAATCCAGCGGGGCGGCTGGAAGACGTGAGCAAGTGGCACAAAGTCTAATGCATGGGCCGTGCTTTTGAAAGCTGACCCTTTTCCAAATAAAATGTACCGAACATATTTGGCGCGTTTGGCTGAGGGGAAGGTTACTGGCTTTGCCCTCTTGAGACCAAAAAAAACACGACCCCGGGGCACAGCTGCTGCCCAAAACGACTGCGCCAGAGGAGCTGAATGTGTTAGAATATCAGAAAGAAAACCAAGGTCAGACATTGATTGACCTCAGATGGATCGGAGCAGACAAAACGCATCGAATATGAGGCTATGGGGGGCGGTGGATCAGGAGAGGAGGTCCGTGGGTGGTGGTGCCACCTGGAAAAAAGCCTTTGTCCTGGTTGTCTGATCATTGAAACACCCTTCATCACAAAATGATGGATGTCACAAGATTAACATTCCATACATGGCTTTTTATGTAAAAAAAAAAATGCAAGAAATGGCATAGACCTTAGTTTTGCAAGATATTGTCACTCCAAAAAAAATAGTGTCCTTTTTTAGGATTTTGGGAAAACTTTGCGAATATTATATTTATTAATAATCTCATTTAAAAAGGCCTTAGCAGTGGATGGCCGTTGACAAACATATAAAACTGTGTGCAATTGTGCAACTTTATAGCATCATAGCAACTCATAACTCGCCAGTCTAAGTTGATTCATGAGAAGAGAATCATGTTCACAGCTTCTTCTGCACCATAGATTCTTAATGAAAGCCATCATGAAATATTATTAAAATGCCTAAGTCAAGGCATTTTATCCTAAAGAATATAAAACTTTGACTTAGGAAAAAAAAAAAGAACAACACCATTGTCCTATAGGACATAAATTGTCATAAATTGTTGAACCTTTCAACTCAGGATTAAAGTGACTTTACCAGACATGGCAGCATCCTTACGAGATATTTTAGGCCAAAAACTCACTTTCTTTGGGCCATTGACTTAGGCCATTATTTTATTTTGTCTATGCTAACATCACAACACTAGAAATGAGGAACCAACAACAAAATGCAAAAAATCTAGTTCAGGGCTCAGCACGATGCGTACAGGAAGTACCTGGCAGGCCAAATGGCTGAAAGTGACAAAAATCTGTAACACTACCAATAGCTTCACAAATATGTTTCTACAGTAAATAGATGAGTAATCAGCAATTGTTTTTTTTAAACAAATAAATTATAGAATGATGTTTTATTTATTTTTGGACTCCAACATCCCGTCTGACCACAGGCTTCACTGCTGAAATCCTGAAGAGCTTCCTCTGTGATGCATCTCCAGCTGCTTCCTGTTACCTGCCAGAGACGGCTGAGATAAACCAGGACGGCACCGAGGGAAGGTCGTCCAACAACAACGACGACCGGTACGTAACGTATGGCATTCACTCAGGCTAATATTTCTCTGTTTTTCTGACTAACCATTTTTCAGGGTAATTATTTTCAAGCTGCAAGAGAGTCCAGTGGATCTGTGATGGCCCTTTCTCATGGATGTATTATCAGAAACATCCTATATCAATAGAGACTTTCTGTTTGCTGTAGTACATCATATTCACACTACTGCAGGTGTGGTTTTAGTGAAAAAATATTTTGATTGAATATGATCTACTACAGCAAACAGAATGATAAAAAAAAGTATATTTATTAATTTATTTTGAAAATGTTCATGTATTAAATGCATATTACGTGCATATAATTTTTTTTCACCAGATCTCACCTGAGATCATTTTATGTTCCTATACTTTTTTTTCTCAACAAATCTCGTGTGCAGAGATGACCCAGGTTGTTGTAAAAAAAAAAAAACTATTAAAAACATGTCAGTGAGCCCCACCGCTGCCCTGGGTGACATGTCCTTCATCATGAAGATTACAGCGAGAGCGGTTTTGGATCCAGAGACTAATAACAGTGATGCTGTTCTCATCCTCCAGAGAGTAGTTAGTTCTGTGCAAGGCAGATATCACTGTTTACACAGCCTCACTAGCTTGACCTTGTTGTACTAGTGTGTTTTTCTGAAAAAAAAGAAATGAATAAAACTTAATGATAGTTGTAATAAATTTGAACAAAAAGATCTCCAGCAAAATCTTAACATTTATGCTGTTCATAACGCTTCATAATTAAACATTTATTTTGGACTTTTAGAAACCATATTTGGGTTGTGTTAAACTCAGGAGAGCATGGTAAAGAAAACTGAGCTTTCCTGTGGTTTATTACAAACACACACACACACACACATATATATATATATATATATATATATATATATATATATATATATACACACCAATGGGTGATTAATCCACCTTATTGATGTGTCCTATAATGAGCTTTTTCAATCTCCCTCCCTCCCTGAGGAATGCAGAGTTGCATCAGCTAATTAATGAGCACATAGGGGGGAATTTAGGTCAGGAGAAAGGGCCAGAAGAGGAGAACGAGAGGGGAATAAATGACGATATCCCTCAATCGATAAATTGCAGGGAAGCTGCAGAGGGACGGAGAATGGGGGTGAAATAAGCCCTCAAGGAAATTAGTCTTGACAGAAAGAAGGAATTGGCAGCGGACAAGAGGTGTCATGTTTCCGGCATGTTGGTGGACAAGTGGAACAATGTTTAATGTTTGTTAAAGGTTCTGTAATCCTGCACAGGCGACACTTCCACAGCAGCCATTTGAGAGGATTAAGCCAGACTGATATATATATATATATATATAAATATAATTGTATGACAAAGGTCATTCAATTATATATATTGTATATATTGTATATATATACTATGTCAGCCTTTTTTGGACGACATACTACAGTATGACCTTTTTTGAGCGACATAGTATAGTATGACCTGTCGCTCAAAAAAAGTCATACTATACTATGTCACCCAAAAAAGGTCATACTGTAGTATGTTGCCCAAAAAAGGTCATACTATAGTATTTTGAACACAAAAAGTTCATACTATAGCATATCGCATGAAAATCTTCACGTGAGTATATCACTCAAAAACGTCATATTATACTATGTCGCTCAAAATGGTCATACCATAGTATTTTGAACACAAAAAGTTCATACTATAGCATATCGCATGAAAATCGTCATATGAGTATATCACTCAAAACGACATACTATAGTATGTCGCTCAAAAAAGGTCATATTATACTATGTCGCTCAAAAAAGGTCATATTATACTATGTCGCTCAAAATGGTCATACCATAGTATTTTGAACACAAAAAGTTCACACTATAGCATATCGCATGAAAATCGTCATATGAGTATATCACTCAAAACGACATATTATAGTATGTCGCTCAAAATAGGTCATATTATACTATGTCGCTCAAAATGGTTCATATTATACTATGTTGCTCCAAAAAGGTCATACTACAGTATTTTGAACACAAAAAGTTCATACTGTAGCATATCGCATGAAAATCGTCATATGAGTATATCACTCAAACGACATACTATAGTATGTCGCTCAAAAAAGGTCATATTATACTATGTTGCTCCAAAAAGGTCATACTACAGTATTTTGAACACAAAAAGTTCATACTATAGCATATCGCATGAAAATCGTCATATGAGTATATCACTCAAAAACGTCATAGTTTAGTATGTCGCTCAAAAAAGGTCATATTATACTATCCATCCATCCATCCATCCATTTTCTATCCCGCTTATTCCTTTTCAGGGTCGCAGGGGTCTGCTGGAGCCTATCCCAGCGCATTTTATGGCGAGAGGCAGGGATACACCCCAGATGGTCGCCAGCCAATCGTGGGGCACACACACCATTCACACACCATTCACACACACACTCACACCTATGGGCAATTTAGATTTGCCAATTAACCTGAGCATGTTTTGTATTGTGGGAGGAAACCGGAGTACCCGGTGAAAACCCACGCAGACACGGGGAGAACATGCAAACTCCACACAGAAAGGTCCCAGACCTAGGCCCCAAGGCGGTCTTGAACCTGCGACCTTCTTGCTGTGAGGCAACAGTGCTACCCACTGCTCCACCGTGTCGCCCCATATTATACTATGTCGCTCAAAATGGTTCATATTATACTATGTCACTCCAAAAAGGTCATACTATAGTATTTTGAACACAAAAAGTTCATACTATAGCATATCGCATGAAAATCGTCATATGAGTATATCACTCAAAAACGTCATAGTTTAGTATGTCGCTCAAAAAAGGTCATATTATACTATGTCGCTCAAAATGGTTCATATTATACTATGTCGCTCCAAAAAGGTCATACTACAGTATTTTGAACACAAAAAGTTCATACTATAGCATATCGCATGAAAATCGTCATATGAGTATATCACTCAAAAACGTCATACTTTAGTATGTGCTCAAAAAAGGTCATATTATACTATGTCGCTCAAAATGGTTCATATTATACTATGTTGCTCCAAAAAGGTCATACTACAGTATTTTGAACACAAAAAGTTCATACTAAAGCATATCGCATGAAAATCATCATATGAGTATATCACTCAAAACGTCATATTATAATATGTCGCTCAAAAAAGGTCATATTATACTAAGTCGCTCAAAAAAGGCCATATTATACTATGTTGCTCCAAAAAGGTCATACTACAGTATTTTGAACACAAAAAGTTCATACTATAGCATATCGCATGAAAATCATCATGTGTATATCACTCAAAACGACATATTATAGTATGTGCTCAAAAAAGGTCATATTATACTATGTCGCTCAAAATGGTTCATATTATACTATGTTGCTCCAAAAAGGTCATACCATAGTATTTTGAACACAAAAAGTTCATACTAAAGCATATCGTATGAAAATCGTCACATGAGTATATCACTCAAAACGACATACTTTAGTATGTGCTCAAAAAGGGTCCAATATACTATGTCGCTCAAAATGGTTCATATTATACTATGTTGCTCCAAAAAAGTCATACTACAGTATTTTGAACACAAAAAGTTCATACTATAGCATATCGCATGAAAATCATCATATGAGTATATCACTCAAATACGTCATATTATACTATTTCGCTCAAAAAAGGTCATATTATACTATGTCGCTCAAAATGGTTCATATTATACTATGTTGCTCCAAAAAGGTCATACTACAGTATTTTGAACACAAAAAGTTCATACTAAAGCATATCGCATGAAAATCATCATATGAGTATATCACTCAAAACGTCATATTATAGTATGTGCTCAAAAAAGGTCATATTATACTATGTCTTTCAAAATGGTTCATATTATACTATGTTACTCCAAAAAGGTCATACTATAGTATTTTGAACACAAAAAGTCATACTCTAGCATATCGCATGAAAATCGTCATATGAGTATATCACTCAAAACGACATACTATAGTATGTCGCTCAAAAAAGGTAATATTATACTATGTCTTTCAAAATGGTTCATATTATACTATGTCTTTCAAAATGGTTCATATTATACTATGTTACTCCAAAAAGGTCATACTACAGTATTTTGAACACAAAAAGGTCATACTAAAGCATATCGCATGAAAATCGTCATATGAGTATATCACTCAAAACGACATACTTTAGTATGTGCTCAAAAAAGGTCATTTTATACTATGTCGCTCAAAATGGTTCATATTATACTATGTCGCTCCAAAAAGGTCATACTACAGTATTTTGAACACAAAAAGTTCATACTAAAGCATATCGCATGAAAATCGTCATATGAGTATATCACTCAAAACGACATACTTTAGTATGTGCTCAAAAAGGGTCCAATATACTATGTCGCTCAAAATGGTTCATATTATACTATGTCGCTCAAAAAAGGTCATATTATATTATGTCTTTAAAAATGGTTCATATTCTACTATGTCACTCCAAAAAGGTCATACTATAGTATTTTGAACACAAAAAGTTCATACTAAAGCATATCGCATGAAAATCGTCATATGAGTATATCACTCAAAACGACATACTTTAGTATGTGCTCAAAAAGGGTCATATTATACTATGTCGCTGGAAATGGTTCATATTATACTATGTTGCTCCAAAAAGGTCATACTACAGTATTTTGAACACAAAAAGTTCATACTATAGCATATCGCATGAAAATCGTCATATGAGTATATCACTCAAAAACGTCATACTATAATATGTCGCTCAAAATGGTTCATATTATACTATGTCGCTCCAAAAAGGTCATACTACAGTATTTTGAACACAAAAAGTTCATACTATAGCATATCGCATGAAAATCATCATGAGTATATCACTCAAAAACGTCATATTATACTAAGTCGCTCAAAAAAGGTCATATTATACTAAGTCGCTCAAAAAAGGTCATATTATACTAAGTCGCTCAAAAAAGGTCATATTATACTATTTCGCTCAAAAAAGGTCATATTATACTATGTCGCTCAAAATGGTCATACCATAGTATTTTGAACACAAAAAGTTCATACTATAGCATATCGCATGAAAATCTTCACATGAGTATATCACTCAAAAACGTCATATTATACTAAGTCGCTCAAAAAAGGTCATATTATACTAAGTCGCTCAAAAAAGGTCATATTATACCATGTTGCTCCAAAAAGGTCATTTTATACTATGTCGCTCAAAATGGTTCATATTATACTATGTTGCTCCAAAAAGGTCATACTACAGTATTTTGAACACAAAAAGTTCATACTAAAGCATATCGTATGAAAATCGTCACATGAGTATATCACTCAAAACGACATACTTTAGTATGTGCTCAAAAAAGGTCATTTTATACTATGTCGCTCAAAATGGTTCATATTATACTATGTCGCTCCAAAAAGGTCATACTACAGTATTTTGAACACAAAAAGTTCATACTAAAGCATATCGCATGAAAATCGTCATATGAGTATATCACTCAAAACGACATACTATAATATGTCGCTCAAAATGGTTCATATTATACTATGTCGCTCCAAAAAGGTCATACTACAGTATTTTGAACACAAAAAGTTCATACTATAGCATATCGCATGAAAATCATCATGAGTATATCACTCAAATACGTCATATTATACTATTTCGCTCAAAAAAGGTCATATTATACTATGTCGCTCAAAATGGTCATACCATAGTATTTTGAACACAAAAAGTTCATACTATAGCATATCGCATGAAAATCTTCACATGAGTATATCACTCAAAAACGTCATATTATACTAAGTCGCTCAAAAAAGGTCATATTATACTAAGTCGCTCAAAAAAGGTCATATTATACTAAGTCGCTCAAAAAAGGCCATATTATACTATGTTGCTCCAAAAAGGTCATACTACAGTATTTTGAACACAAAAAGTTCATACTAAAGCATATCGTATGAAAATCGTCACATGAGTACATCACTCAAAACGACATACTATAGTATGTGCTCAAAAAAGGTCATATTATACTATGTCGCTCAAAATGGTTCATATTATACTATGTTGCTCCAAAAAGGTCATACTACAGTATTTTGAACACAAAAAGTTCATACTATAGCATATCGCATGAAAATCTTCACATGAGTATATCACTCAAAAACGTCATATTATACTAAGTCGCTCAAAAAAGGTCATATTATACTAAGTCGCTCAAAAAAGGTCATATTATACTAAGTCGCTCAAAAAAGGTCATATTATACTATGTTGCTCCAAAAAGGTCATACTACAGTATTTTGAACACAAAAAGTTCATACTATAGCATATCGCATGAAAATCATCATGAGTATATCACTCAAATACGTCATATTATACTATGTCGCTCAAAAAAGGTCATATTATACTATGTCGCTCAAAATGGTTCATATTATACCATGTTGCTCCAAAAAGGTCATACTACAGTATTTTGAACACAAAAGGTTCATACTATAGCATATCGCATGAAAATCATCATATGAGTATATCACTCAAAACGACATACTATAGTATGTGCTCAAAAAAGGTCATATTATACTATGTCGCTCAAAATGGTTCATATTATACTATGTTGCTCCAAAAAGGTCATACCATAGTATTTTGAACACAAAAAGTTCATACTATAGCATATCGCAAGAAAATCGTCATTTGAGTATATCACTCAAAAACGTCATACTATAGTATGTGCTCAAAAAAGGTCATATTATACTATGTCGCTATAAATGGTTCATATTATACTATGTCGCTCCAAAAAGGTCATACTATAATATTTTGAACACAAAAAGTTCATACTATAGCATATCTCATGAAAATCATCATATGAGTATATCACTCAAAACGACATATCATACTATGTCGCTCAAAAAAGGTTATATTATACGATGTCGCTCAAAATGGTCATACCATAGTATTTTGAACACAAAAAGTTCATACTATAGCATATCGCATGAAAATCGTCATATGAGTATATCACTCAAAACGACATACTATAGTATGTCGCTCAAAAAAGGTCATATTATACTATGTCGCTCAAAATGGTCATACCATAGTATTTTGAACACAAAAAGTTCATACTATAGCATATCGCAAGAAAATCGTCATATGAGTATATCACTCAAAAACGTCATACTTTAGTATGAGCTCAAAAAAAGGTCATATTATACTATGTCGCTCAAAATGGTTCATATTATACTATGTTGCTCCAAAAAGGTCATACTACAGTATTTTGAACACAAAAAGTTCATACTATAGCATATCGCATGAAAATCTTCACATGAGTATATCACTCAAAAACGTCATACTATAGTATGTCGCTCAAAAAAGGTCATATTATACCATGTCGCTCAAAAAATGTCAGACTATAGTATTTTGAACACAAAAAGGTCATACTATAGCATATCACGTGATCATCACATGAGTATATCACTCAAAATAGGTCATATTATACTATGTTGCTCAAAAACGGTCATACTATAGTATGTCGCCCAGAAATGGTCATACTATACTATGTCACCCAACAAAGGTCAAACTCTACTATGTCACTCAAAAAAGGTCAAACTATATAGTTTGGAGCAGGGTTTGAACCTACAACTGGTGAGCTACAAAGCAGGTGTCTTACATGGTGAGCTACAGAAAAACTGTTTCCAAAATGTTTCCTTTTCACTCTTACCTCTTGTAGTTGGACTTCAAAGCTCAGAGGCCTGACCCCTCCACCATAAATCTTCAGTAGAGCACCCTTAAGCCTGAGCTCGTATGAAAATCGTCACATGAGTACATCACTCAAAACGACATACTATAGTATGTGCTCAAAAAAGGTCATTTTATACTATGTCGCTCAAAAAAGGTCATATTATACTATGTTGCTCCAAAAAGGTCATACTACAGTATTTTGAACACAAAAAGTTCATACTATAGCATATCGCATAAAAATCATCATGAGTATATCACTTAAATACGTCATATTATACTATTTCGCTCAAAAAAGGTCATATTATACTATGTCGCTCAAAATGGTCATACCATAGTATTTTGAACACAAAAACGTCATACTATAGCATATCGCATGAAAATCATCATGAGTATATCACTCAAATACGTCATATTATACTATGTCGCTCAAAAAAGGTCATATTATACTATGTCGCTCAAAATGGTCATACCATAGTATTTTGAACACAAAAAGTTCATACTATAGCATATCGCATGAAAATCTTCACATGAGTATATCACTCAAAACGACATACTTTAGTATGTGCTCAAAAAGGGTCCAATATACTATGTCGCTCAAAATGGTTCATATTATACTATGTTGCTCCAAAAAGGTCATACTACAGTATTTTGAACACAAAAAGTTCATACTATAGCATATTGCATGAAAATCATCATATGAGTATATCACTCAAAAACGTCATATTATACTATGTCGCTCAAAAAAGGTCATATTATACTATGTCTTTAAAAATGGTTCATATTCTACTATGTCACTCCAAAAAGGTCATACTATAGTATTTTGAACACAAAAAGGTCATACTAAAGCATATCGTATGAAAATCGTCACATGAGTACATCACTCAAAACGACATACTATAGTATGTCGCTCAAAAAAGGTCATATTATACTATGTCGCTCAAAAAATGTCAGACTATAGTATTTTGAACACAAAAAGGTCATACTATAGCATATCACGTGATCATCACATGAGTATATCACTCAAAATAGGTCATATTATACTATGTTGCTCAAAAACGGTCATACTATACTATGTCACCCAACAAAGGTCAAACTATACTATGTCACTCAAAAAAGGTCAAACTATATAGTTTGGAGCAGGGTTTGAACCTACAACTGGTGAGCTACAGAGCAGGTGTCTTACATGGTGAGCTACAGAAAAACTGTTCCCAAAATGTTTCCTTTTCACTCTTACCTCTTGTAGTTGGACTTCAAAGCTCAGAGGCCTGACCCCTCCACCATAAATCTTCAGTAGAGCACCCTTAAGCCTGAGCTACAAGGCAGAGAGGGTGACTGAATATTTTTAGAGCCTTTCACTCCTTTCTCAGGGTGTCTGATAAAAAGTGTATTATGATACATAAAATTTGTTCTCCTGGCATTGTTAACATCTTCATTTCTGATTTTGGCCCTTTGAATTCAGAGCCCAAGAAAACCAAGAGATGGATTCAAACCAGGATGCTTCAGTTTCAGGGTCAGAGGACTTCACTCATACTATAGTATGTCGGCCCAAAAAGGTCATACTTTAGTTTGTCAGCCAAAACAAGTCATACTATACAATGTCACCCAACAATGGTCATACTATAGTATGTCGCTTAAAAGTACGTTGCCTACTATAGTATGACCATTTTTGGGCGACATACTATAGTATGACCATTTGTGGGTGACATACTATAATATGACCTTTTTTGGGCGAAATAGTATAGTATGACTGTTTTTGGGCGACATACTATTGTATGACCTTTTTTGAGCAACATGCTATAGTATGACCATTTTTGGGCGACATAGTATAGTAAGACCTTTTTTGGCCGACATACTATAGTATGACCATTTTTGGGCGACATAGTATAGTATGACCTTTTTTGGGCTAATTAACATCTTCACTTTACAAATGGGCCCTTTAAGTTCAGCCTTGGAACGCTAAAGGAGAGATTTGAACAACCATTAACAGCTTCAGAGTCAGCAATCTAACCACCTGCGCCACAGAAACTCTTCACACCGTGAGCAGTTCTCCAGGGTCTTTTATCATCTTTACTTTGTATGTGGGCCTTTAAAAAATAATTTATGCAACCATGTCCAACATCTTCCAGTCAGCCTTCTAACACACTGAGCTACCAAGTCTGACATGTTTGTGAAAGGTTCTTAGAGCTTTCCTTCAACAGTTGGGTTTCTGACTTTAAAAGGTAGGAGGATTTGAACCCACAACCTTTGAGTGCCCAAACAAGTGCCTTACCAGCTAAGCTATGAACAAGCCTTCCGAAGTATATTATGAACTTTCTTGTGCGACATAGTATAGTATGAACTTTGTAAAGCAACACATGATAGTAAGACCGTTAAATCTAAATAAATCAAACGACTTATTAAGCCCAACAATGATTGAACTCTAGCGATCAAACTCTCAAAAAACAGTTGTGTCTACAACCGTTACAGCTTACACCTTGTTAGCAGTTCAAGATTGGATTCAAAGCTAACAACCCTAATGACAAAAACACTGTTACTGCAGTAGAAACACTGATGCCCCCTTCATGAATCTGACTCCCCCCTTATATGTGCTTGTCTAGGACCGGCCCTGTGGACAATGGCACCACTCTGGACCAAATTACTGAAGTGCAGCAAGAGATTTGGAAAACCGTTTATGGTGAGGCGAGGGACGAATGGACCCAACGGGGATAGTTTCTGACTTCAAATCAGGCAGTTTGATTTGTAGGTCAAATGTAATGGTCCAGAGTACAGATATAATGTATGCACGCCGCTGCTCGTTTGCCTTCATACTCTCCTTTTATCACTTCATTCTTCTTCTCCTGCCTTCGGGCTTTTGTGAAATGGGGACAAAGGAGACTTATTCAGGTAAGTGGGTCACACTTTTTGTTGCCGTAGTGAAAGTAGCTCTGTGACGTGTGAGTACAAAAATAGAGGGCCAACACTGAGAAAGGTCCCCTCACTAAAGTGGACACGCACCACTCGCTAAAGCTGCGATCTTTCTTTTAACTTGTGTGAATTTAAATTAGGTTTTATAGGTACAAAATGAGATCTAGTGGGAAAGACAGAACTGTCTTTCCTACTAGATGCTTGTCAGAAATTCAATATAATATTCACAAGTCTGTTCTAATTAGTATGGCTGCATATTAGATCCACTGAAAAAAAAACGGGTTAAAATATTTTTCTTTTGTTGTAAGTGTTCTGACTTCTTTCCAATAAATATTTCCTTTTAAAATCACAGAATTCAATTTTTTTTCTTAGAATTCTGAGATTAATGGCAGTTCTAAAGAATTTAGATATTTTTTGGAATAACTACAATTTTTTTTTGCTCCTTTAAAAATTCCGATATTTTTATCCATGCCAAAAAAGTCAGAGATCTTTGGAGAGAATAAAAACATTTTTACTGGTGTCATAATAATGTCATAATTTATAATTTTTTTGGAAAGAATGACTTTATTCTCAGAATTCTGAGAATGTTTATCTGTAAAAAAGCCCATTACAATTTTTTCCTTAGAATTCTAAGAAAAAAAGGTCTAAATTATGACATAGTACTCAGAAATCAGAGATTAATTTCAAGGATTGTTGTGTTTTTCTTTGATTGAGCTTTTCTAAATATTACATAGGTACAGTAGCTCAGAGCCGACAAAACAATCAATATTTCCATATTTTTTTCCTCAGTTGGTTAAAATCTGTCATCAGTTTGATCTGGACTGAAATATCACAGCTGGTGGATGGATTGCTCACCAATGAAGCCAACAAGAGGTGTACATGTCAAATATTAGGTTTAATATATATGAATCCTAATGATTTTTGCAGGGCTGCAACTATTGCTTTTTTTTTTTTTTTATTATTGATTAATCTTCTAATTATTTTCTTGATAATTCAATTGATTTGTGAATTGAATATTGGGTCTGGAGACTCTCTCATGGGCATCTGTCATGAGTTTGTCATCCGTGTTATGGACCGTTTGACTCGTCATACTAATCAATAAAAAAACTACTCTCTACACAAAACGACAATAGCCTTCATTCATTATTGATCTCCATCATCTAATTGCAATTGATTTTTATTTTTCTCTGTGTGCCACTGCAGCTATAGTCAGTTATGACTGTTCTAGCACTTATAGGCAATCATCAGGAAACACAGATCCATAAATTCTTCACAAGTGCTGGGTAAAAATTTCTAAAATTTCATTATTTCGTACATCTCAGTGTAGAGAAAACTGAATCAAAATTTCTGAAATCATACATGTCTGTAGAGATATTTGTCATGATAGCCCTTCTAAAGTTGGAGCTTAATCATAGTTAATATAAATTCATTTTCTGACACTGGTGCATATGTGGTTTAGGCTCATGGTACAGACATAATTCAATGATGTATAATACAGTGTTTGGTATATTTTAAAGGGGAGCCTCTTGGCTTTCATTTAAGCCCACCTTATCTATCTGTGACCAAAAAAAGAAGGCACCAGAGCTCTTTAAATAACTAATACACATTTTCAATACAACAATAATCAACAACTACAATACTCTCAGGATTCTGGAAATGCAAAAACATACCCACACAGTCTCTTTTCGGAGGTGGTTGACAGCCATGCGTAGAAGTCACAAGCTTAGGTCAGAACATTCTTGCATCTCTGATGTCCCTGATTGACACATGGTTGAAAGAAAGTCGATTGCTTAGGCCAAAAATGTGAGAAAATGTGTATTATTTTTATTTCAGCTCAGGTGACTTCTATGTTGGAAGGGCTATCGTACCAAATATTATAACTCAAAGTGCTTCATGGTCATGTAGAACAAAAAGAAGAATGACACAGCAGCCGACACTTCTACTGAGACATGCAGGCCTCATTATTCATGACTTTGGACTATTCTCTCAGTTTCCACATCTTGGCAGTGTGTTCAGGTTAAGGTTCTCCATGAAAGCGCAGTGAATCGTTTCTGAGCGATGCTGAGCTACCGCCGTCACCTCTCCTCCTTGCCGCCCTTCAGTTCAGAGCTCTGTCAGCCCTGTGTAATCCGACGTATCTCCAGCATCCGTAACACCACGTGTGAGCTTTTCTTTTCTTTTTTTTTTGTTCCAGGAGCGAAGCTCAACGAGCTCCCTTCTTAGTGAAAAGCTCTTGATCGATGTGATTCTCCTTACGCTGCAGCGAAACTCATCAAGGCAGAATTGTGTCGCGCCGTCGGGATAATTTCTAGGACTGTCTGCCTGGATATTGTTTTATTGCACGTAGCCTGTCCTCTGTGCATGTTTTTGATGTTCCTGTCTGCACCTTCAGCACAGATGCAAATGGAATGTTCTCAAAAATGCATTTGTGTGCTGATTGATGACATTGTTTTGATCTAGAGCTCAGACCCAGGAAGATTTATCAGCAGCTCCACATACTCAGGAGAGTCTTATAATACAAACAGTCGCGTTTGTATGTGAAACATTAGAAAATTGTAAAATTTTAAATGCAGCAATCTAGTGCAATTTTGAGAGCAAAAACAAGTAACTATAGATTATCAATTATCACTATCAATGCATAATATAAGCCTGTAGATTTAGCTACTCACAAATTGCAAATAAATCTCACAAAAGGATATTTTCAAGTTTTTAATGCTCCTAATGTGTGTGGATAAATATGCTTTATGTCTGATTCTGGATTTTTGGAACAAAATGAAATAGTCAATTTCCCTAATTCCTCTTTTAGTAAGGTAATAAATTAAAGCAAATTAAAAAGACATCTACTTTTGTGTGTATGTGTATGTGTGTGTGACAATGATGGGGCTCTTTTTATATTTTTTGCATTGTATTGTGTAAAGGTAAATAAAGGTATGGTGGGTGCCAAACAATGCCTGTGAATATAAACCAGTTAATTTCATTTAATGATAGAATAGAGTTGCAAACAAGGGCATTAACTGAGGGCTAGACATTGGACCATTTTTACTAAATGTTGAAAGCTATTTTGGTAATGATTCTTCTTCAGGATTAAAACAAAGAATGCAGCAGCCCTATGAAAGGCATTTTAAAGCGGGTTGTCTAATTATTTTCATTAACATTACTGCCTTCCTTGTCCAAAGTATAAGGTAGAAAAGGGAAATGAGAAAAAGATTTATGCCTATACAAAAAAGAACTTATTCAGACATACGCTGGCCTGGCTTGTTGCTCTTTTGACTAAAGCATGATTTATTAAGCCCCAGTGCGTTGAATAACTAAGTAATGAACTCTGGACATTTTTCACTATTTTCTTCCATGTTTTACAGCCTTAATGATTCATTTTATGAAATAACCATTAGCTTCAACCATCTGTTCCAGAAATGTCATGGAGCCTGATAAATCAACACAGTTCGCATGTTTGCGTGTTCTGCAAAATTACCCCAAGAGCAGCAAGGACTTAGAACATCCAAAGTTAAACCTAACCACAGCTTCTCACAGGAGGCCAAAGGTCAGCGCTATGCCCCCTTTCCCTTTCAATAGACGCCACTGAAATTCATTCATCCTTGATGGTTTATTCCTGGTTTCTCAGGTCCCTGCTGTGCTGACCAGCTCTTCCCGTCATTTCCACCTTCAGGACCACACAGTCTCGGCCTGATCTCATCAGGTTTTTCTGATACCTCCACATAAACATCTCTACTCAGCATCCTATCCGGCTTCTCCATACAAAAACAGATCGATATGCCGCTCGAATCAATCCGACTGCCCTTTGACACCCAAGTCTTATCGGGCATGAACTTAGCTTCAGGGTTTTTCCTCTTTTCCTTTTTTAAGAATCTCACAGTCAAGGCCAAACTAGAACATTCTTATGCTGCTACGCTGCAAAGACGGAAATCGGTGCAAATATTCCAATATTGTGTAGAATTATCTCGTTCCACTAGCAGCTAAATTAACCTTTTTCAGTTTTTTTTTTATTCCTGATTCAGGTCAAATCAAGCAAGAAAACAAGACTAACTAAAAAAAGCTAATTCATCTGCCAATGTTTGACTAATTGCACAGAAAACAAGACATTTTTGCCTGTTAAGATGTCAGTTTTTGCAGCATGTAGGTTTTTACTGCCGGGGTCTCATGAAAAACTCGTAACTTCTCTTCTTTTCTTCCATCTGCAACACTCATGATCCATTAATGTACCATTTTTTAATCTGTGCTCCCTGCGCTTTCTTACCTTTATTTGCTGGAGGGTGCGATGCTGTCCTCATCGTCCGAATACACCATTAAAAAAAGTATCTGCTATAAATGATTTTGGAAATTGTAAAATGCACAAAGATACTGGAAAACTGACGACATCGTTTTTTCTGCAGACAGCATAAATAAAGGAATTTTCCAAATGCAAAATGTCCTGCTCAGTCAGGACCTATAAACCTTGGTTGGAGATACACTAAATCCCAAACAGATCAATCAAACAACATGTTTGGCGTTAAGCAGAAGGTGGTCTGTAAAAGTAGACTCAAACTTAATTAATTTTGTAAATAGCAAAAAATTATCACAGGGAGAGCCAAATATTGGAATTTGGAAATATTAGTATGAACATGGAGATATATCTGTTGAGTATTTGTGTCAAGAAATCAAGAGAATGGGAACATGCCAAGTGAATTTACCTGTGTGAGGGGTTGCAGAAAGTCATTTTTCACAAAAAAACCCTCGTCCCCTCTTTTATTTCTTTCCTTTTCCCAGGTTTCAATCTGGGTAATGTCTCTGTGAGAGTCAGTTAATCACTGTTGCAGCACACGACGCTGTGGTGAGGAGAAAAAGAGATTGTCTGTAGCAATACCAGCACTATCAACAGGGATAGTCGCACATTTTCTACGTGGAGGCGATGGAGGCCGTGATTCATACGGCGGTTGACTTTAAGAAACACGTTCCATATAAATCTGTCTCTTCAACATTTACATTTAATATGATGGAACACTTAAATGTTACCGTCCCTCTGTGCACAGGACTGCCGCACCCGTACAGAATCCCATCAACACCACGCTGCCCTGCACCACAGAACGGCTCTTAAACACCTTCTCATTAACGTAGACAAACACAGTCAAACCACTTTCATAATACAAAACACTCAACTGATCTCAGCTGATTACCAAGAGGAGTTTGCAGCCCACTTGAAAGCGTTTCATTGTGGGGAAATATCTGCTGGGTGTCTACAGTGTTACCGAGGAAATGTGATAATTTGCAATCAGGAAATAAGACTTGAGCAGGGAGGAATAATTAGAAAACAAGGGTGGTGTTTTAAAAAAGAGGTGCACTTTACTCCATAATAGTATGTATTTCATTTTACAGAAATTAAAGCAGTTCCCAAAGGAAGTATGTCTTACTATAGAAAAGTAGAAGCTTAGGTAGATTTGTTATGTTCTGCAAAATGATGTGAGTTGGACTCTTAAAGAGTCTTAATAGATAAATTGTACTTTAGTAGTTTAAGATATGGACATATACTGAGATAAGGAGAGACATGCAAATACGTTATTGTAAGAAAAAGGGCTATAAAAGTTAAGATGTCAATTTACATATGAGTTTTAAAATTGCTGTAATAGGCCAAGTAAAACCTGACTTATGCTAAATCTCTTATTTTGTACTTGTTCTGCATAGTGTAACAATCTGGGCATGTTACAGTTAAATAAATGTACCAAATAATGCTTTTTTAGGTGATGGTGCTGGGAATTCCTGAAGGTCTGTGAACACACCTTGGAGTAAGACGGCTACGGTCCACAATAGCCTGTGTTACTATGGGGAATAAAGCAGCAGCTAAACATCATTATAATACTTTTATTATGTTGGCTGCACAATCTGTGCAGGAAGAAACAGGACAACGGAGCTTTGAATTGTAATGGAAGCGCTGGGACGCAACATGAGGAGGAGTGTTTTACACTGTAATGCAGGATCGCACTGTGACATTCAGGCCTATGTAATTTTAGCTTTTGATAATGATGTTTTGAGATCTATCAAAAAAAAATCTACAAAGCTTTGTTGTGCCATGCACAACAATGCTATGTTTCTTGCTTTTATAGATAGTTTGCCTAATATATGTATATTAAGGTGAATTCTGTTTTATTATGTTGCACAACTGCTGCAATACTGTATGTGCAGTTGTCTGAAACACTGTGCTTTATTTCAGAATCTCTCTCTCCTTTTTTTTTACCTTCCTACTAATGTTAGTTGATGTTTGTCGTTTCTCAGATTTAATGATGACAATGTAATCAGCTTCATCCAATGCAGTGCAGTTCATTAGAACTTGCTTACTTCTACATCACAAAGCCTCATTAAAACAAGCTCAAGAAAAACTGTGTAAAAAACAACGACGATATAAATGATGAATACAGTCGTATCTTCTTTTGGCAGCTTATGTAGGTCTGGAAAATCCAGCGAGACTAAGAATAGCCTGTGACTTCAAACCCGTGTGTGGGTGAGCAGGTCCTGCGCTCCGTCTGACACGTTAACAGACCCACGGCGTCCGACGGAAAACAAAGACGACGTCGCGGCTGCTGTTTTCAGCCCTGCACCGGGCTAATAATATCCTGCTAATAGCACCGCTGATTGGGAACAAGAGGTAAAAGCACCTCCCTGCCCAAGCACGTCACCAGGTTCTGCAGCTGGCTGCTAAAAGGAGGATAACTTTCCCCCAGATAGAATCAGGGTTTTTTTTTGGAATACTCCCACATAGAGTACAGCAACACAGCAAATACAGGAAGTCTTGATGTATTTTTAAAGCAGGCTTCTTCAGGTTTGGTCAGATGTACGGTTTGTATTATTTTGGGTTTGTTTTAGTATAAATGAAAAGTAAATTTAAAGCAGATCTGATGACTTTCAGTGGAGTTGCTCATGTCTACAGGGGGTTTGAGAAACACTCTTTCACGTCATGTAATAATGTTATAATGTTATAATGTATTTGTCCACTCAAGTGAACAATCATATAACAATCCTATGAACATACCTTTATAGAATAGAAAAGATGGATAGATGGATTACCATAATTTATGTAAAAGAGGTTTATTTATCCCACATGTTTTCATGTAAATAAGGGGCAGACATGGCTGCCTGTCAGTGTTCCCTGCACTACAAAACTAAAATCCAAATAGGTAAAAAAAATCTTGTTTTTGGTACAATTCATTTAAAAATACAGTAAAATTATCTTATTACACTTAACTCATTTAACTTATTTAAGTCTTTTTCTTAAATTAGTCAAGTTGATCTTTTTTAAAATAAGACTTATGTGACTTAATATTAAAAACAATTGAAATAAGACAAAATTATAAATTAAGTTTTCTCAATATTGGCCTAAGATATTTTCATCTTTTTCAGTGTGCATGCATCAACTTGAAACTGAAGCATGAATTGTTCACATTTTTAAGGTACATTTTCTTTTTTAACCATCTTTTACCTAATGGAGAGCCTTAAGTGACAACGTGAAACCGTTTCATTCAGTGTTTTTACAAGTTTTAGTCAATAATTAAATAATGAGTCTGGTTGACATATCCCTAGCAGCAGAAAATGACACGTTATGCATGTTATAGCTCATGATTTCTGCTTCCATTGTGCTACGGTTTACTTTGCCCACTCATCCGTGTCTATGTTTAGCATCGCGTGAAGCTATTTCCAATCCCAGCAGCAACTACTGTGGCTGATGCCAATTTAATGTCAGGTGGAGAAATACACTTCTCCACTTAGAGTTAATGGTTTCATTTTTGGAAGATATTGAGGCAGAAACACCAACTCCAAGATTCAAAATGTGCGTGCCTGTGTGTGTGTGTGTGTGTGTGTGTGTGTGTGTGTGTGTGTGTGTGTGTGTCACCGCCAGGGTCTCCCATAGCTCAGCCACCCAGCATCCAGATGACCGCTCGTTTATCACTTCCTCCTCCCTCGCTTCGCTCGCTGTCCACTCCGCTCAGAGCTGGACGTGCTGTCACCACCGGCCCCCTCCTCTCCGTATCCTCGTATCTGGGAAAACGTCTCCCAGTTCTTACCTGTCCCTGCTTTTCCACTAACTACCCATGTCTCCACCCCCCCCCCCCCCCCCCCCCTTCTCCTCTCATTTGCCAACCCTCAGTTATGTTGGGGTGATGTGGTAGGGTGATGGTATTAGTCCGCCGTGAGTGAGAAACCAAGCTGCAGACAGCTGACCTTTTTCCCACCAGGCAAAAAGAATTCAATCAGATCAATTTGCCCTTTGTCATCTCACGGCCTGCTCTGTTGCCCCGCGTCTGGCTGCGTGCTTCCCCCCCTTTGTGTTTCTCCGCGGATCTATTTTCTGTGTCATCCATCTAAATGCCGGACCTGTTTTCCTGTCTGTTAGTCGACTCACTAGACTAATATGAAACCACAACTCTCGCATTAAGCATCAAGCAATCATTACTGCCTGACTGTTTGACAGCGACAGTTGAAGATATTAGTGTATAATTATAGTCATAATGTGTGTGGGTTTTGTGTGACTTTTGGTACGACTAGTGGAGTGCCCATAGGAAGTATGTTTTCCTATAGAAAAGTGGAAGCTCACAGTCAGTGGACTTCTCATGTTTAGCCAAATGAGGGTTAGATAGACACATTTACATTGGAAAAGAGACATGCAAATAAGGTTATTATAAGAAAAAGGCTATTTATGTTGAAGGATTGGATGTAATTCTACATATCGGTTTTAAATTGTGTTGATAGGCCAATGATAAATCTCTTAAGTCATTTTTTCCCTGTTTATTTTAACAACCTGGGCATGTTACTGTTATATGTGTGGTGATTCTCTGTGGTGATAGTGCCGGGATTTGCTGCAGGTCTATGAACTCGTCCAAACAAAAAAAGTGTCTGATATAGCCTATACATTATCATCAGCTATTTTAAAAAGTCACACATCACAATAACTCAACAATACAATAAGTTATGGGAACACATCAACAAACCATACAGATTATACCATTTTCTAAATAATCCACCTAAAAGTGAGGCCTACATGTACATGAGTCTGTATTTTTTTAGCCGTTATACAGTATATCTGTTGTGAATTCAGACATTTTTTCCTGACTTGATAGATATTGACAGCCTTTATTTTGCTTTAGTTTAAATGCTCCTCTCACTTTTGACTATGAAGGCTGACTTTGTCACTCATAATGTAGGAACGGATTCATTTATGCAGGTTTATACCCGAGGCGTTGACGCGCACGGTGTGACGTGATGTATGGCAGCATCTTTTTGGGTTGCGTTCGTCGGTGGTTTTTTTTTTATCCGTACATCACTCATACGTCAGCATCTGCCTCTTTTCCTTTTTTTTTCTGCCTGTCTCTCCAGGTGTGTCGTCCCCTGTCTGTCCACCTTTCTCTCATCCTGCCTCTACCTGTCTCTCCACCTGTTTC
Source organism: Eupleurogrammus muticus (assembly GCA_036785175.1). Lineage (NCBI taxonomy): Eukaryota > Metazoa > Chordata > Actinopteri > Scombriformes > Trichiuridae > Eupleurogrammus > Eupleurogrammus muticus. Next base: position 19,945,093 of record JAYKQN010000013.1, on the reverse strand, counting down.
TCCACCTGTCTGTATGTCTCTCCTCGTGTCTTGCCCTCCTCCTGTCTCTCCACCTGTCTCTCCCCTCCCTTCCTCCTGTCTCTCCACCTGTCTCTTCTTGTCTCTCCACCTGTCTCTCCAACTGTCTCTCCACCTGTCTCTTCCCTCCCTTCTTCCTCCTGTCGCCACCTGTCTCTCCACCTGTCTCTTCTTGTCTCTCCACCTGTCTCTTGTCCTGTCTTCGCCTGTCTCTTCTTGTCTCTCCACCTGTCTCCCTCCTGTCTTTCCATCTGTCTCTCCACCTGTCTCTCCCCTCCCTTCCTCCTGTCTCTCCACCTGTCTCTTCCCTCCCTTCTTCCTCCTGTCTCTCCTCCTGTCGCCACCTGTCTCTTCTTGTCTCTCCACCTGTCTCCCTCCTGTCTCTCCACCTGTCTCTTCTTGTCTCTCCACCTGTCTCTCCACCTGTCTCTTCTTGTCTCTCCACCTGTCTCTCCACCTGTCTCTCCCCATCTGTCTCTCCAACTGTCTCTCCACCTGTCTCTTGTCCTGTCTTCGCCTGTCTCTTCTTGTCTCTCCACCTGTCTCCCTCCTGTCTCTCCACCTGTCTCTTCTTGTCTCTCCACCTGTCTCTCCACCTGTCTCTTGTCCTGTCTTCGCCTGTCTCTTCTTGTCTCTCCACCTGTCTCCCTCCTGTCTCTCCACCTGTCTCTTCTTGTCTCTCCACCTGTCTCTCCACCTGTCTCTCCCCTCCTTTCTTCCTCCTGTCTCCCTCCTGTCTTTCCATCTGTCTCTCCACCTGTGTCTCCTCCTGTCTCTCCTCCTGTCCCCCCCACCTGTCTCTCCCTCCGTCCGCCTGTCTGTGGCTGTGCAGGGAGCAGAGCTGCAGCACAGGACAGACAGGACGCACTTTGTCTTTGCATTCAGCTCCTTCATGATGTCCCTGAGCAGCAGTAAATTACTGCCTCACTGCAAAGGACACGCTGCTCTGGATGCTTGTGTTGAGTTGTGTGTGTGTGTGTGTGTGTGTGTGTGTGTGTGTGTGAGAGAAGGAAATCTATTGTTGACTGACGCCTGGTGACAACATTTAGCCTCATTTTTACAGTCCCTCTCTCTCTCCCTCTCTCTCGCAGACACGCGAGTGAATGAATCAGGCGAGGGCACGTTTGTCTGGGTAAACAGAGGAAAACAGGCCTCCATAATTCATCACTCAGCCTCTGGGAGGACAGCCAGCGCTGGCCTCAGCCTTTCATTCATCTGCAGTGTAATATCGGCCCGTTCACTCCGGGGCAGAGCTTAAACACACCCAGTGGATGCGTTCCGAAGAGCCGCGCAAATTTGTTTACGTTCCAATACCTGCTAACGCTGCAGAAGCGACAGTAGAGGACTAAAAATAACACGTTCACGCTGCTGTAGCCTTAAATACGGACAAAATAATCTTCTTTTTTTTATAGCTTCTGAGATTGTTTTGCGGTTTTATATGATGCAAACACACACACACACACACTGGGGCGTGCCCTCAAGGAGGCTCAAGAGTTCTGTTATTGTCCTGAGGAAATTCAGGTGAGAGCAGAGAGTTTGTGAAATAAACCAGACGGCTGCTCGGTGGCGTCTGTCACTCAGCTGCGGCCGTGGTTGCGTCACCTTCCGGCCAGGGTTGATGAAACAAATCAGAGCTCAACACCTGATGCTGCATCACATCACAGCTGGCAGCCTCACAGCAAAAAAGAAAAAAAGGTTCAACTTCTTCCTGCGCACCCTGCTGTGCCGTTTTTTTATCCCTCGCTTCTAAAGGCTAAAAGTGGTGCGTGAGAGGGGAGCGAGATCGCATCGCAGTACCTCAGAGGGGAACAAAAACCGATAAGGATAAGGATAAGGAAAAGATAAGGATGTTTACCGCGAGAAAGCACCTTTGACAATAACCTGTGTGTGAGGAAGTTTAGAGAAGTGTCAGAAACACAGCTGTGATTTAACCTTCGCCTCCGGGTTTTCCAGCAGATTGATGCAGAGGCAGAACTCTGAGAAACGTGATGAGTAACAAACAAAGGGAAAGGGATGACCTTTGTTGCACCGATTGATTACCCAGGCTGCATATTGTAAGGGCACTATACTGCTCTGTCATTGGCTCAAATGGTGCACAAAGCAATAATGTGGGATTCTATCACATACAGTACACACTCCCATCATCACCTGCTCCTGCTACCTCACCTTCCTCTTTTTTTTTCTTTTAAACACATTACCTATTTCTGTCCATCCAGCCCTTATCCACATTTCTCCAATCTCTTCCACTTTAAACCTTCTCTTTCCCCCCCCAGTTCCCACATTCATTCTCCCCCCTTCCATCAGCTTTTTTTTTTTTTTTTAACCTCTCCTTTACCTCTCGGAGATCAAACCACCGCTTCCCAGCCAACCAGGGAGCAGGAGAATCTATTAAGCCGCATACTGGAAATGTGTCACCTGGGAGTCAGTGTTACGAGCGATTTAGCAAGGGGGGGGGGGGGGGGGGGGGGGGGGGGATAAATGGAAGGTGGGACGTGTGCTGCAGAACCAAGGTGAGGCAAGGTGGGGATAGGCATGGGTGTCACGTACAGAGAAGGCCTTCCCTCTTTTCTCTTACTCTCTCTGACACACACACACACACACACAGAGCTGAACCTTAAGCGCCGACATGAATGTCATTAGTCTCAGTGGTGATTCTGGACCAGTAATGAGATTGGAGGACTGCCCGGTTCGAGGTATATCACCCTTAACATCCCTGTAAATTTACCTTCTCACAGTGCATTGGGCTGACATACATCATGACGACTCATTTTGCACTGGATGGTTCCAAATAACGTGGAGCTGGTGAATGAAATTATTGACGCATCGCGCCGCATATAAGAAGTATGTTTAAAGCAATTTTTTGACCAGAGTGCTTCCATTCCACACACTCTTGGTTCTAAAGATGTACACAATGTGTACTTTATGGTGGGATCAAGTGGTGAAGTTGCAGTCTGCAAACCATCTGCTCAACAAATCTATTATGATGGCTGCAAAAAAGGCGTGTCCATTCTGGGCTACTGTAGAAACATGGACTGCTGGGCTTCATGGAGCAAATGGGTAATTTATAAGGTAAAAAAATGCAATCATTCTTATTCTTATATAATAATAATACATATGAATATTATATTTCATTTCTGCCAAGTCTGTCCTGCCAGATGCTGCTAAATATTTCACACTGGTCCTGTATGAATGAAAACAAAATAGCAGCTTCAGGCCATGAAACTTAAATGAAATTTCCAGAAAATAATTGCCCTGACAAAAACATGAATACAAGACAGTTCTGTTTGATGCCGATGGAAGTACGTATTCCTAAAGAAAAGCAGAAGCTTAAGTAGATTTTTTTTTTTATTTTGGCCAAATGAAAGTGTGTTGGACATAGTCTTAATAGACTAATAGAATTGTACATTGGGTAAGATATGGACATGCATTGAGATAAGGAGAGACATGCAAATACAGTTATTGTGAGAAAAAGGTGAATTTTGAAATTATGTTATTAAATTAAAATAATAAAACCAGACTTTTGATTTTTCCTTTTCATGTATAGCGTAACAATCTGGGCATGTTACTGCTAAATAAATGAGTTTAGGCCCAAATTCTGCTCTGTCAGGTGATAGCGCTGGGATTTCCTGAGGGTCTGTGAACGTGTCTTGGAGTAACTTATAAGTCTATGGGATTTGTCTGTGGCATAAACACCTGTTTTATTCATTATACACACTGGCCAGGACTCAAACCAGGGTTAAGATTAGACAACTACAATAAAACAGCAAAGTAGAGTTAGGGAACAATCACAATGGTTTACAAAGGTGAACATTAAATACAATTGTGATGGACACAAACTAATCTCTTGCCTGAAAGTCCTATCTGTTCACTACTTGTTTTATCGTCTGTTTCTATCTATAACATGTGACTTCATCTCTCCCTCCACGGCTCTCCCTAGCAGCTCGACATCTTTTAATTACTTTTTGCCGTACTTGATTACGGCATCATGTGCATGTCACATCTCACTAATAGCGACTCTGCTGGATTCTGTTCTGTAGAGGCCTGCGCGGGGGTTGATTGTGCTGCTGCGCGTGTTGGAAATGCCTTCCAGAGCTCCAGGTAAAAGCTCGACAGAACAAATTGAGGCTGAAATCAAAGCTAACCACTGAGCTTCACCATTTACAGCGTACGCCCGAGGTACTAAATGGTAATTATATGATACATGACATATACCGACTGTGTAATTTTATTTCTATGATGTACCTGTCCAATCCCATCGAGTAAGAAGTGATTTTGTCTCACGAGCTGGGGCCCAATTCACACGTGAAAATACATTTTACCTGGTGTGAGAATTAAGAGCTTTTTTTTCGGCTGTTTGACCTTATAGCTGAAGGAGATTGGCCTTCTACTCTGTTAGAAGAGAGCCTGCTGTGACGGTGATAGCTGCCTTTGTAGAGTAAAACCCCAGCAAGAACTGAAGCTATTCACTATACGTGCAGCTGGAATCAAGTGTTGAGTCAGGGGCGTCCAGGACTTTCCCCAGAAGCTGTTATGAAATCCTAAAAAAAAAACTGCTAGTGAAGGGATCTGTTGCAAAAAAAAATTCAGGGGAGGATGAAATGATTCTAAAGTGTCTGATGAGGAGGACTAAAATAAAGAGAATAATTACAGGCTGCTGGAGCAACAAAATGATCAATAAGCCCAGAGAAGGAGAGAGGGAGCGTGTGAGGTGATGTCTGTGCTTTGTCATCCGCTGCGTAGTGTCCCCCTCATCATGCGGACGAATTAAGCCCTTTAATCCCCCCCCCCACATCATCAGCGGGATTCCGAGGATCATTTATCGCCACCGGCTGAATGTCACAGGTCTGTGGGTGGGCGCTGCGACAGCGAGGGTTTCCGTTAACCGGGGGGGGAACGACAATTACCATTAGGCCACCTTTGCCCGGAAAAGACGCGGCGTGACGCCACATGAGTCACTGGCGGGGACGGCGGATTAGCCCTCGGAGGAAGCTCATGTCCATGGGCGATAAATAATTAGGGATTGTCCCCAGCCTCTAGGGGGGGGGGGCAGAAAAGTGGGCGAAGGCACGACATGTGACGCAGGTGAGCTTTTCAGACATGTTGAATACACTCGGTTTGTTAGGGGGGTTATATCCTTTAATTCCTTTCTTAAATTAAAGGTGGAGAGAATTCTTAAAATAAAAGATCAGAACTTTTCACAAATTGCATCAAGCTGTAGATTTTGCTTTAAAAGAGGAAACAATACAGAAATCACCACCCTGACTATAGTAGACACATTTTAGTTATAATTAAACATGAGCAGACACGAGTCCTGGTTGTACATCACTGCATTCACAGGTTGGACTCATGATGGTCAGTAAATGTTAAAATTAACAGCTCAGTATGGCTGAAGCTTGTTTTATTATTATAGAGGCTGATACCTGAAGCATATTTGTCCACTCGCATGCTGAGAGTGTTAAAAATGTCAAAAATATCCCGTTAAGGTACATTTATAACCTTGATTATTTTGCAATAGGCAAGTAGCCTAATCTAAAGGCTGATATTATGCGTTAACAGTCTATAACATCATCAACATTGAGTCTAGTGATCCCCATTAAACAGACTGAAACCCTAAAAATATATTACTATATGAACAAATAAATAAATAATTTCTCATGGCTCTGTCAGTAAATTTCAATTTTCAACAGGGACAAAAGCTTTGTGTAAAAATCCCCAAAACATGAACATTAAATGAATGAAGCGGTATTATTCAAGGCACCATCAGTATTACTTCTCAGGGATATAGCAAAAAAGGCCTAAATTTACTTCAAAGAAATAAATAATATCTGCAATTTTCTATAATTCACTCAACTGAAATATTTTTAAAACAAATTGGATTGGAATACAACATCCATCCATCCATCCATTTTCTATCCCGCTTATTCCTTTTCAGGGTCGCAGGGGTCTGCTGGAGCCTATCCCAGCGCATTTTATGGCGAGAGGCAGGGATACACCCCAGATGGTCGCCAGCCAATCGTGGGGCACACACACCATTCACACACCATTCACTCACACACTCACACCTACGGGCAATTTAGATTTGCCAATTAACCTGAGCATGTTTTTGTATTGTGGGAGGAAACCGGAGTACCCGGTGAAAACCCACGCAGACACGGGGAGAACATGCAAACTCCACACAGAAAGGTCCCAGACCCAGGCCCCAAGGCGGTCTTGAACCTGCGACCTTCTTGCTGTGAGGCAACAGTGCTACCCACTGCTCCACCGTGTCGCCCTGGAATACAACAATAAAGTGCAATTGTTTTCTTCAAGGAAAAATCACATTTAGAGTAAAAACTCTAAATACGTTGCACAGTAATGTTCACTTTTTTGAAGCCGTGGCTGATACTTGGTGGTGTCTCATCTTTTGAGCAAGTTCATCACTGTTCGGGGAAAAATAAAACTGGCCTTGACAGCAGCCTCGCTTTGTGATTTGACTTTTCTGAACAGGACCTGCTGAGATTTGAGGCCTTGTTTTAATCCTCCAGCTTCTGTCGCCTCTGTTCCATGTCCATATCCTTCTTTGTCCACGTGTTTTGTACACTCTCCAAATGAACGAGTGCACCCCCCTCCCTTGCCTGTTGCCTGTTTTTGAAAATGAAATCATTTTAAAAATGACAATGTCGCTTTACATTGAACAATTTGTCCAAAGCCACATTAACATAATTCCCGATGACTTATTTCAGACAGACCAAACATCTTCTCGTGGCAGACGTAGCTACGCAGCACCCACATCATCGCGTACAGATCCGGGTGCACAGCCCCGATAGGGATCTGCTTGTACGGCGGTTTATTCCTGCGGACCGGCCGCCTGTGAAAGTGCTCACGGTTCGTTTATCAGCTACAGTGAGATTGTGTGCCGCTGTAATTGTATTCACGCCGGCTCCTAAGGGGCGAGATTGATGTGGTGGCGAGTCCACGCACGCAGAGGGGATAAAAGTCTCTGACTGACCTTGTTTGTGAGTTTATTTGCTGCTAGCTGTTCGGCTGGAGAGAATAAAGAGGAGCGGCAAGAGATGCTAACAACATACAGCACCTGGAAGAAAGATGTGGTTTTGATTTTTTTTTTTCTGACTACGGGAAGGACGGGAGGAATAATAAATCAGTTGTATCAAGAATGTCCATCACTCAATCTCCTCACAAGGACACGTTCTGATAAGAAGGAACGTTTGCGTTTGTCGAGCTGCAGAGTGGAAACACAGGAACCTCCTCACACATGGAGCCTTTCTAGGAAAGATCCACACGCTGATATTCATCCAAGTTGTAGTTGCAATAACTGGATGTAAAATCAATTAGTGGTGCATTCTGGTAGCCAATTTATACACACATGCACACACACACTCTCCCTGCTGGATTGCACTATCCATCATCTGCCCGTGAAAACCTCTCTTCCTCCACCCGCTCACATCATTTCTATGCCTTGCTTTCTGTCACTTTCCTGCTGTCATCCACCCCCCCCACCACCATCACCACCCAGCCCTTTACCCCCAGCTCCCCCCTCACCCCCCCAGGCTGTGTCAGGTGAGCGGGGACCTCACTTACACAGTGACATGCAGCAGCTTCCTCTTTGAATACAGGGGATTCTGGGCCAATGAGCCACAGCAGTGACGCAAGCCTTTTCCCTCTCTTCTCCGTTCTCATATTCATTCATAACAAGCGCAGCAGCTGGCAGCAAAACGCTGTCTTCTCCCCCCTCTTGTCATCTATTTTTAACCTTCTTTTGCCCGACAAACTCTATTCCTTTTCACTTTCTTCCAGGTTTTCCCTTATCTGTACACGTGGCTTCGTTGACTGCAGGAGTGCTGGGGGTTATTATGGGGTGAGAAAGGGTTACACGGCTCTTAAAACAGAGCAGCAGCAGAGGTAATGGTGATACTATCATTTGCATGCATTTACATGTATGTAGCACGGCTTTAAGTGCTTTTGTTTACACAAAAATTAGAGCCTGTATGAGCCTGGTTGTATGTGTGCAGGTTAACAAGCTTCACAATGAAGCTGAGTTGTGTTTTATCATGTTATCATTTGCTATTTGGTATTAAAACAAAAGTGCAGTTGATGTTCATATGCATTATATATGTTATTAAACGCCAGTAGGGGCATCTCTACTACAGTTTCTAAAAGGCAATTTTGCAAGCGAGCAAACCAAGCCTCATATATCCTGATTAAAAACTAATAATCTATCAAATAAGATTATGCCAAAATTATAGATTTTTATATTAAATTTAGCACGAACGCAACTCCCAGCATGCTCAGCGACGAGCGTCCAGCTTATTTAAGGAAGTTTTGGAACGTTGCAGGTTTTCTGGGCGGAAGAAGAAGTCACAACCTTTATCATGGAACCATTCATTTTCACGGCTTTCGTTATTTCATTATTTATCAACCTGATATTAATCGTTTTTCACACAACGATGGCTTTAGACAACTTTAAACCTGCGTGAACTGTCCATTATATTCCCTTTTTACAGTGCAAACTCAAAACTTACATCACCTGGAGTTAAATTTAAACAAACGCCAGGTAAATCAATTTAGTCAGGAGGTAATTCCCTGTTAATTTTTTTTATATTGAATAAAACTCATTTCCAAAACCAGTTTTGATGACTTTTTGTAACGTGAGATGTGACACATCTTTAATGGACTGAAGATCCTGGAACTTACTTTCTTTCTTTACATTTGGCTGCATATTTATTTAATTTATTGATATGCATATCACTTTCTAATAAATTATTCTTAAAGCATAACTTGTGAAATTCAGTCTATAAAATACTATACAACATTACAGCCCAAAGCCTTTATCATGCACCATTAGAAACTGATTCCAGAATCATATTAAAAGCTTCTTCTGCACCACAGATTCTTCTTGAAGAAGCTGCCATCATGAAAGCTTGTTAAATTGGATATTAAAGGCTTTTTAATATCCTGACTTGGGCATAAAATAAATTTGATTTAGGCAAAACATTAAAACGGCCATTGTCCTATAGAACTTAAAGAGTATGATCCAGGATTAAGGTGATTTCACCAGACATGGCAGCAGCATTAAGAGATGATTTAGACCAAAAAAACTCACTTCTTACAAAAGGTGGCCAACGTGATCATCCTGAGTTCTCCTCCTTGTTCTGTCCTGTCTGTTTTTTTCATTTTTGCATGGACTGCGTTCTCCATAGCGTGGGAAAGGATGGCCGTTCCTCCTCATCTTCATCCTCCTCCAGCTGTAGCTCCTGGAATGAGGAGGAAGAAGCACTAATTGCAATTTGAATCCCATTTCCACAAGTAATAACTACAAATGCAAAATACAAAATAAGAGAGACAATTAAGCTGGCATCATGTGATATTCTGCCAGACTATTAGGCCGACAAAATATGCATGAGAAAATGAGTTGTAATTCTGCACTCTATTATAATACAAAGAACATTTTTTATTCTCCTTCTCATCTCCCTCTTCAACATTAATTCTGACTCGCTAACTGCTGCTGCTGCTGCTGCTGCTGCTGGGTGTTTTCATTTTTATGAACTGCCGCTCGCCCCATTCAGAATGAGATTTTTTTAAGCAGGCGTGCACGGAGCACGTGATGCATCCGTGTCCGCTACTCTTCCCTGGACCTCTCGGCTGACTTCTCGCACCAGCAGCCCGGAAGTTAAAGCCCTGCAGAAAACAATTCCCAGCGTGTTGGGCTCCAGATGATTGGACAATTTGGATTATTGCAACGTGCAAAAGCTACAACCATAAACTGACATTTGCAAGGTGTAAACAGAACATAACTTGAACATAAAAGTCAGAATATAAGCTTTTAAAACTTCATCCTGCTGCCAGTGCAGAAACATTTCAGTCGTATTTTGTGCGTAGTAACATGGACTTGACAATGAAGCTGTATGCATCAGTTCTCTCTAATGATCATGAACATATGGCTGAATTAGCTAATTACATTATAATGCAATAGTTAAAGTGCAAAAGTTCACTGGCATCAGCATGTGTCATTCATTAATGTGGGTTAGACACTTTAAATCTCCATACATAATGTATATTTAAAGCAATGATGGGTTTAAGAGTTCAGCGTTGTTAGCATTCCCCGAGGTAGGTGTCGAAGTTCTAAACTGTCTCATTTAAAGCTTTAAGAGTCTTAATCTGCTCTTTAAGTGTTGCTGGCTCCTGCTACGCCGCTACAGCGTAAACGCACACATCCGTCAACCCCATGCAACCAAGTTTAGTTTAGTATTTCCTCAAAGACTAGACTCGTCCTTGTGTCTGATTCCCTTTCACCTGCAGCAGAAAGAGCAGCTGATTATTCAGCCTCGACTCTCCAGATTCCAAGACAAATCAGCTGGGAGTACAATACGTATGCGTTAACCTTGATGTGTGCTGCTTCGGCTAAGGCGACCTGAGAGGATCCACTGTTGCAAATGCGCGTGTGTTTTATGTTTGTTTGTTCGGCGGGGCAATAAACCTTTAGAAAAGACAACTCGCTCACGATAGATTCATTTTTAATAAGAGAGACAACTCATTTTTATTGGAAATTCCCACAAGAGACGGGATGTTTACATCAACCAGTTTACAAACATGTTCTCGCTGCTAGATGAGCTTATTGAGTTTCAGATAAAAGCACTAATGGATCAGTGTGTGTGTGTGTGTGTGTGTGTGTGTGTGTGATGGTTAATGTGTTGGGACTGAACAACGCTGAAAATAAAGCAGAACATTCTATGAGTCTGGACAGTTTTTACAGCCACGCGAGCAGCATTTAAGAAGACAATGTGTTTTCTACCCTTAATACAAAGATTATCTACAGCAGCCAAGGCATTTTTGAAGCGTTAGGGTTAGATTTACAACGGTGTTCAAATCTCCGACCCAGAACCCCCTGCTTCCTCTAGGATCCATCAGAAAGCAGTATACCCATTTACATATGGAAATTGATATAATGCTTTACATATGTGTGTACATGCACACATATATATGTATATACATACACATATATATAATATATGTATATACACATACATATACACGCACACACATATACATCTGCAAGCACACAAGTATGTATATATGTGTGCTACATACACACACATATATATACATTTGCAAGCAAACAAGTATGTATGACATTATTATATAATAAAATTGTTTCTGTGTTTTATGTAAGAACCATCATATAGTGGCTGTAACTGCTATGTGAAAGCTTAAATACGACTCAACACTTCATTCATTACTGAAGGTAATTATGAAAAAATTCTAGTATATATATATATATATATATATATATATATATATATATATATATATATATATATATATATATAAAGCATTTACTTACCTCAGATAGTAAGTTCAGTCATTTTATTTCGTAGTGAAAGACAACTTTCAGTTGTGAAAAATTGATGCTTGGATGTTAAATGTCCAACTGGCAAACAAAATATCCTGATCATGTGACCAAATAATGCATGACCTTCAGAAATGAAATCCCACATTTTCACTCTGTAAAAGCATAGCTTTTTAGAAAAATCAAGGTAAAGTAATTGTTGCTACGTAGCAACACTATGCAATAGAGGGTTAAGTTTTAATGAAATTCATTTACAGACAGGCATAGGTGGACACACACACACACACAAATATGCTGCAGTTTTAAGGCCAGATTTACACCCTGACAATTTGATAGAATCTACTGAAATGGTTAGAAGTTAATATTGGTTAATTAATTCGTTGGACCTGCGCAGGGAGCTGTGAGTACAGCTGAGGTGGACCTGGCCGTGTGATGGGAGATGAGGCGGTGGCGGCGGCAGCGGGGTTAGTGAATAAGGTGTTACTACCTGGGTGGAACACAAACCTGCACCCACAGAGGTTCTCCAGGACCAGGGTTGGAGACCCATGAGCTACTGGTTCAGATGCAGCCACACAGTAGAGTTTAAGCTATAAGACGGCTCCTACATGCATTACACACAGTACTGTCCTCCGTAAATGTGTTGTTATGAACTGGTATCGCTGATAATGACTTCCCAACTAGGTTTGTTCATTGTTATAATTGAACACCATCAACTCGGCGGTGACTTCATTTTAAGCTCAGTGGACCACAGCTTCTAATAGCTTCCAGAAGCTGATCGATCAGAAATCATTGTGGGCTCATTGGTAGGTAGCTTTAAAGAGAAAGGAGCCAAAGCAGCCTGTTTCAGACAGAGACTGGATTGAGGAGCTGCATAAAAGGACCAGAGAGAAATAAATCAGGAGAACTTTTGTAAAACGTCCCTATGTCTTTAGTTAAAATACACCAAATGTACAAATATGGAATAGGTGGGGTTGTATCCTTCATTAAGAATGCATTGCAATCTGTGAATTCAGCCCAGAGTGAGTCTCGGGCCACTCGCCCGGCTGCTGGTGTCGCCGCCACCAACTCCAATATCGATCGGCTCCGCAATCAATCACACGGCGAGCGCTTGTCAGGGTCAGAGGAGACACATTATCTTGTGAAAATGTGGATTTATGGTTGCATGTTTCTCTCTCGTCCTCCCGTTCTCACTACCATTCATCTGCCCCCCCCCCCCCCCCGCCATCCAACCCCTTCCCTTCCGGAATATTTCAGCACACAGCAGCATGCCGTTGTGTTTGCTGATAGCGTGCCGCACTCCTGTTATAGAATGGGAAGCACGCATCTCTGCCTTCATTCATCCCTTATGTCTCTTTTACTCCGCACCGTCCATTCATCCCCTCCTCTTTCCATCATTTTCCTCGTTCTCTTTTTTTCCCCACTCGTGTGGGGAGCTCTGCTGTCCCGTCCTCTCTCCGTTCATTCATCCCTCCCTCCCTCCCTCCCTCCCTCGCTGGTGCTCATCTGCAGTCCATCCACACACACTCCCTCAGTCTCGTCAGAGCTGCCTGGAATTATTTACTGCTTAATGGCTTACAGCAGCTCACACCAGCCCAGCAGTGCTTTGCTTTATTTATTGATTTTCATTCCTTTTTTTTTTTCCTTGTGAGAATAGTAGTACATGCATGTGTGTGCATGTGTGTGTGTGCGTGCATGCGTGTGCAGCAGCAGCAGGAGCAGCACATACCAAGAGAAATAAAGCCCAAGGACATCCTGCACATTCGAGCTGCTGGTGAAATGACCTGTGGATTGAAAGATTGATCTATTGGATGTTTGAAGGCTAATCAGCCGTTACTGGGTGATTCGCCTGCCGCCTGTGCTTCTGTTTAGATGATGTGTGTGTGTGCATGCGTGTGTGTGTGTGTGTGTGTGTGTGTGTGTGTGCGCACGTGCATAAATCACGGCAACCAGCACGTTCCTCAGTCATTGACCGTAGTGATTAATTGTCTCTGAGCCGTACAAGTTAACATGTTTTCTCGACTGCAAGGACTATTTGATAAAATTTGAGGTGTTTTCGACTTTGCTCACGTACTGCGTGTAGACTCAAAGTGCCCGGTCACACACTTCCCTTTGACATGAGAAATGCTTCTTCAGGCTACAGCCACACTTCTACGAGTTTTGAAATTGAAAACTACCTTCGTCCAATTTTTTTTTTTCCCAAAAAATTAAAAAAACGGGGTCAGCTGCTATTTCCAAGGCCTCTATTTGCAAAGCTCGAAAACACTAGAGCACGAGTGTGGAGAGCATCTTTATGTAATTTTAAAGAGTTGCAAACTAGAAGTTTGGGTTGTGAAAGATGAGGTCTCCTGAAAGCAGTGAATCATGGGAAATGAAAGGATTGTGTGGTTTTTGGAGCTAACTAGAGGTTTAGGTCTGCAGCTTCAGCTCCATCTTCTTATGAGTTGCCGGTGCCACACTTTCCCCCACGAGTGCCTACAAACCACTAACAAAGGAACATCATATGTGCATAAATCTGCTGTAGGGATGTTGTATAACTGTCAGCACTCATGTGAAATGCAGAGAACATCGAGGGTCTGGCCAGACTCGAAAAAAAAGCAGCAGCGTAACAACAGCACACGTTTGAAGTGATGCTCAGAATCAACCTCACTGCTCCATGTCCTTGGCTGTGGAGGTGTGTGTGTGAGTGTGTGTGTGTGTGTGTGTGAGAGAAAGAGAGAGGGAGAATCCTTTTTTTTTCCTCCCAAAATGTCCAATTACATAACAGGAAGCCTCTAATTAAATGAAGATACACAGGTAATAGTAAAAAAATGGATGAGATGAAAGGCAGAGGTGATGGCACCGCTGGCCCCTCCCCCCCCTTTTGTGATGATGATGATGATGATGATGATGATGATGGTGGTGGTGGTGATCTCACACCCCTCCCATCTCCCATTGCATTTTCTGATCAATGAGACACAGCGAGGGAGGCAGGGGGGAGGCAGAGAAAGAGAGAGAGAGGTCCGTGTATTTCCAGCCACACGCTGACAGCTTCTCCTCACATCCAGACTCTCTCTCGCTGCGTCTATCTGCGGATTTCCCTTCAACTTTCTTCTCCTCCCTTTTCTCTTTTTATTTTTTTTTATTTTTATACATCGACGCATTCCTCCACCCTCCCGAGTGCTTCTTTCTTTCTCCCCCCCCCCCCCTTTTTTTGTGGGAATGAACTGTTTTCCTGCCTGCGTCGTTTCCATGTCAGCATGGGAACTGCCGTGTCCAAAAGGAAGCATTTAAGAAACGATGCGATATCTTCTGTGGCAGCAAAAGTTCGGTGAGTGACACACGCACACACACACACACACACACCGGAGCCGCAGGGTGCAGGGGCGGGGGTCGGGTCGGGGGATGGGGGGGGCAGGTATTGGAGCCTCCAGGTGTGAATCCGTGAAGTTGCAGCGCGTGCAGCCGCCTCTGCGCTGCCCGGACACCAGCCTGGCTTCTGGCTTCTGGCTTCTGGCTTCTGGCTTCTGTTGCGCGTAATGCGCTTTTCTGCGCACGTCTGGCCGGTCGTCCCGTCTGGTCTGACCACAGGCGTGCGCCTAAATCAACCTCTATTTTCACAACTGCGACCCATTCTGCGCCAATACAGCCTATATGATGCAAAGTGATGCATGCGTAAAATGTAATTCAAAGAAAAGCGGCTTTTGTGTCTGGCCGCATCGATCCGGAACCGGACAGCGCAGAGAGGAGCCGCCGGCGGGCGAAGGATCCAGCTGTCGATTAATCGATCGGCGCAAATCGATTCGGTCATTTGCGGTGATCACCAATCACAGTCACTTATACGGCTCGGTCAAAGGGCAGCAGTCCTGTGCAAAGACTGGGGGGGGAAAAGAACAAAGAAAAATGTTGGGATTCTGCCTGTGTGACAGAAATCAAATGTATCAAAAGAGCTGTTCAGCGGAGGCAAATCCGCATCCAGCTGTTCCAGCGGCAGCAGCATGGAGGCTCCCCTCCCCACGACTCACGAAGCTGAGAGCTCAGCAGAAAAGAGAAAAAAAAGAGCACGTGTGCGACTGTGTCCGCGTGTGTGTGTGTGTGTGTGTGTGCGCGCGTGCGGTGCAGACAGCCACACACTGACACTCTCTGTGCTCCAGCAGCAGCCTCCTGGCAGGACCAGGCCCCGCTCTGTGATTTACATCCAATCGATGGATGACCTTGACTTGCAGACTTCCAACATCCACAGATGTGAGCTGGTGTGCTATTATGTCATCCTTCCCCTGTCTCTCTCCCTCTCTCTCTCCCCCAGTCTGTGTGTGTGGTGTGTGTGGCGTGCTTTCCTTATGTTACATATAGTGTGTGAGCCTTCTTTGCATGCAGTGCAACCTTGAATGGGAGACGGAAATTTGTTGGTCCCACACGATGTGGAAGTGACTACAGAGTGTGACCTGGGCAGGTGGTTTACTCTAAGTGTGTGTATGTGTGTGTGTGTGTGTGTTTGTTTTTCCCCCCATTCACGTCCACAACAGAGCTATTGAAAATACACACACTTAAATAACTGCAGTTATTTAGTTATTTATACTCTGATCTTCTTTTCCGTCACTACCTCCTTTTTCCACGCACACACACACACACACACATACACACACACACTTCCGTTTAATTAGACTTAATGGCAGAAGGAACCTTGGCTCCTGTAAATGGGAAATGCAGCTGAATCACATTCAATATTTATCAGCTTCTCACCTGCGCATGACCTGAATGTGGAAGCGTGCATTCCACCTCGCAAACAAAAATAATCTCCCTGCATATGCAACCCGGGCTCTGCAATTTAATCCGTCCAAATGCTAGTAGCCCTCCTCTTGTCTGAAGGGCAGGCTGCATTCTCTGCAGCCTTTTTTTTTTCTTTTAATGTTACAGCGTTCCGTCTGCAGCGTCACATCTCTGGAGTTCTTTCTTTTCTATCAGTTGCAGGCACCGATGTGACGATGCATATCTTTTTTTTTTTTGAGATTCACCCATTAAAACACTATTTCATTTCACCCCCCGCCACAGATGTGTTTTGCACTCCCATACATGATTGTAGTTCAGGTCTTGTCATGTGTCACCTGGGTGCCAGGAGTTGAGGGCGAAACAGTGTCACACACACACACACACACACATGCTTTGGCTTGTATTAAGATGCTTAAAGGTAATGACAGCAGGTGTACGTGTCTATATAAATGTCTGAGTCATCGTCCTTAGCCTCCCTGTCTAAAAAATTTAGAAAACTGGGGCTAAGTGACAGAATATACTATACTTATAAATACCCCCCCTGATCATCATCATCATCATACCCCCCCCCCCCCCCCCCCCGTTTCTATTTATAACTATTAACCCTTTATGCTAACTCTTATTCCTAATTCTGCCCTCACCCATAAGCAGAACTAACACAGCCCTTTACTCTATCTCAAGAAACTTAAACTAACCCTGAATCCTAATCCTCAAATTGCCCCTGGAGCTAATATCCTTCCTCTGGAGGTGAAACTCCTGCACTGACACACACACAAAAACATCCACCGAACACAAACCTCATTTATTATTCCGTGCAGCTTTTGTAATCTGATTCTCTTGCATAGAACATTAGTCGGACAGAAGTGTATGAAACATTTATTGAATAAGATGACCTATTTGTTAAGGTCCTGGTGACATATAGAGTGTTTTTGTTGCACTCGGTTGGGAAAGCAATTAATCTAAAAACCAGGCAGAGCGCGGCACGCTGGAATGTGTCTGAAGGACAAAAAAGGCGAAGCAGTAGTTGTTCATCCGAACGAAAATAACTCATTTTCACTACGTCTTCCCGGTGATCTCACGCAGTCGTGCAGATTCAAATGAAGAAAACTAACAATGCATCCATCAAATCATCTCACGCCGACGCCAAACTGTTTCCCCTCAACAGTCAGTGTGAAGACAAAGTCTTTGAAACTGCTGGATAATAACTATTTTACCAGGTGTATTTATTGTGTAGTAATAAGGTTAGGGCTGATCTGATTAGTCTATTAATCAATATACAGAACATTTAGGAATTTGCAAAAGAATGCAAAACTCATCTTGTTACAGATTCTTAAATGTGAATATTTTCTAGTTTCTAGTTCTGTTTCACCCAAAGTTATTAGAATTCCTCCTCTGGGCTGCAGCACTATTCATGGCAGTGCATCTTGTGGTTGTTGTTAATAACAGAAATATCAACCTGATGGTGGCGCCAGAGGAAAAAAGGAACCAATGCCTTTAATTCATCTTCTGGAGACGATGAATGAGCCCTAACAACTTAGATAACAACGGTTTCTGGTGTATCTTTACACCTATAAGGACCATAAAGCATTTATTTATAGTACATAAGTTGTATTTTGTGTGGTTACATATGCAATATAAGAATTTAATTGTTCAGTGTGACGCCTGTTTTAACTGAGCGTTTAACAATATGCAAAGTACCGACAAATGAGCGCCTTTGTCGATGAGGTTTTGAGGACTTGACGGAGGGCACCACATCGTGCGGACGAGCAGATTCCGTCCAAACAATACACAGGAAGCTTTAGAAGAGACCGTGGCTCTTTGTACGCGGCGTTCGTCTGCGCTGGTGTCATCTCATGCATGTTTATGGATTGCTGGTTATGAAACAGGTCACACTCTCCCCTCCAGCAGCTCATGGGAAGTAGCGAGCGACTCAGAGCGAGGGGGAGAAGGAAGAAAGACAGAGAAAGAGAAAGAAAGAGAGAGAGAGAAGGGAGTGATTACCTCCGATTTACACACCAGAATTCTGCGACATCGAGTGAAAAAAAAAAAGAAAAAAAGCGCACGCTTTGATGTTTCTAGCAGCCAGAGAGGAGGGCTGCAGAAGTTCGGCTGAAGGGCATCGGACGACGGCGTCCGCCTGAGCCGGGAGGGCGTGAACGACGCCATGAGAGATGAGAGGATTATGTTTTACAGACGGATGCGGTAGAGAGAGAGAAAGAAAAGGCAAAGGGGGGGGGGGGGTGACATGCAGCAAAAGGGCTCAGGCTGGATTCAAACCCAAGCCCCTGTGGTAAGGACTCAGCCTCTAGAGACCGTGTTTATACATTCAGATTCACTCAAGTTCAGCAGAGACAGGATGTATCATCGCCTCAGGCAGCCACATTAGGATAATTACTATTTGTATTACAACTTGTTTTTTTCCCTGAAATTCTATGTATATATGCAAATGATCCAACACCTCGGTAAATATGTGGGGGTTTGCATACAATTCAAGAAGCTCAACATTTGTTTTTATTCATTCACTTGACATATATTAGAGTCAAAGGTTATTTTATCACTCCAAAAATCAGAAAATACAAAATTACGCTTATGTTTTTGGCAATGGATAATAAATATATGAACAAGCCTTAGAATAAAGTTGTATAGGTGCCACTGAAGTGGTGGTTTTATCGCTCAGAGTGAGAACAATTGTGAGAAAATGTGGTTCAGAAATAGACGCAAGCCAGTGAGATTTTATGTTTAGCTTTAAACCTTTTTTGGCCCTTCATGACTGGTCTGCTAATATAGAGTATTACTATATTTGGATACGACACCAGCGGTGTGCACAGACTTTTTGAAGGGCAATATAATGTGTTTTCAGCTGCCAAGAGGACACTTTAGTACGGCTTTTGGCTTCCAAGAAGTAATATAAACACCTAAAGAAAATGTGGAAGACACCTTATGGAAGCACTATAGCCCTATATCTCAGACTTAGTGTGTTGTGTCTTTCTGCAAGTCTTTTTTTTCTAAAATATTGTGTTTTCTCATTTGTCATTTCATGCATATTTAGAAAAGAAGCACCAGTCAAATGCATGGACAGGCTGTCTCATTCTAGAGAATGGGATGAGTTTACACCTGTGGCTGGCACTGATGTGATAGTTTATATTAACACCCTCAATGCATCATCATTGGAGAAAAGTACACGTTTTGTTCCCTCCATCTTCCCTTTCCACTTTTCTTTAATCAGGCAGTTGGATTCTTTGCCATAAAGGTGCTGAATGAGGCAGATTTGATTGATTAGGATCTGAATAGTGATTAGGACTTCCAACAGTTTCGTGTGATTGTCTGTCTGCTTTTGTGCATATTTTATCCTATTGGGTTTTTATTTGGCTTCCAATGTTAACAAATAAGCGACTACAGTGTGGAGTGTGTAGGGCGTTTTTATGCATCGAATGCCTGGTTTTTTACGGTCACATATAAAGTCCTGTGAGCGTTGACTGTGGTCTGGTAGGTCGCGCTCTGGGGCCACTATTCCACCGACTCTTTAAGCAGCTCCCTCCATTCACATTGCTTCCCTCCCACGTCCCATAATGCACCGCACTTTTACGACTGCAATTTTCCCAAAAAACTCCCTTCGGCCCTCGTAACGCACGACGAGCCTCTCAACACCTTCTCTCCCCCCCGGCTGTGCGTTTCTTCATGTGTGAGTGTGTGTGTGTTTGCAGGAACCCGATTCAATTAGTGCGTCTGAGGGGAGGATTCGATTAAGGAGCGATAAGAGTGAGGAATCTCCGGGCTCGGCAGCCCGTTGTTTAGTCGAGAGGCACCCAGGGAAACATTAGCTCTGATGATATTCAGACCAAAGGGAATGCTATCAGGGAGGGAGTGACGGCCCGTTTTCAGCCCTTCCTGTTCACAGTGTTAAAACAGCATCAGAGTCCACAGGGAAAATCCATGAGATGATTGGATACGGGTCAATAACCGGATGACGTACTGGTTGTAGCAGCCTACACTAGTCTTCAAGTCTTCAGGTTCTATTTTATTAATTAATATCTTAAATATAAATATTTTTTAATATTAATATCTTAACTATTTTTTTTACTCGTATGAAATCTTGCAGAAATGCGGTGATTGATTGAGAGGTTGGGCGAGACGTGACGAGGTGTGAACATATGTTGTGGATGTTGGCGAACGCAGCGATGAGGAGGCGTCATAATCAGCCTCTGGCTTCTGTTGGCGATTTTTTCTTTTGAGTGGGATTTGTAAACAATGACAATGTGTGTGTGTGGTGTTCTCGTGCATCTCGGTGCTATTTTCATGTCCTACTAATGTGTTTTGTGTGCATATTTTAAAAATGCATTGTGTAAAACTGTGTAAAATGTGCAACAATTAGAAAGTTAATCAATTACTTGATCGGCCAGAAAACAAATATTTTGATCCATCCATTGCTTGGAGCCTTTTTTAAAGCTTTTTCTCAGCTTTCTATGATTGCACAGTTGGGAAAAAGGGATCTAAATCTTCTTTATCACTTTTGCAAGACCAAACGTAAAATTGATTAATCAAGCAAATAATTTGCCAGAATAATACATGATGGAAATAATCATAAGTTGCAACTCTGCATGTTTTAAGAGAACATAATAGGCAAACAAAATAGATAAAATAATCAAAAAGCTTAATATGTGTAGCTCTTGATGAAATGATCTACTTATCTAATTGCCTAATTGAAATGGAGCCTTTTATTATTGACATGGCTGGTTAATATCTAAATGAGGACTTACATTATAAGCCTGTAGCAAGTTCTTAATTGAAGAACACTGCAAACATAGATGTAGAAGCCACATTAAATACAATAAATAGGAGCGAAAAAAAAGTCAAATAAGTGTTTTATATAAAAAAACGGTTTGACTGCCTGGAGGAAAAGGGGCAAGCTTTGGATCCATTACAATAATTGAAGTGCTGAGGTGCATCTTCCTGTTGTTGAGGATCCTGTTATGTCTCTGCAAAAAGCGGTTAGCGGAGTTCGTGGCGGAATATGTCGACGGAGCGGAGCGCGCAGAATCGTGACCCATTTGTCTGGTGAGGTTGCTGAACTCTAGACCCCCAGATGACGCCTGAACACGGTCGTTACTAGGGAAAAAGGAGCGGGAAAGGAGGACCAGACGCTGGGCGGGAGCGTCAGGTTTCACCGTGTCAACGGCGGCGGCGATGGCAGCTGAGACGCATTCACATGTCAGGAAATCCAATCCGTACGGAAGGCAAGCGGCAAACATGACATGGACGTCGAGCTCTTTGTAGAACTTTGATAGGCTATGAAAAGTTAGACACAGTATACATATATATCGATATCCTTTTGGAACCGGGGGGGTCATTTTTCAAGATGAACACGCTGCTATAAGAGTAATAGCCACAGCAGGGTATACAAGTGGAGCCTTAAAAGTGTGGCGTCTCCAGGGGGCGGGTGTGAAAATGCCGGTTTCCCACCAGCTCCTCAAGGTCACTGGGAGGAAGGGGTTTTGTTTTACAGCCACGGCACATCATCACGTCTCTGCGAGTTAATATTCATCCATGCAACCCAATGGCTGCCTGAAAGACTGCAAATCTTTAAAAAACCTATGCTGAGAAAACATCAAAGTTCCAGTAGCTGCTTTAGATCATAAGATGTACAATTGCATAGTAACTGCTGAGTGAGATGATGTGATAGGACAGAAAGCCCCACATAGTCATTTAAACTAAAAGCAGTGTGAGGATGGGAACATTGGCTCCTCTAGTGCCGTTTCCAAGGTCAAGAACCTGGTTTGCAGTGATGTAAAACAAAGGTAATACAGCACATCTAATAAGGTAAAACACGGAGGACCGTTGATGTGGTCTCTCACTGTGGGATAACGGTCCATTCAAACCAAATGTGCTTAGTTCGGTTCATTTTCGTTGATGTGGAAGCATCAAATCAAGGGTTAAATCAAGTGGACCGAGACCTCTTGCTTGACTCCACATCAAATGACAGGTGAGAATGAAAACTTGAGTCCAAACGAGGGGATACTAATCATTTCATAGCCTACGAACAATGTTACTCCAAAACTAGCGCGTTCCCAAAACTAGAGCAATTATCAATGTGTCGCTCCTTAAAAAGGTTGGAATTGGTGCTTATTTCTACAGGAACTAACACTGATATGATGTTATTTGGACCGATTTTGGTTCGTTTGCAGGTGTGAAAGGGGATGACGCTGAAGTTTATATGTTAATTAGTGATAAATTTATTACTTGGTGCAGACCAAATAATCAAACTAGTGGTCTGGAGAAACCAGAATTCTGTTGTAACCTTTGAGGATATAGATTTCAATCTGGCACAGTCTGCTTCCTCGAACTCTCAATCACTGTCAGAATGACTAATCTGATCGGATCTGAGTCCAGGACGTGGAACTTGAACCCGTGCCACCTTTGTCACTCCTCGGGACTCGTGTGCTTACGCTGTACCTCCCTAATGAAATGTGTCCAATTAAAAATGTATCGGCGAGCCTTTTACGGCAACTAACATGTCTCACACTGTGCATATCGCGCTTAATGGGCCCTCGGAATAAGGGGTTAAATGACACAAAGGATTTTTAGAGCTGGGGTTGAGGTGGTTTTCAAAGATGCAGCCCCCCCCATCCCCCCAGGGGCAAATAAAGCCTGTTGTCAGTTTTATCTCTTACTTCCTCATTGGCCTGACAGTGCTCTTTATGCCCGCCTGTTGTTTTTTTTTTGCAGGTTTACGCCACTTTTCATTTTTAATATGCTCCTATTCCGCCTCAGACTCGTCCCTCTCTGCTGTAATCTCTCCTCCTGCTCAGAAACCCTTCTCCCCCCCCAACTCGCTCCTCTCCACGAAGCCCAATCACATGTCTGAGAGCATGCAGGACACATTTCACATCTGCCCGTCAAGCTCTTCACACACACACACACACACACACACACCCCTGTGTCTCTAATGCTCCCGTATCATATATGAAGTGGGTGCAAAACAGCGGGATGAGGGAGCACGGAGCTGAGGGAGAGGATATGTTGCACGGATGGATCGCGAGGCGTTTTCGCTCCATCCGTTTCCGACTCACTTTTCCTCTCATCCATAATGAACGACGCGAGTCTCTCGCACCATTGTTTGCGGATTCTAATCAAGAGTGTGCCTCGGCCTGTTGAATAATAAAACAGGAGGGCAAAAATGGAAATGTCTCCGAGCTTCGGAAGGGGAGGGACACCTACTGATTAGAGCGCGGGCCGCGTCCATCACGGCTCGACCGGTTTTCCTCGCTGCACGGACGCACTTTGCATGCTATCACACTCTCTGTTTTGCCCTTGGGACTCCCACAGACCCGGGAGCACTCGGTACAAACAGAAAAGAGTCGAGAGTTTCCAGAGAGGAACATGCAGCATACCAGAATCGCAGTGACATGCACGGTGAGCTATATTTAGCAGGGGAGTGGAGGGGGCTGGATAGCGTGGTGGCTCGTACACAGACTCTCACCCCCCCTCAAACTCCCAGGGAGTCTGGTTCACTTCGTCTGCTGAGTAAACAATGCAGGAATGACTCTGCAGCACAGACGGACGTCTCCATCCAACCTCATTTTGATGCGAAACCTTTTTTTAACATTAGAAAACCATTGTTGAGAAAACTCCTCCTGAATTCCAAAATGCAAAATCTCATGCGACCTTGTGAATCAGGCATGAGACTGGTCCCCTGTGGTTCCTCCTGGATCCTCATGACCATGCACATCTGCTGTGTTGATTATTCAGCAGTAAACAAGCTCTTCTCTCAATTGCTGTGTCCAAATTACAGGTGAGAAAAGACTTTGTCCACCACCAAAAATAAATTGGATATACCATTAATATAATTCCTGCACCATGGCTCCAGTGCAGTGAAAAAGTAAAAAGTCAACAGTTTCAGTTTCAGTGCTAATATATGCAGAGGAAATAGCAACCACGGGACATTTATCTACACTGTAATCTTACTTTTAGAAAATGTAAGTTATATGGTAGCCATACTGGTTAAATAAAAGAATTTGAGTACATTACCATATTTTTTTCAGTTTTGCTGGCCAAGAATTTTGTCAGGAAAGAATTAATCTCCTTTCCTAAATTGCTAAAATAAACACCTGCTCAAACAAACGCTCAAGCAAAAAAATGAATATCCGTTTTTTCCATGATGGGAAAATATGTTTTGCAGAAACAATCCACCTCTGGCCAGATGTGCACAAGGACTTGTCCAGATGCACTGTGACTGGGCCCTGTACACTCCTTATGTCAATGGGCCATATCCATGCTGGTGCACGAAGCATGTAAAAAAAAAAGAAGCATAAATAGCGTAATTGTTAAACTGAAGTCAGACCAGATTATATGGATAACTGGATCTTCCACTGACCACCTGAGTTGATGCTTTCGGCTCCTTTGGGACTAAACCATTCTGCACCTCATTCATTCTCTGTTGATGATGTCATCAATATATTGGACACCATATTAAATTATGACCAACAATTAACTGTAGGACCCAATTCATGGATTTCCACAGGCTGTCTCTATACCAAGCCCTATACCAACCCCCCCCCCCCCCCCACTCCCACATGAGCAGCCTCATTGCTCCCATGGCGAGCAGTGTCGGCTGATTCTTGCCAGTTGACGGCTGCAGGACTCCAGGGAGCTCAGACAGAGAGAGAACAGGGACCCGCTGTGACTCTGGTTGTTTTTTCCTGCTCCATCGGCTCGGAAAAGGTGTACGAGGAAAAAGGGGGGGGGGGGGGGGTTAGCTAGTGTCCGATGGTGCTTCCTTAATAGAGACGCACCTTATTCTGCTGGTTTTGAAGCTAATTTCCCGGCTGGGGCCTGTGGTTGTGAACAGACTGTGAGCTGTGCATCGTCGCCAACAGGCTTTCTGAAAATGGCTGAAATTTCCCGTCACCGGCCACATTTTCTAAACCTGAACACGGAGCCAAGGGGAAGCGAAGCCTTCCCTCAGACCACTCGAATTAAAATATGCTGAAAGGTTATTATGGAACTTTTTTTTTTTTAGGATACGTCACAGGCTGGAGCTGTCCATCAATCCAGTGCTGAAAGTAAATCAATCGATTCCCCCGCCATCAATTGATATATGTTCAGCACTGCAGTGCAGTCCAGACTTATGAATGAAGTTTTATTATAACAAGTGACGCCATTATCATCTACTTCAATCTCTAGTAATGCTGCAGAAGATGAAGCTATGCCTACCAAGTATCCGCTGCTGATCTATATAAGAGTCGATGCAAGACCTTGTGATAGTTTCAGTGAGTTCATATAGGCTGCACAAGATAGAATGAAGAGCCGAGGGCGAAGTCGCACTGTGTGGACTTTGAAATGAGCCTTTACTCCCGGGACGGTCTGCGTTTTGACAGGAACCGTCTGCAAGGACATCGAGGGGGTTGAAATAGTTTCCTATATAGGCTACTGGTTTGCATGAAGCGGCTGGACACAGCGAGAAGATGCCGTGATGCAGCCGTAGTGGAACCTCGCATTAACGTGATTAGCTTCGAGCTGGCCTCCATTAGATCTGTCAATTGCCCATTATGTGTCAAATATAGACCTGTGGCTGCAGGATAGAGGTTTCTGCAGGCTAACCACACAGCCTGAGGAGCCTTATCCTCTGTTAGCGCCACTACAATAAATTAAGAACAATTTTTTTAATGAATATAATCATCAAGTAAGCTTACCATAGATAATAAAATGCATATAGAACTAAGTTAGACCTGGGAAATGCAACCTCAGACAATCTTTTCCTCAAACGAAGCCCCCCTCCGATCCTCAAACAGCATTTGAAATGTCAGAATGAGGCTAAAAACTGAAAATATAATCCAACAAACCAGCTCATTTCACGCGGTGATTGACTGGGTGTGAGGTGGTGAGAGATTAGACTGGCTGTCTCTCCCTCAGCGGGCAGCTTCTCTTTCAAGGTGTTAGCGCCAGGAACAGCTAATACCTTTTTTTTTTTTTTTTTTTTTTAATTCAGACATGGTCAGACTTGAGCGAACCTTCACTCTTTCCCTCACCCTGGTAGAAACATACATACATTTCAACCTCAGGGGCCTTGTCACATAAACATCGTTATTAGAGCAAACAAGTGTGTATTTAATATAAGCACTTCAAAATAATTTGCCTACAGCAAACCTGGGGCTAAGCAGCATTCCATACGGGTGGGGGTTGCTTTCATAGTGTTCTGTGTGCACCGTGCATGTTCACTACTTGTTGATAGAATCAGAAGGGTTTTTGCCCTCGAGCGAACTGGTGGATTTTTCCTGCAGACGAAGGTCTATGGCAAAAAATGTCACACACAATCTCAGCATCGCGCTTGTGTGCAGGATGCTCCACAACGAAGATTATGCTCTTTATTCAGTGGTTTATGTACTATCTTTTCTGTCAATAATGAAATGGATAAAAAGTAATGGATAGATTTTATCAAATGACTGAATGTACATGTAGATCGATTGATATCAGAAACTAGGAGTTGGACAATATATGCATCAATTTAATTACCTTTATAGGACATTATCATGATTGTGCTTTTTTCCATGAGGTGCTGTAGCTACTTTTGATTTCTGATCTTGTCCTTGTCTGTCTGCTGCATTCGAGATGAGTAATTTATGTTTCTAAAATGCGTGTTTAATATTGATTGACTCGTTACGTAAGGTCACCCGTGTCTTCTCTCTCAGGATGCTTCCTCCTAAACATGTAAAGCAGCTTTGTTCACACAAGAGGTCCCGAGAGGGATCCTGTTTGGAGGGAGAGAGAGATTAGAGGGACGGGGGGGAGGCAGGAATATACAGGCTGGGTTTAAATAAAAAATTCAGTGTAAAGGAGAGGGAAAGCTGGGGCATCGGAGAAGTGTTTGAAAATGGCACTTCTGCTCTTCCGATGTGTGTGTGTGTGTGTGTGTGTGTGTGTGTGTGTTGGACAGGCTTCAATAATTGACAGAGCTGCCAGGGGGAGGCGTACACCCACAGATTCCCCTGTATATGAGGGGCTCCTCTGCACAGACATGTGTCAGCACAGCGTCAGAAGAACCTAAAGACCAGGAGGATTCATGCTGTTTCTCTTAATATGCTAAATATAAAACAGCAAATGCAACTGAAACTGCAGTGTGGAGACATTTTCACAAACACTGATACGAACTTCCCACAACAGTAGATTCTATTGAGTTCGCAATATATAGGATGCATCATATTTTATGATCGTAATGGGTGTTTTTACATCTGCAGTAAATTCATGAATGAGAAAATGTATATTCTCCCACAGTTAGAAATAAATACAGGAGTCTGTTTTCTATGGATGGTGAATTCGTGTCAGGTTGCTCACTCCATTAGTTTGGTATGAAATAAAACATCCTAACAACTATTATAATGATATGGATCACTACGAAAGTTTTCACAGACATTCATGGTTCCTGCAGGATGTATCCTACACCACCTTGAAGTAGAGGTTTGTGGCTCAGAGTGAAATATCTGGACATGGATCGCTTCAAGTCATAAGTAAAAGAATAACATAATGTCAGGAGGATTTTCCATATTAAATTTATATTCAGATTTTATACACTGAGTAAAACTGAAATTTGGATTTGCATTTGCAAGATTTACTAGTTCCTGAAGGATCCATTGGAAGGATGACCTAAATTTAATCATTAAATTTAATAATAAAAACAAATAATCAAATACCTGCAGCATTAATTGCAAAAGGAAAACAAACAAATGAATAGTAATAATTAATCGGATGGAAAATTAAATAAATATGTGCATTTTCGTGTTCCCTACACTTTCTGTTATAAAACATGTAAAGGGAACATCTTATCAGGTGGGGTCTGTGGTTTAGCTTTTGTGAGTTTAAGGATCCTTGACATGAAAAAACAGCCCTAGAGGAGTGAGTCTCTGGTGGTACTAGCACCCCTAGAGGCAGGTGGCGGTACTGCAGGGAGAGAAAAATGTAAGAATAAATCATAAATCATGAAAAAAATCCTCCTTCAGATTACGTTCTCCCCTCATTGTGCAGGTTCTCACCAGAATGCAGAGAACCAGACTGACATGGAGTCTTGCGTCTCATTTACTAAGATGTGTGTGTAAGTTCTTCCATTAGATGAAAGTGGCAACCTGCAGGCAACCACAGCCCTCAGGGAACCACGACTCGCTGCAGCTGCTTTGAGAAAGAAGGGTTTTCCCTCCAGTCCCGCCGTGAGCTTGACTTTTTTAGTTTTTTCTTTTTCTGAAATATCTCAACTACTAATAGATGGAGAGATGATGAAACTGGTAAACACATGCATGGTCCTCAAGGGATAATTTATAACTCTGTTTTCTTGGCGTCACACAATCTCGTCAAAATTTCCACTTCGGTTTATGATCAAAACTGCAAAAAATGTGTATAGCCAAATTAATTTAGTGAACATGCTAAACATGCTAAACATTGGTATGTTGGCATTATCATTTTGACTGTTTTATCACGTGAGCATTTAGCCTCACAGAGACTTCTAGTCTTAAATAATAGATGCAAAAAGTGCACGTGTTGGTGCAGAAGTCTCACAAAATGGAATTGGACAATTACTTTTACAGTAATGTAAAGTACTACCTCATGATCCGTGCTATAGGAATGACTTAATATGAGCAGCGTACAGAGCTAGAATGTCTCATCTCCTTCCTGTCTCCTTCCAGCCGTCGTTACTATAATGAATCGTTATTGCTAATCGTTATTACTTTGGTCCATTTCCTCTCAGTTAGTGCCCAGATTGACACTGAAAATGCATCTTTCTTTACTCGGCGTCTTCTTTGCTCATTTTTTCCACTCTTGTCCTTTATCGAGCAGCGAAACGTTAGGAGGTCAGTGTCATTCAACCGCTCTACCTGGGGCTATTTTATTAAAAAGGACAAGCCCCATGGTATTGACTATTTTCAGCACATCTCTGAGCGGTTTTCTTCACTCGCCGTGAAGGTTAAAAGTTTCCTCTACTTAAAGAAAGTGTGTGTGTGTGTGTGTGTGTGTGTGTGGAAAAACAAGGAAACTTATGATCTGCTGAGTGCACTGACATTCACAGACACAGACTGAAGTCCCTCTCCGCTCAAATATGTTTTTCCCGTCATTGCTACGGTTGAATGTTTGAGCTTCACTCTGCAGAATGACGTGCACGCCGGAGTTTGACACCAGAAGCTTGTTTTCACCTTTCGGGCTGTGTGTTAAAAGATCGGATTTTACAACGCGAGCAGCATTTGTCACGTCACAAATAGTCTGAAAGCCAATCATGCTTCAATATTTAATTCAGACAAGGGTCACACTGAAAATATACTTCTCAGTAAATAGAAGACATCTTGTGTCCAGCTGTTAAACTTTAGGATGAAAGATATTTGCAGAAACATAGACTCTGATGTGCATTTAAGGATTCTAACTAAATAATTCCAATTAATTGAGTTAATCTCATATTAAGGATGGAAAATGATTTTTGATGATTTTTGGTTTAAAAAAATGCCAATGCAATCAACAAATAACTCAGACTACACAGAGACTTCCATGCAAAACTGTCTAAAAGCCTGCAATACCATGCCAGGCCAGTAGTTGGCTGACAAGCTCAATGTATAATATGCCGTCATCTTTCTTGTTAGATAGGATAGTTGCCATGTTGATGATGGTCAAAGGCCAAATCGGATAAAAGAAGAACTGCACGATTGGCGAGAACATTGTTAAAAGAAGCTAAGCGAGCTAAAAATGCGAAACATACAGCGGGTAATTAGCCGCAGTAATAAAGACTGGAGCTGAAATAGCAAAAAATGGGACCAGTAGCATAGAAACACCAGACAGGACTTCTCTCGCCGCTCCAATGATGGCGGGGAACGGCCCGATAGCTTTTGCACGTCCCCGTTTTTTTTGGGTTTTTTTATATACATCTTAAAACACGCCCAGAGGAGGATGTTTAAGTCCACCTGAAACAATCCTTCACTATCTCCCCCGCTTGTTTCGTACTTGTGTCCCCCCCCCCGTGCGTGAGACTGCCTGAAATATGGAGATAAAACAGCTGCATCTTAATCTGTGGGTGGCACAGGCCTACAAAGAAGGCAATTAGGTTTATAATTTACAGCTCCCTTGCCCTTCTCTATCCTTTCTTTTTCCTCCTGCCCCCCCCTTGTCTTCTCTTCACCCATAAATTAATGTCTTTATGTGTGTCGTGTGTGTGTGTGTGTGTGTGTGTTTGTGTGTGTGTGTTTGTGTGTGTCCCCACAGAGCAGCACGAGCATTTGGAGAGTACCTGTCCCACACACACCCTGAAAACCGAAACGGATCAGGTCAGCGTCTCTGCCATCCTGCCATTTTGTCCACCCCCCCCTTTTTATTCTGTTGTGTTTTTTTGTTGGTGTTTTACAGCCTTTAATCCTCCCTCCACCTGCTTCACCTCGCCCCCCCCCCTTTAAAAATGCCAGGCTGCGATCATCAGTGCATCACTCCAGCAGCTGATAACTGATGAAAGACGACGATAATATCCCGTGTCATCCTCACTTCGCCCTCTGCTGTCTATTCCCTTTTTTAGCTCCTTTCTGAGTATTTGAATTTATCTCCTGTCCTCCTCCTTTTTTTTTTTTTTTTTAATTTCTAGCCCATCTCCTGCGTGAAACCTTGGTGGGTCACGAACCGGAGTCACCGAGTGACACGGTCGGCCCCAACGACAACAACAACCACCTTTACCCGACCGCCGCCGCCACCGCCAAGGGCCCCGAGGACCACCCGGAGCCCGGCCCAGTGAAGCCCCAGCTGGGCCTGCCGCACCCGCCGCCGCCGTCTATCACCATCTCCGCCAAGCCGTCGCGGCTGGCCCTCGAGCGCAGCTTCTCGGCCGAGGAGGACGAGCAGAAGTGCGTGGAGTGCGCCCTGCAGCCCGCCCGCGTCTACACCATCACCACCCAGCACGGTATGCTGATGAGTGGCGGCCGGGGCAGCAAGGAGAGCCTGGAACTGGACGTCCTGAAGGAGAGGTCGGGGAGCGGGGGGTTGGGGCCGCGGGGCGGCGGTGGCGGCGCGGGTGTTGGCGGCGACCAACATCTCCACGCCACCTTGATCCAACCCTCCGTTTCCCCTTCCTCCACCTCGTCGTCCCCGACCCAGTACCACCACGCCGCCGGCGGGGGTCGCCATGGCAACCACCACCACAGCAACCACCACCACCACTCCGTCGTGGGCGGCGGCGGCGTGCCGTCGGGCAGCGGCGGCGGCGGCAGAAACCAGCAGCAGCAGCAGCAGCAGTCCCTGGCCATCGGCGGGCCACACCCCTCCCACCACATATCCCACCACCACTCCCACCACCACCTGTCCCAGCCCCCGCTGCAGACCTCCGTCAGCGCCCACAACATCCGCGGCTGGGGCGAGGGCGGGAAGGGCGAGGCGGAGTGCGGCGGGCTGGCCTGCGACGGCTGCAGCGGCCCCCCCTCGCGGAGCCAGGGCTCTCTGGACCTGGAGAGCGCCACCCGAGAGGCAGGCAAGCAGCACCGGCGCCTAGAGCGGATGTGGAGTGTGGACCGGGTGACTGGGCTGGAGAGAGGTGAGGGGGGGGGGGACACGGAGAGGAGGAGGGAGCGGTGCCCACACCAGCAGAGTGCCTTAGGGAGGGGGGGGGGCAGGACCCTGAGGCTGGGACCGAGGGTCTGCTGTCTGACCGGATATGAAATAGCATTTGAAATCTTTGTATCTCACACACAGAGAGTTAGATCCACCTGTTCCAGGTTCCAAAATACTAGGAGCTTTC
Source organism: Eupleurogrammus muticus (assembly GCA_036785175.1). NCBI lineage: Eukaryota > Metazoa > Chordata > Actinopteri > Scombriformes > Trichiuridae > Eupleurogrammus > Eupleurogrammus muticus. The sequence goes on along the minus strand of JAYKQN010000013.1, from coordinate 19,913,246 downwards.
TGATTTTTACTAAAGGGTTTATTCGATTTAAAATGTAGAGGCCACATTTGATAAAACACAGGAAATGACTGCATTATGAGTGAAGACAAACGCTCAACAACACTGACTGAGGATTAATAAGGTTAAGACTCAACCATATACCAGTGGCTTTATATGACTGGTCTGGCCTTGGTCACAGTGATGCTACTGACACGCTGATGGTTAGAAGCTATAAAAATGACCATGCTCACTGTATTACTTAGCACAGCTGAGGGAGATGAGAATGTCATAAATAGCGTAAATCACCAAAATACTCACTTAACAGATCGGGTGTTTATTTGAGACCAGGCTGCAATTTGGGTCAGAAGTTTAAGTCATTCCTGACAAAAATCTTGCACAGCAAAACTGGAAAATACGGTAATTTACTCCAATTCTTTTATCAAACCAGTAGGACTGCCCCATAACTACAATTTACAAAAGTAATATTACAGCAAAGTAAAACGTGCAGCATCAGTAGTCACATCATCTTTTTTTAATAAATAGACTCTGGAACTTCAGCTATTATTTGGTAATTGTTTAATCAGACTTTTTCAAACCTATTTCCTCTCAGGTCTGGGTTGAGGGTCTATATGTTGGCTGTGACGTGGTGGTCTGTATTTCTGACTCTTCGTCTCCCCATCTCTCCCCTTTGCTGTCTCCTCCCGTGTGTCTCCCTCTCTCCATTTGTGGAGTGGTGCACCGTGAAGTGCTGGTCCCGTGCTGTCATATATATCTAATATATTCATTACAACCTTTTTTTTTTTTTCTTATTCCTCCCATTGTAATTTTTCTCTCTAATTGCAGAGGACACCAACTGGTTCCCCAAGGAAAATATGTTCTCCTTTCAAACTGCCACAACAACCATGCAGGCGTGAGTATGCAACTCTCAAATACACCTATGGTGCATCTACTAATACTGTACCAATGGTTGTAACTACATCATGAATTTCATGCTATAAATCCATGCCACCCATTTTCCAAAGCATGCTATGTGTATGTGTTCGCCTGCCAGGTTTAGTATCATTTCAGTGAGATATAAAAAAAAAAAAAAACAGATTGCACATCCTCATTTGAATAATTGATGCATGGTTATGCAGTTGTGAGCACGCCATTGTTTGGAAAGCTCTCTTTGTTGGTATATTTGACATTTAGGCGGCTGCAAAACACGAGCAAATCATCATCAACACTCTCGCAAATGTGCAAGTTTCGGTGTTTAGCTTTCAGATGTGAATTATCCTGGGTTTGTATTTAGAAGACAAGCGATAATTTCTTAACTGGCAAGCTTATATCTGCAGTTTTTTTCATCCACTGAATTCACCTAAAATTGCATCCTCAAACCACCAAATGCTTTGCAATAAAGTAAGGTAGATGCATCTTCTATTTTATGGACTAAATCATGCAAAACCAACACCTCTTTGTCCTTTTTCCCTGTTGAAGGGTTTTATATGTGAGGGTCTAAGGACAGGGGACGTTGTGTTGCTTTTGTACAAGCCGTAAAGCCCATTGAGGCGAATCTGTGATTTGTGATTTTGGACCATACAAATAAAATTGACCGTATCTGTGTGAGTGTGACACTGAGCTGGGTCATGATGACCTGCAGATGGAATAGATATCAGAGTTGTCGCAGCCACTTCACATCAAAACGCATAATTTCTTTCTTTCCTTTTTTTCTCCCCATATCCGTTTATTCAACTCAAAACCTTTTCAATGACTATGGCTATTTTTGGCTCTTTCTCATTACGCCTTTCCCCAGTCTCCTTCTCTGTATTTTCTTGACTGTTTTTGTGTCTCTTTCTCCCCTCTCTCTCTCTTTCTCTCTCTCTTTCTCTTCTTGCATGCCAATTAATCTCGGACACTCACAACAGGATATCGTGAGTATTCTCCCCTGCTTGCTTCCTTTATTTATTATTTCTTAGCTTGCTTTATGTCTTCCCCCTAAACTGCTGAACCTTAACTTGGTCGTCCAACATTTAACTTCATTCGCGGGCTGGGTGTGTCACAGCTGAACACACACTTGGGTATGAAAAGTCAAAAAAAGAAATAGGCCTTTCTATTATGTTTATCTTATATATGTTAATTCATTGCATTTACAGCAAATGTGCTGTATCATGATATGTAGGAAGAATGAAGCTATGTAGTTTATCATGCTGAAACCTTTTCTTGTTCTGAGTAATTTTCTTTTTGTGCACATGCATCAGTAACAAATTCTCTAATTTTTTTCTCATATCAAATAAAAGAACAAAAAGGGGGAAACGTTTAGTGACGGGATTTTCATGCATGGATAACATCCTGTGTAATCCACTGCAGCACAGCAAATTCGGGTCAGGAAGAGTCAGGGAAACGTCCGTCTGTGGCTTGGCTGACCTCCACCCTGTCGGCTCACATGCACCCAGCAGCTCTATCAGTTTGGCACACACACACACACACACACACACACACACACACCGACCCGGGACACGGCACCACACGGAGTTTGGCCGTTTAGGATTGATTGTGGCAGTCACGTCGGCCCTCTAATCCTGTTCCACAGCCGTCGCTAATTATCACTGAATCTGCGCTGGCTGACTTTACCGTAGCAGCGATGGGACTCGATTGCAGTGGTCGGCTCTGGAGGGGTTTGTTTGGAGCGTTTATTCATAGCGTTAACACGTGATCTCCCGTGCCATCTGGAGTTCAAAAAGATTCCCACCATGAGATATATGTTCACAAAGTTCTGGAAAACTTTGGGGGATAAAACATACGAACATGGAAAACTTGGCGTTTCATACTTGTGCAGCTTCTCCAAACACGCCATGCTTAACTAAACCCAACTAACCCAAGCTGCTCTGAGAGGCTACCTTTTTTTTGGAACTTTGACTTTATTCTGTTGACCGAGCAAACCTGTGGCTGCAGGGGAACATCGCAGGGTCACTTACATCATTTCTACGCTTCAATTGTGGGTTTCTATGTGCAAATAATGCAGCAGGTTCGACCACTTTTGGTTTGATTGACAGCAGCGAGGTCCAGTAGAATTTTCCCATGATGAGACCATACTAATCTAAAGGCCAACAAGCAATGGCTTTCAAGTGACATGTGACATACAGGAAGTGTGCTACTTACAAAAATTGGGCATCGCTAATCCCCAAAAAAAAGAAAAAGAGGCTGTGTCGAAAAAGGTTTAAATAAATGTTCAGTGCTTGAATTCTTAAGCCATGAACTTACCTCTCATTAAAAATTAATGTGCATATTATAATAAAATGATTTAATTTATTCAAGATTCTTTTCTAGAATTTCCTCCTTCCTTAGTTTGCCAGTACAGCTGTGATATTGGAATTATATTTCATTCTAAATGGTAATAAAAAGAGTCTTGAATGCAACTTTTAGAATCATGGGGGTAGACTTTTTACATGTAATAAACAGGCCTTGAGAAATGTGCTTTTTACTCTTTTGTGAGCAGCTATTATAAAAAAAGTAACCTACACTATATATTTATGTGTTTTAATATATGTTATAGTTTGTACAGACGCATGGTGAGTAGCAGGGAAGCATTAGGAGGTGTGCGAAACGCAAACTGAGCAAAAGAGAATATCACCAGCCATGGTCTTTTCTTAACAGAATAAAAAAACTACTTCCACTACTTAGCCACGGGCTGAGTGGTACCACTTTGTACCAGCCAGAACATTTTCATTATTACAGTGGCTGATTGAAATAAATGACGCGTTTCCACAACTCTGCTGCAGCTCTTTTTGCTAGTGCAGAGCTTTTAAATACAAAATGTCCTCATGATGAATTAACAGCAGGTTGTGCATAGGAAGTAGTGAGGAAAATGTGTAGGTTTTGTTTGAGTGGAGCCACTTCTAACAGGCGGATCAGACTCAAAGCTCAACGTATATAAATCAAGCATCCAAGAAGAATTTCCCCAAAAAACAAATAATCCCGTTGGAGTTACATCTCAAGTGGAACGACAAAAAAAAGCAACACAAGGTCAGAGGAGCTGGATTATACTCTACTAATATAGGCTACACATGATCAAACACCAATGACTGAGGGGTGAATAGAAATGACCATTTATGCTGGTTTTGTGGAGTCAGAGCTGCTTCCTGCCTTCAACAGCCAATAAACCCTGCAGCTAAAAGCCCTGGCATCAACCTCCCCGCACGTCCTGCATCCCCCCCCTCATCCCTTTAATACTGTGCCACGTCCTGGCAGGGCTTTCCGGGGATTTGTGCAGAGAAAGAGGAGAAAGAGGGAACGGGATTCGGCAGAATTCATCCAGAGGTACGAACTGTCCCCCCGCCGGGCCGCGCTTTGCTTGAGTGCTGTTTTGCACTCTGTTTTTTTTTCTCCTCCTGGCTGTAGCTCCGTCGTCGCTTATATTTACAGCCCGGGTCTAATCTGACTAAGCCAAAGAGTCAGAACATAGCACTTGAAGTTGTGAGAACGTCAGCGGCAACTCTCAAAGAGAGAGAGAGGAGAGAAAAAGCGGATCTGCTTCCCGGATGACCTGCTGCAGCGGCCCTGATTCCTAGGCCGGATTTTCACTGCCAGCCACAGGGAAGCTGCTTTCTATTCTTAGACAATAGCTGAAAACATCAAAGTGGGAAGATAAGATATGGGAAGTATACGACTCAAACCTAATCTGGAATAAAATAAATAAACTCGGGTTGCAAAAGCCACTCAAGGCTGTGTTTGTATTCCCATAAAAAGTTTTTTAAAAAAAAGTAAAACAAGGCAACTTAAAGGAAGGAAAAGCACTTAGAAGACTTCAGGGAGAAGCTCGGTACCAAGTGGCTCTAACCCACCCACTCAGGCCCATATGCTCGGTCACACAGGGGCAGATGGTGAATGTGACACCACGCCGTGCGTCTCGATGCCTTTGACACGTCGGCGTCGCCCAACTGCGCCGTCAACGTCCTTATCGTTGTGTGTTGTTCCGTCAAAAGCGAGTGATCGAACAGGAGGGGGGGGACAGGAGCAAACTTTTAGGCAAAACTTTGCCTGTCGTTCCAAAATCCTCCATTTAACAGGAAATTAAACGCCTTTTTTTTTTTGCTTTTCCCCATGCAGACATACTTATAATACAGACAAGACATAGACAGTAGGACATATAGACATTAAAGTGCAATGCAGCAGCAAACATGTTCATTTCTTGACCATAGTATAAGTGGAGTAATTAGTACTGAAAACGTCTGTCCTGTAACTAACAAACAGAAAAACAATTGCCATTCCCGCCGAGAAAGTAATAAAACACTGGCTGTCGTCACACACACGCAGTCGGCTAATGCATCTACATTAGTGAAGACGTGGCCTTATCCCACGGAAACGAGCACGAGTCCTCAGAATGGAGCAGAAGATCTCCGGTTACGGAGCAGCTCTGGCCAGGCCGAAGACAAAGGGCGATCCTCATCCTCCCGTAGATAAGGCTGCTGCTGTGTGCGTCTACCTTTGTCTGATTATCAGCCATCTGAGCTGCTGCTGCCCATGCATGCAGTTCCTCTTACTGTATCTGCTTTCCACACATCACTCAGGGCCTTGTTCATGGAGACGGATACGCTCTCGTTCAGTATCTGCGCTGCTGCACAAACGCACAAAAGAGCGGCCAAACTCATTTTATTATTACTGCAACAAGTTGATGGCGACGCCGCTAATACTACAACTGCTACTTCACAATATAGAGAAGCTTTAGCAACACCGAAAACTCAGAGAAAGTTTCTTAGCTTAATAAAATAAATAGACGCAGACAGGAAAGATTAAAAAAAGAAAAAACTGAACTGTAAATGAAAAGTAAATACATTTGCAAGCACACAAGTATGTATATAATAAAAATGTTCCTGTGTTTTATATAGTGATTGGTAATTATGAAAAAATTCTAGTGTGTGAGTATATATATATATATATATATATATAGACCTGTCAGATCATCTGCAGCTGGAAGTGGAGGTGGACATGGATTCTCTCTTATTTCCCCTCTTTCTGTTTAAATCTCATCAGTTGTCTCCTCCTGTGGGCAGCTGATGTTCAAACACGGGGCGGAAAAGACCTGTCGGAGTGTGTTTAAGCTCCATGTCTCAAAGTTGACAGTCATGTCGCTCATCCGTTTGCTCTAGTCCTTATCAAACAATAATTTTGGCACCAAGAGTTTGCAGTTAAATATTTTTTTTTGGTTGCACTGCTGGAGTTTTTTTCCAATGCAAAGCAAGGATTTTTTACCATGAGATAACCTATTTCTCACACAGAAATCACTAAGAGTGTAGACTGAAGGCTTGGTGTGTGGATAATGTGTAGACGCTACATGGCAGGGATGCAGGAGATGAAAAAGGATATTTATTATGGAGTTTTTTGCATCACACCAGGAGGCTTTGCTGGTATTCAAGACGATAAATGGATTTCAAGTGGAACATACCACACTGATGCACAGTCTTCATATGTAATAACTTACAGTCATTGTCATGTTATTATAGGGGATATGAAATTCCTTGTTGATTTTATGTATATATATATTGACTTAAGGTGGTGTGAAGGAGCCTTGTTAGTCTACTACATTTTAACAATGAGGATAAGAAATCCGAGGATGGAAAATGACTTGTGCACGATCATGCAACCAGTAATAGACCAGAAATCGTGTTACTACTAAATAGTGTGACTATTAAAAAGTCATCACATCTGCTATCTCTGCAATTACTGCAAAACAAAAAATATTTCCCGGTTATGTGGTTTATACACCAGAGAGTAGTCCGATGTTTATTTCTCATGTGCATAATGTCCCACTTAGCACACATTCTACCTTCTATTCTTAAACATAGAGCAATCCTCATTAACAATAGTGGCTCGCTCATGTGTATTTAGCATAAACATTTGAGTTCTCCAACTCAACAACATTATATTATAGTTATTCTAATGCTCTAAAAGAAAATGGCTCAGGCGCAAGACAAACAGAAAAGTTTAGGGCGGCATCTCTATTAAAAGCCAATGGAAGGACTGTTTTGGTCGTGTGGAACATCACACCCACGTTGCTTCTGCGACCGGTATTTATTCCACTCACGTTGACAATAAAAACGTATACATTTACCACATTTGTCTCTAATTATCCCTTTTTTTTTACCCCCGTTATAAAAAGAATCTCGAGACTAAACCGTTGTCTTATTGTCTCGCATTGTTGTGTTATTTCCCGCCCACTTCTTCCCCCTTTCCTCGATCTCTTCTTTACGCTCCGCTTCTTCCTCATTTTCCCTCCTCCGCTTTGATTCCTCTACCCACAGGAACTTCCGGAAGCATCTTCGGATGGTGGGCAGCAGAAGGATTAAAGCACAGAGTGAGTCAGAGATGTGTGTGTGTGTGTGTGTGTGTGTTCTCCCCGCCATCATCCGTGTGGTTTCTTTATGTGTGTGTGTGTTTTTTTTGCATGTGTGTGGCTCTGAACGCTGCTGCTTTAATGGAATTTTTAAATGCTCTATTACGTTTTTCCTGGGAGTTACATGTTCAGTCTGTGTGTGTTTGACTAGTCCGTGCATGTGTGTGTGTGTGTGTGTGTAAGCCAGAACTGGAGACCAGTCTTTTCCTGTTTGCTTTGCTTTGAATGATCAGATTTTTAAATGTTGTTGGTTTTAAAGTTTAAAAAGACATTTTTTGTGATTATTCTTCAACGAAAGGATGAGTCCATTTGTGCAGACGGTGTCGCTGGCGGACGATCCAGAAGAAGATGATGTTTGCAAACCTATTTTACTTTTTGCAGTGGAAAAAAAAATGAGGAATTTGTTCCGTTTTTGTTAAAGCTGCCACGTTATAATTTATCATTTTAGAAAAGGTTGCTTTCATTTCAGAAAACTGACATACTATTAACGCATTATTCAGAAACAGAGGTTGAGCCAAAATCCTCTTGCTGCTGGTGGTCAAAGTTCCAAACCTCAAACTCTTTCTGCTGCAAGAAGAAACTCCTTCTCTTGGAAATTCATTTCTTCTTCTTATTCTCCTTCCTACAATTCCTGCATATCTGCTTTGTGCAAACTGATTTCTCCGTACTGTCACAGAACACGTTGAATAAAACGCACAGCAGTGATATCGCTTCACTCACAGCTGGTACATCTACAGAAACCGACCATCATAAAGCCTCCTACAAAAAATAACTTTTCAGGTTAGACTTTTGGTTCTTTTACACCAGGAATGTGTCTCTACATCTCTAGATGTTGCATAAAGCTATGCTGGACAGCAGGAGTTCACATAAAAAAACAATAACTGAGCCGTGACCCTACGCTTCCGATCCAAATTAGTTTCCAGCCAGCTGACCAGTGACCGCCCCCCCAACTTATCTACCTGCCAAACCCCAAATATACCACATTTAGCACTTGGCAGGTGTCCGTTTTGGACCCTGCCTGGGATATAAATGGAAAAAAAGGAGCGTTACTTGAAACGAGCAAGCTGGTGTCTGCAGGAAAATTAGCAGAAAAGCTTCAGCCAGGACCCGTCAGTCTAGAGACTACAGAAGCCAAAGAAAAAAAAAAATATATATATATATATATATATATATAAAGTGCCGTGAGCGACACTGTTGATTAACAGTGTCAAACACTTTCAAGAAGTCTAAAAATAGTCAGAGAGCCCAGTCATTACTGTTCAAAGAGGAGCTAATTTTATTAGGAAGTTTGTAGCTCGGCTCTATCTGTTAAACAAGAGCAGCAGGGCACTTTATAATAATGGTGTATTGAACGTTAGCATTTGTGTGTGTGTGTGTGTGTGTGTGTGCAAAGTGTGTGATTGCATTATTTGTAAGTGCAGGCATTCGTGTGTGTGTGTTTGTGCAGAGGAGGGCTGGCACTGTGGCAGTATGTACACTATATCTGTATAAATATATGAGTGTATACGGTGGTCGTCTAAGCGTACAGAGCGGGCGTGCGGGGTTGTGTGCGTGTGCATGCGTGCGTGCACGCACAGTGTGTGTGCACGCTGTGTGTGTATGTGTGTGTGCGTGACTATTTCTCCTCGCCTGCACTAGCGTTCGCTGAGCGTAGATCCGAGAGTTTCAGCCGTTCCTGGAGCGACCCCACTCCCGTCAAGGCCGAGTCTCCTCATGAACCCAGAGACAGTGAGTGGACACGAATTCACACACACACACACACACACACACACACACACACACACACACACACACACACACACACACAGCTTCAACTCCGAAGTAACCACATTTACACATTTTTCCACATGGTTATTCAACTATAATCTAATCTGGAGTGATTTTTCTAAAAGCATGCAAGGTGCTGTGAGTAATGATGGCTTTAAGCCTGCAAGACTTTTATTTTGAAAGGAGAGAGCAGTAAGTTTGAACCTGTAAGAGGTATACTCCTCATTTAACTCAAGTTAAACTACTATCAACTTATCTGTTACTGTAAGTTACCATAAATTACCAAATAATCGTTTCAATTAACCACCAGTTTAAACACAGTGTGCAGATGTATATTTAATAGTCTAATTCATTATAATATAAAGCAAGACATGACCATTGCATATTTTTCTTCTATTTTTTTTGTAAGTGCATCACTGTCATTCATAAATGATGTTAAACACCTTTTAGCAAGGTATTGCTTAATTGTCAATCACCATGGCTCCTGTGCAGCAAAAAAATAAGTACAACTAGAATTTTCACGATATGGAGCGTAAAACTTGGAAGAAGCAGCCATGAGATGTTCAACTACAGTATTGTAATTTTACTTTTGAATTAAAGTAATTTTAGTAAATTACCATATTTTTCAGTTTCACTGTGCAAGATTTTCTCCAGGAAAGAGTTAATCTCCTGATTGCTTATCACGACAAATAAACGCCTGGGCTATTATTAGGTGATTTACGGTAAATGAACTATCTTCGCAGTGAGATATGTTTTACAGATGTTAACTTTAAATGTTTAACTCTCCTCACTTGTTGTCAAATATTCTGACAAAACACCTGCAGTGAAACTCATGAATCACGCAGGTCCTCCCCGTGTAATCATAAATTATGGACCTGTCCCTTTGTGCCCTCACTTCTTGACTTGCAGATTGATTAAAGCGTTGTGCGTTTGCTTTGTGCTCACTCAGTACTTCTGTCATTAATTCCCATACTCAGGTGGCTCATGTGGAGTTGAAAGCCACTTAGTATAGTGAGCAATAAAAAACGTTCGGTAATCAACACGTTGATATATGAGCCGACCTAAAGCTGCAATGAAGCCAAATCGCCCACGGCACTAAATTAAGGGCCATCAGTAAATTAAAAAAAAAAAAAAAAAAAAAAAACATAATTCATAAAAATATGTACTGTACCTGACAAAAGTTTGGAGTTTTACCCGTTACAATGAATGAAAAAGTCTCTCGAATTGACTGGTAACTAATATGTCAAAGGAACAGACTAAGAAATTATATTATATCATTATATATATCATATATAATGACAGCAACTATGTAAGTTGGTGAAATTTGAGGTATTTTACTTCAGCAGTGGTTAAAGTTAGACAGGGTAACACTCTCATTGATAGTTTGATAAATTGATAACTATCACTACTAGTTAATAGATATTAGTAAACTTAATTAATGAGTTATTAATGACACCTTAAGTGTGTAAGTGCATTTTGTTTAGCATTTTTAATGATGCCTTATAGATAATGAATATACCATTAATAAACTGTTAGTTAATTGGATATGAATGAACTGTTAACAGTTTAAATGTATAATTATTCCTCATAGATAGTTAATACACAACTTAGATGTTAATAAGTTTTAACTATTAATGACACAACCATACCTTAACTTAGTAATAGATCATATATAATAATATAAGCAATTAGTGAATTACTTGCTAATGACTTCAACAGTTAGCAATTTATATGTTTTTGGGACGTTATTCTAAGGTTGAAATTATTCCTTATTTATTAATTGCTGTTATATAAAGGAACAGTTGCAACTTTAGGATAACATCCCAATAACATATATAAACTACTACCTGTTAATTAACAAGTCATTAAACAAATAACAGTTTACTAATGATCTATTACCTAGTTATAATGGATTATTAGTATAAAGTGCTGCTACAGACGGCTGTTATAAAGTTTGTCTGCTATGACGTAAGACAACAACAAGCACCCTGGAGCTTTCTGTTGCATAAAGGTGACATTTTGTCATCGTGCTTTCACGGGCCCGTGTCTGGCTCTGGCAGATCAAGGGCAAACGAACAAAGAAAACACTCCTCAATCTACACACACACACACACTGACTGTCTCTGCTGTTCCCTCCGACCCTGTCCATCTGTCTCCCTCTGAACGTGGGTCTTCACGCCCCCTTTTTCTGTGAGTACGCGTTTCGTCTCAGTCCGAGTGTGTACGCTGGTGCTGCGTTCGACGCGACGACGTGTGTGAGGCGTTTCAGTGTTTTTTCTGAGAGGCGTTGGAAAGGTGGATGAACACGCACCTTCTGCATGTGTCCATGTCTGAGTGTGAGTATTGTGTTGTTTTATTTCCCCTCCACCTCCATTCCTCAGCGTTTCTGTTTCAGACTGTGATGAACGATAAATGAACTGATGGCGTGGCGCTGTCTCTCTATCCTGAGGGGAAACCTGTTTTTTTCTCTGGAGGAGCAACATTAATTGTCACCTCGCTTGTCATTTTCTTTTTTCTCTCCTCCATCTTCAATTCTCATTTTCAACTGTCAGGTGTTTTCCCCCTAGAGGTTGTGTTGTAATTGGATAATTTGCGGAAAGTAAACTAGAACTAGATACTGGATTTTTTTTTTATCTAATATCAACACAGATATTTTAAGTATTGCCTCTTTAAATCAGCTATCTATATTATATATGACAATGACTATTTCTTAATGGTTTAATACATACATTTTCTCTTAAATTTCAAAATAGGCTTTGATTTAACAAAAAAACAGATACATACATATTTCTCCCTTTGCGCCACAGAATGAAAGTGAAATGAAAGAGTAGCTGCTCCTTTCTCCTGGTCAGAATTAATCACCAAACAACGTGAAAAACTGAAAATAAATAAATAAATATTATCTTAACATTGCCATCTCATCTCAACCAATTAAATATATTAGGCCAACATCCTTTACAACCTGCAAATGTCCATGTGGCCTTCATGAAACTTCTAACTGGAAAATCTGAAGCTGCTAAAGATTTACAGATAAACTCTTGCACACATCTTTGTCCATGAGCACCACCGGTCCAAAAGAACCTGTGCACGTCATTATACGTACATTTTATACATCAAAATTGTATTTCACATGTGAACCATTTACCAAAGAAATATAGAAAAACATACAAAGAAATGTCTAAAACCCCAAATTTTTCGTATGCAAAATAATATATGAATATAAATGCACATAATAATATAGGCACAATTTTTCAGCAACAGCTTCACCACAAATTGAATCTGATTTCCATCACGCTGAGTTCTAAGTTCTCCGGTTGTGTTTGTACCGATCAGCATTTCGCGTGTCCTCTCGATGACGTCCTGCCCGGCCCGTTATACACCTGCCAAATATTCTTCTGAAAGCGTCTGCCCTTTTTTAGCGAACGGCTTCCAAGGACGACTTTCCCAGATGGTTCATGTGAAACCAACCATCTGGTGTGTCGGGTTCACGGAACAATGGCTTTGGAACAACCTCGGTATTTAAGATTTTTTTTTGTGTTCTTTTTCACAACAGACATTTTGTCCTATCATGAAGAGAACGAGTGTTATTTATAGCATTAACAACAGAACGCTTCTATTTGGGTGCACCGGTAAAGCACAGCAGCACTGGGATGGAGCATAAAGAAAGTAAATGGAACTCAGTCATTGTTATTATTATCATTTACATGTGTGCTTTTCCTACTGTACAACCCCTAGCAAAAAGCATGGAATCACCAGTCTAGGGCCAGCACTCACTCAGACATTTTATTCTGCAGAACATGCATGCATCAAAAGCATGAAACAATAATGACCTCATTCAAAAGTGCAACTCCTTGACTTCCATAAACACTATATGAAATGAATAAAAACCAAAAACCTGCAGGACCAAGTGGATTTCCAAATGTATGGCTCCAACAAGAGAGATAGTTGTCTCTTGAAACTCATCACAAATCAGCATCGGACAAGGTGATGATGCTGGAACTTTTGTTTGGTGCCGTTCCACTCGATTTACAAAGACGACTGCCTTAAAAAAACAACCAAATTTCCACATTCCTTGATGATATGGGGCTGCATGTCAGGCAAAGGCACTGTGGTCAAATCTTCACTAAATACATTGACATTTTGGACATTTTTTCTGCAACTGCAATCAAACAGAGTTTTCCACTCATCAGGTCCATGTCATAAAAGCCAGAGGGGCTGCAACTAAATACAGTGCTTCTGAATGGCAAGAAGCTGCACTTTTGAATGACTTCATTATTGTTTAATTCCTTTGATGCGAGTTTGTTCTGCAGAATAAAATGTCTGAGTGAGTGCTCGACCTAAATTGGTGATTCCATACTTTTTGCTAGGGGCTGTAATATGTAAAAAAGATTTATTATACAGTCAGAATAAGAAGAGCACATATAAAGGATCTAATAAAGCACTTTTTGTAAAAGACATAATCTAAAATTAATACAAGAAAAAGAAAATTAGCAATGCAACAGTGTGTTTGCAGTCTCCTGCAAGTAATAAACATCTAAATATGTATGCAAGTTACAGCCTTAACAATGCAATGTTATCAAAACAACAAAAAATAATTCAAAGTAATCCAGAAATCAGGATTTCTTCTGGATCTTTACTGAAATGTTATCGTCTGTTCATGGCGCCATTCTTAACAGTCACTGAAAGTTTTACAAAAATCTGTCAAGACCTTTTTAAAGTGTTTTGCTAAATATGGACAGAGAGACACAGGCTAACACATAATGTCCTTGGTGGAGGTAGTAATAATAATAATAATAATAATAATAATAGTAATAATACATGCTGGAACTACACTGTTCATCCATCTAACAATAGAACTATTGGAAAATGATGCTCAGGTAAATAAACACAAGAAAGCATGTTATATAACAACTAAATATATAATAAAGTGATCAGCTAGTGTATGGTAAATATATAATAAACATGGATGACATAATAACATCTGCAGTCAAATGCACTGATGTGTGATTTATATTCAAAAGTTCAACGTTAATCTTGAAATGTTGAATTAATTCTTGACGTTTGGACTTCCTGTCTGACCCTTACAGGAAGAGTGCTTTTCATGGTGCTCCCGTCGTCATGTATTAACAACTATTGACCCGTTTTACAGCAGAGATTTTACTGTGTTGGAGCAGGGAACACGTCCATGATGGCTCCGGTCCATTTAAGTGTCCCAGTAAGCCATGAGTAAGCATGCAGGGGCAGGACCCTGAAAACTGGCACAGCTGAATGGAACGGAGCCACCAGTAATGATATTAGCCTTTTCCTGCCTTGTCGCTGTGAAAAAGGTTTATTCTCCTCTTATGTTCTTTTACAGCTCCACACAGAGCCATTGTTGCGTCCACAGAACAAATAAGTCTGAGGCCACGTTAATAAATCCCCCTCTGGGTGTGAAATAATTCAGCAGCCGTCCGCGGATACAAAACTACAGCTCATTCAATTATCGAAAAAGAACTTCACCGAGGAAGTTGAGAACGGTTCGCGTGAGTGGACTCGACCGAAGAACATTACGACATCGATCAATACACCAGTAAATGTTCCGATGCGTTTCTCTAATCCAAGATTATACAGGCCCAGGATGGTAGTTTAAATGAGTGACAATGGAGTTTATATACGAGGGAGTACCAGAGGTCTTTGGCATTCATCACTTTATCAAATGAGACTCAACGACTCTGCAAATCTAATTCCTATAGTTTTTCCCCCCTAAATTCCAGAATCATTTTCCTGTGTCATTGCCATTAATAAGAGCTCCATCCTCTCTCCATCCCTACTAAAGTCAACCCTACTTTCACACCCAGACTACCTCTCTCTCTCTCTCTCTCTCCTCCTCACCGGCGCGTTGTGTCTCTTCCAGGTGGAGACCTGCAGACCTCCTGCAGCACCCTCGACGAGGGGGGCGTGGACGACACCCGACTGGACTGGGAGGAGGAGCGGGAGATGGAGAGGCTGGCCTGCGAGGGGGACGACTTCGTACCGCCCAAAATCATGGTAGGACACCGGAATTTATTGGTTAATGATCTGCAGGTAATTAATTAATTACAGGGGCATTTGGATGAGGACTGGGGGCCCTGCAGGGACCTTGAAATACAATACTAAATCAATTATTAAAGTATGTGCAAACAGCTTTAGTCTGCTTATTTTCTAAAATCCAAAACATATAATAAATCCACGCTGTGAATCAACCTGGGGTATTGTTTTCGATTTTTCCGATTTTCCAACAGCATGTGTTCATGCTCCAAATCAAACAAAACAAAAAGGAAATGACACCGTGGTTTTAGTTTGTACTTGGAATCCTCGAACCCTAAAGAAATGGATCATAACTCGTGTTTTTCTCTTTTCCGAAACGCTACCATTTCCTTCCCTCACCTCAATCGCTCCAACTTTAAGCTGATCTCCTCCAAGGTGCCCAAGGCGGAGTACGTTCCCACCATAATCCGCAGGGATGACCCCTCCATCATCCCCATACTCTACGTGAGTCCGTCACGCTGAAACGTGGACGCTGCTCTCCAATTCTAGCAATGTGCTGTGTTAAATGATGATTAATGCTGATGTTTTTTGATACTCAGGACCATGAACATGCAACTTTTGATGACATTTTGGGTGAGTAAAAACTCTATAGAATGCTCTATAGAATGCACCTTTATTCTGGAGCCTGTGTAATAGTCTAAATCTTATCTGCCATCGAATCGCCCAAAATAAAATAAAAAAACACCTAGACGATTCACAATGACTCAAATGCATTTTCAGAAACTGGTTTCTGCAGCATGTTGCTAATAATGCATTACACCTACAGTAAGTAATCCCCAGAGTTGCCCAGATAATAAACTCTGCATGACACCAAGCTCACGCTGAGTTCCTGCAAGGACATCAATGAATAATTAACGGATTTCAGGCGTCCATTGTACGGTCTCTCATTCATCTGTTGATTCATTTCAAATACGCTGTTGAATCAAATTAAACACTGTCTTTTATTAGCATCTCTGCTGCCTATTAATAGCTACACCTGTACCTGAATTCACCCCCCAGAGATTCCCTTCATGTTCATGTTTCTCCCTCTCCCCATCTTTCACATCAATCCGACCTTTCTTCTCTCTCGCTTTCTCAGAGGAAATAGACAAGAAGCTCAAAGCCTACAGGAAAGGGAGCAAATTCTGGGGGATGCTCATCTTTTGTCAGGTGAGGAACCGTGAAAGATGAAAATAAACATTCCTTGTAGAGTTGTAGGTGGTTTAACCCCTTTACCCACTGCACTATTGTATATGAATCATAAACAGAAACAGGATTGTGTGTTTGGTGTGTGTGTGCGTACACAGCAGCGTTTGAGACGCATGAAGTTGCTGCACGAGTCTGTTCTGCAGAAGAGAATTTCCCCCAGAGTCAAAGCACAGAGCTCTGCCCCATTATCTAACCATTTAAGATGTTAATTAAGCCGAGCCACATTAGCAGTTATGAGACGAGATGTGTGTTATATTCTGTGTGTGTGTGTCTCGCAGGGAGGTCCAGGTCATCTGTACTTACTGAAGAATAAAGTGGCGACCTTTGCTAAGGTGGAAAAGGAGGAGGACATGAGCCAGTGAGTTACCGCTGGACCGCTGGGTCCGTCCATGTTTAATGAATATTCCAGAGCCTCTCAGCGGTTTTCTGTGTGTGTGTGGGGGGGGTATAAAATAGTGTTGATGCTTTTTAAAATTGGGAAAATATACCTGACAATTTCATTATAATCTAAATAAGGGATGAATTTCGTAGATAATCAGCTTCTGTTCATAACCAATTTGAACTAACAATAACAATAGCCTATATATTTTTTCCTGAGACGAGTCATATATTGGCCTTTACATCATATTAACCCTTCACTGTAATTTTTGATGTGGGGGATAGTCTTATAGCAGCTTCAATAAAACTCCATCTCAATTTGATCCAATAAAAATGATGATGTCTGTTTCAGTATGTATAACCTGGCAAACATCCACAGTTGGAGGTGGATGGTTAGATTAGAACTTTTGCAAACTCCATCTTTTTTTAAGAAAAGCTAAATTATTCCCAGTGGAATAAGATAATACCTACTCAATATTTGACTGGTACCTGTTCAGATTTAATTTTGAGGACGTTGCTCATCCAGACACACGTGGGGCGTTCAGGGACAAATCAGTCACACAACATTACAGTCTGCAGGCAGAACGCCGGTGACTGCTGCCTTTGTCTTTATTCAGATTCTGGAGGAGGCTCAGTCGCTTCATGAGCAAAGTGAACCCAGAACCCAACCTCATCCACATAATGGGATGCTACGTCCTGGGCAACCCCAACGGAGAGAAGGTAAGACTGACAAACGACCAGCGAATCTCAAACACTGTGGCTTTAACCAGAAGTGACTGTGCAGTCGTGACATTCAGGCAAACTTTGTGTGGTCGCTCCACGCCAGAAAGGCACCTCCAGCACGGCCACGTCACAGCGAGCCGCGATGCCTCCATTATTTACAACAAGGTCGCTGCTGAATTACATGTTCAAGACCTACAATTTATGCGCTGCATAAACCGATTTAATAACTCCATATGCTCAAGGTTTATAGACGTTTGCTTCCTGTTCTCTCGTCACTCCAGCACAGATTTCCTCACGCTGTCCGCGGTGCCGTTTTTCCTGTTTCCTCGCGCCTCGCTTTTGTGCCAATTTCCCTGTTTGCTGCCCTCTGCTTTCACATTAAATCTCACTGGGTCTGTTTCCATCTCGGTGTGTGACTGAGTCACCGTGTCATCCTCCTCTCGCCATCTCGCTCTCTTTCCCCCACCTGAGAGACTATCGTCTCTTTCTGGGTAATGGATGGATATATAAAGCACAACGCCATCACACATGCTGAGTGACGCTGCACTTTTCTCTGCCACACACACACACACACACACACACACACACACACACACACACACACTCTCTGAAATGTCTTACAAAACCATAAAGGCACACACTTATTCAGCCTAAATCCATAAAACCAGTGTTCCTACAGGTTTCAAGTTAAATTCAAGTCATTTTAAGACCATTTGTATAAATCGTAATATCTATTTAACAGGCCTACAGGCAAAGAAAGACATTTTTGGGTCATTTGTTCAATTAAATTAAATGCTTTCTTCAGCCATATAAAATAGTTTTTTCACTAAAACCTGTAATAGTTAGGGCATTGTGAGATGATGTACTAGAGCAAACAGTGTAGGGAGAAGTCCATGCATTCATTTTGAATGAATATTTACGTATTAAATGCATACTACATCCATCCTATCTGTCCAATATTCATTATCAAATAATGAGACAACTTGACTGCAGCTTCATTCCTGAGGTAAATTGTCTCAGTTCAAACATGATTATTAACCACACGAAGATTCTAGAACACAATTTTTGACAGGACATAACACTTTTAATTAGGCTATGTTATTTGATGAATAAGAAATAATAGCGGAGAAAGTGATGCTGCCTGAATTATAAAACCCAGATATCAGAATTCAAGACTTTTTTGAGGTATTATTTACACATTCACACAGTCAATGCTTTTTAAAGACCCTGCAGGAACCCTGTTGAACCACTTTTAAACAAGCAGCACAAAACAAACACCCACACAGAAGTAACAGGGTTTTTTGGAGTTTGGACACACATGCACGCATCTCTTCACTCACATTCGTAGATATTTGTACATCTGCGCTTAGAGGCAAAAGCCTGAAATAAAAAAAAAAGGTATTGAAGTGCATGTTTAAGCTTCTAAATATCACCATTGAATTGGGATTTAGCTTGAACAGCACAACAAGAACCTGAGTATGAATTGCATTTTTACAGCATCTGATCATAAACAGCTGAACGATGTAAAATACAGATGCTGCATACGTTGCAAAAAAAAGATGTTGCTGCTGTGTTATTTGTGGAAAGAAGCACAGCTGCCCTGTGAAAAGTCACTGCTCGGCGTCACTTCATTAACAAAGGCCACGCCGCCGAAGAAACGTAATAGCTGTTGTTTGGAAACAGCCCGCGGGACGCGCGAGGATGGAGAACAGCAGGTGAGCAAGGTCAGACAGGCAATCTGAAAACCTCCAGAATTCAGAGCATGTCTTTTCGGTTTCATCAGCACAAAAAAAAAAAAATAAATAAAAACCTGCATCCGTCTTGGCAGGCGGCCGCCGCCCTGAGCCTGTACGGAGCCGCCCAGGACGGAAACAAGCCAACACGCGGCACATTAGGCCAGATCTGTTGTTCGCCTCCGGCTCTCTGCGTTTTACAGACGAGCCACGAAACCTGCGTCTCCTTCCTAAAATAAAAAAAAAAAGCTCTCCTGGCAACCTGGCACCCGGCCGTCGTCTTTTATCCCTTTCAAAGGGTTGTAAACACAGGGAAGGAAAGCGGCGTCCATTTTTAACAGCACAACGTGAAAAACAACAGATCCCTTCTCACCAAAGTCTGGCTGACATTCAGTGAGCTTCAGCTTCTTTTAACGTGCACAGCATCATGTCGTTTTATGTAGAAGTGCAGCAATAATTCTATTAATCGATCAGTTGCTAACTACTACAGTAATCTCTAACTATTTTGATAGTTCTCAAACTGATGATATCAGTGTTGTGGACTGAAAAAAAGACGTTTTAAGTAGAATGTTCCAGGGAAACAGTGATTTTACACCATTACATGAATCCTTTCAATAATGGCCTATGAGAATATAGTTAGTTGCAATTACAACTGTCCAAAAATGGTAAAACAGTACACAGTAAAATGCAAAAAAACCTGCAAAATGTTCACATTTAAGAAACTGGAGCTTGTTATGTTTGACATTTTCCATGATGAAGTTCAGTTTTACCACCAAATGTCATTGGAGCCTGAGTTTGGATCTTGATGTCTTTTATTACTGGGGGGAAAAAAAAAGGATCTAGGATGATACACGGTAGCATTTCAAATCCTTTCTTAATACACTGAACCCTTCACGTATTCGTTTGATTTTAACCTTCTTTCTTTTCATTTCTCCGATCAGAAGAATGGAGACAAGCAGGAATCTTATTTCCTGTCCTGGTTTTAGTTAAAGCTGCTAGAATAAAAACTGATTTAATCAACACCTGAATGCGTCATTTCCTGCAGTATAAAACCTTCAATCACGACCAATCAAGCGTCTCTTTTCACTATAAAGCTCGGTTTATATTAAATTAATGTTTTTTTCCCCGTAGAGTCGTCATCTCAGGGTGAACATAATGCCTATATTTAGTTTGTCACGACCTGATTCAAACTGATATTTCCATTTCCGTTATCTCGGGGCGTCATTTCTGCAGAAGCCAAGGTATGAAAAGGGGGGGGCAGCCGTGGGACTATAATATATGAGCGTGAGTAATTTCAGCAGTGTCGGAAATTTGAGGCTCAGATTTAATTTCCTCGCGCTTTAAGACATTATATGTGACTCGGTAGCTCACCCCCGTCGCTGCCGTCCTGCTCCTCCTCGCCGCGGCTGCGGCTGCATGCTGCCGCGTCCCCTGGATGGATTACAGAAGCGGATGCATAAAAAAAAAAAATGAGATAAAGAAGGCAGATGTTTCCCATAAAAAAATACTGTTGGACCTCGATACCACAGACCTGTGCAAGTAGCAAGATGCACACACACACACACACATATTTATATATCCATGGTGACATTTTACAGTGGTTTCCATTCACTTGTGCTTCTACTTATTTAAAATAAATCACATGCATCCTTTCTTATAACTAGTGTTACCTTCCAGTTACAACTGTTCATCGTCTTTTTCAGTTTTCCACTTAGCATGAGAAGCAAATACATTCATCCGTTTTCTCTTTTTGCCACTGCTCTGTGATCATGAAATCACCCTAAACCATGATGAGAGTTTAGGGAACTCACTCGTTTAGGCTGTTTTGTTAAATAAAAATGTCTGACATGAACAATCATATCAGTGGCATGAAAAAAAAGTGATTTCCCAACTCGTGTTTGTCATTCTTAAACGTTTCCTATCAGCGACACGTTTTAATATTAATCAAAGATTAAACAGGATGCAGTTATTAAATTAAGGTTTTTATTATTAAGGGACAGAAAAAATAACACTGACCTTAACTCAGGCAACTGAGGTTTGTAGTTCTTTGGACGTTGTTCTCGAGGCTTTTTGTGACTGCTAGTTCTCCACTGTTCCACGTTGACTATTTGTGGATAACGCCTCTCACTGTGTTTCATTTGAATCCAAAAAGCTTTATAATGAATGAATTTCTTCTTGCTTCTGAGGATCTTTTGGTCGACCTCATGTTGTCAGGCAGCTCCTGTTCAGGTGACTTCTTGGTAGAACAGGTGTGGTAGCAATCAGGACAGATTAAACCCAGGTGTGATAAACTACACATATTAGTTTTAACATGGGGAATGAAACGGGTTCAGATTGATTTTTTTGTTCCTCTCTAAATATTAAATTAATCCACACACAGGAACTATACACATGATACCAACACATATTAGCAGCATCCATCGAGACGTGAGGAAACGAAACGTGACATTCTGCAGGTAAAAAAGCATCGTCATAGTAACGCAATGTCCTAATGCTCAACTCAAACCTGCATGTTAGCAGCTTATCGCTGTTATTTTCTGCCTCCTCTTTTGCTTCTGAGGAAGATGCACACTCACTCACACACACACACACACACACACACACACACGCGGATGCATTAAAACACCCAGTGCTGCCTCCACCTGACCACAGATGGAAAAATTCACTCAAAAAACAACAAGATTCATTTTATTATAATAAAAGCCAACAGCAGATGTTAAAAAAAAGTTTGGATGCAAAAGCACCTGCCCCCCCCCAGGTCCAAAGTGGGGGGGTCCAGCACCATTGTTCAGGTGTCTATGCTCCTCGTTACCTCGTCAGGATGAATGTGGACAGGTCTGTTTGGCAGGAATGAGCTGGATTCATAGCCATCATTTGTGAGTGTGAGTGTGTGTGTGTGTGTTGTGTTGTGTCTGTCCCCCCCACTGTGAGCGTATCCAAGTGCCGTAGGATTAATTGGCGCTCGCCTTCTTATCTCGGCCCGACAGCTGTTCCTGAAACTGAAGAATCTGATGAGGCCTTATTCCGTGGAGTTCGAGTCGCCGCTGGAGCTGTCCGCTCAGGGTGGGTCCGAGCACGCGGGCGACCCGCGTGTACACGTGTCTCCACTTAGACACCCGGCGTGACCACGCCAAATAAACACCACGTGTCCGGCATTAACATCTGGAGGAGGAATTTTCCTCTACAAGTTTATTTACCCATAAGAACCCAGACCCATTTATTCTTAAAGGAAAATGATACCATAGACCAAGTGGGACACATAGAACAAGCTTTTTTCAGAATAACACTTTTTATTCCCAAAGATCTGTATTTTTACATATATGTAACATTGGGCACTAGTGGTGAACATATTCCATATTAGGATGATTGTAAACGTCACTTCGGGACTTAATGAGTTAAGTTCAGGCATAAAAGGAAGAGTCAGAGGGAACCAAAGTTCTTGTTGCACCGTTACCATTGTTGGACCTTATGGGGATAAGAATAAAAAAACACCAAATTGACTCAAATCAGGAAAAAAATGTAAATACGATTCATTATCTGCCAGTGAAATTATGATATTCTATTCAAAATTGGACTCATTTTAACAGAAAAATGATATTTTCACCTGTCAAGATTTCAGTTTTTACACTTCCCTCCTCTCCTCCCTGATCCATATTTATTAAGTCTCCACACATATAAACATGATATATTTTATCAGCAATTTACACAAAAACTACAAATAAATCAATTGGAAGGGTACAAAGGTATAAAAACTAATTATAAATGTGTAAACTGAACTCACAGTCGAATCAATGAGTTGCACAAGTCCCCGAATCAAATCACAGCGGATGTTTGTCCTTTACTTATTTAATCATCCCCAGACAAGAAAGTCAATATTCAATGATTCGCTGGATTACCTTAAATACCAAGTGAGCTGCAAACTAACGTTTATTTTCACGATGGATTAATGTGTTAATCAATCGATGAGTTGTTTGGTCTATGAAATGTCACAACATTTTACAAATGTTCCCTTTAATTAATTAATTAATTGGTTTAAGGGCAAATAAACTAAAGTAACAGCAACACCTGTAGATGTCCTGCTGCATCCTGCTGATGTGAATCACAAAACTTCTACATTACTTATATAGATTTTTAATTGAATTTTATTACTATCACCCATTACTGTAAATACAACTGAAATAACAGTATTTGATTGATTTCATCATACAGTTAATCACCTAATTCTGTAAATACAACTAAAATCACAGAATTTTTTTTATTTTATTGCACAGTTAATGACTTTATACTGTAAATACAACTACTTTAACAGTATTTAATTGATTTTATCCTACAATTTATCACCCAACACTGTAAATACAACTGAAATTGTAAGTATTGAATTGATTATCATAAAATTAATTAACTAATACTGTAAATACACCTGAAATCACAGTGTTTCATTGATTTTTACTGTACACTTAATAACCTTCTA
This sequence comes from Eupleurogrammus muticus, assembly GCA_036785175.1. NCBI lineage: Eukaryota > Metazoa > Chordata > Actinopteri > Scombriformes > Trichiuridae > Eupleurogrammus > Eupleurogrammus muticus. The sequence continues at coordinate 19,889,572 of JAYKQN010000013.1, read as the reverse complement.
CTGTAAATACAACTAAAATAAGAGTATTTAATTGATCTTATCCTACAATTTATCATCTAATACTGCAAAAAAACTGAAATAACAGTATTGAATAGATTTTGATCATACAATTAATTAACTAATACTATAAATACAACTACTTCAACAGTATTTATTTGATTTTTACTATACAGTTAAAGACCTTATTCTGTACATATAAAAAAATAGTGTGTTTAATTGATTTGAATTTATCACCTAACACTGTAATTACAACTGGAATAACAGTATTGAATTGATTTTTATCATGCAATTAATTAGCTAATACTGTAAATACACCTGGATTAACAGTATTGAATACAATTTTATCATACAATTAATTAAATAATACTGTAAATGCAACTACTTTAACAGTATTTAATTGATTTTTACTGTACAGTTAATAACCTTCTACTGTAAATATAACTAAAATACAAGTATTTAACTGATTTTATTCTACAATTTCTCACCTAATACTGTAAATACAACTGGAATAACAGTATTGAATTCAGTTTTATCATACAATTAATTAAATAATACTATAAATACAACTACTTTAACAGTATTTAATTTATTTTTATTGTACAGTTAATAACCTTATACTGTAGATATAACTAAAATACGAGTATTTAATTAATTTTATCCTACAATTTATCACCTAACGCTGTAAATACAACTGAAATAACTATTATTGTATAGATTTTTAGTATTGAATAGATTTCATCGTGGAATAATCAACCAGTAGTGTAAATACACCTGAAATCACAGTGTTTCATTGATTTTTATCGTACAGTTAATCACCTAATACTGTAAATACACCTGCAATCACAGTATTTAAGTTAATTATGTTTTTACAGTAATACACATAATAGTGTAGACAAAAGTACAGAATTCCTAATGTAAAAAATAACTGATGACTTTCTGGATAATGGCTGCCAGGTGATTATCGTACATTAGAAGGTAAGAGTTTATGGTTATTTATGCCTGACTCCACGTTGTCCTCCCCTCCCCCACTCAAGGCAAAGAGATGATCGAGATGTACTTCGACTTCCGCCTGTACCGGCTCTGGAAGACGCGCCAGCACTCCAAACTCTTGGACTATGAGGAGTTTTTGTGACAGCGGAGCCCGGCCGACCGCCACGGCGAGTGCCACGAGGAAGCTGTCCGAACTGACCAAATGACCACACGTTCGCCCACCGCAGCGCGAGACCCCCCCAACTCAGCGTCCGGCAGCCACAGCCGCACCCCCCCAGCAGAGGACCGGGCGAGGAGGAGAGGGGGCGGGGGGCCGGCGGCCTCCGCTCGCCCCCGCTCCCACAGCGAGGCTCAGGCAAAGACACACGACAAGGGCCGGAAACAACAAAAAAACGACTAAACTACATCCCTCTGCCTCTTTGGTTTGAAAGCAAAAAAAAAAAAAAATTGAGATCAGTTCAAAATGTGTAATATTAAAAAAACACCCAATTTAGTCACACGTGGACTTCACCGGAATCATTCCGTCATAAACGTGGTTCTGTGGTTTTTTGGGACCGGACCTCTCAGAGTATCTCAGACCCCCCGGAGACAAACATATAAGTATCCATATGTCGATGTGTGTATATACCACGTAAATATCTAGCATAGCTTTAGTCATGCAAATAATACTCTATATGAGAATAATGATGCATCATTTATTTTTGATGTGCATTGTTGTGCAGTTTCATATGGAAATACTTTGGAATAACTCAGGTTTTAGCCATGAAGTAATTAATCTGTTCATCTATTCTATCAAGATATTGTAATCCTCATCACCACCATCGCTTGGAATGAATGTACTATCTCTCTGGAAACGTATCTTTGAGGAATTCAGCTTCGTGTTTTGGTAAAAAAAAAAAAAAAAAAACAGGAGAAAAAAAAAGTACAAAGTGCTGATTCTGTGTGTGTGTGTGTGTGTGTGTGTGTGTGTGTGTGTGTGAGTGCGGCTGCTTTCCATGTTGAAAAGAAATAACAAAAAAAGACATGCAGACGTGTGTTATTTTATTTCCGCTCCTCTGTTAAAGCAAAAATAGTCGTTTATCACTTTCATATCTACGATTTCTCACGTTTTTCTGTCACATACCCCCCCTCACACACACACACACACACACACACACAGATTATACTAGTATAACTCATGATGTCAAGCGGGATGCGACGAGGGCTGACCCCTACAAATCCACCTGATCCCAGATTCAACTGAGATTCTTCAAGTTTAGTTTTGTTTTATTGGTTTGTGCGTGTGTTTTTTTGTTTTTTTTTGTCAGTGTGCATTACAATAACAGGATAAACTGATAGAAGCTTACAGAAATGCACAGGGATTAAGTCGTTTACACCTTTTTTTGTGTGGTATCCTTAATAAGCCTTTGTTGAAGAAGAGAAGTTTTGTTTTATTTCAAAGCAAGAAATGCTGTGGATTTATTTAAAAAAAAAAACTTTCAGGCCTACAGTTTTTATTTTCAATCTAACGAATAACTCCGATCTTTAAAATCATTTAACTTTTTTCTGGCGTAGGTTGTTTTACTATTTAAGGAGAAATAAAGAAGCGGGCCCGTCCCGTCGGAGAAGAAGCAGAGATGTCTGTTATTTCATAGCGGGGCACTGCCGTGGATTTATTTCAGACTTTCATTTTCATTTGTTTGTTCATTTACACCTTGTTTTTAATGTTTAAAGTGAAATAAAAACGATTAGGCTATAAGAGCTCAATTTAAACACCAATGTGCCGCCCGTCTCGTTATTCTGACCAGGGGCGAGAATCCCATTTCATTGATGGTGTGTGTGTGTGTGTGTGTGTGTGTGTGTGTGTGTGTGTGGAGGGACAATAAAAAGTCAATAAAAAAAAATACTATAGTACCATAATAATCTGTCCTTATGTTGTTCTCCTTGCAGGTTTGAGCCCTCAAACAATGTTATTATAGTTATATATATAGTTATAATAGTAGTTATATATTGAGATATTGTAGGATAAATCATTTGCATCCTTTGCGCTTGTTGTCGATCATCAGGTCTGATCTTAATCTGCAGACTGTTAAAAATAGCAGTTTAGAAATGGTGGTTTGCATTTAGCATAGCTTGCATTGTTAGTTTATTTAACATTACTATAATATTTAGGATTATTTCTGTCTACAAAGATTTTTTTCGTCAAAGTCAAAGTCAGGTTTTATTGTTAATTTCTTCACATGTACTTCTCACTATCCTATGCATTCGCACGTACAACTTTAAAGTGTGAGTGAGCAAGACGAGACAATCCTAAACAAAGTCCTTAACCATAAATAAAGTGCAGTAGCTTAAGGCTACTTTTACCTAGTGTTGCTAAACTAAAAACAAAAACCAGGTATGACAAGACAAGCCATAAGTACCACAAGCCCAGTACTCACATTAGCAGGGTCTGACCAGACTAATCCAACAAGACGAGACGAAACAAGCTGAGTGCACTTTGAGGTAGTTGTTGCTGCAAATGTGATGGCCTGTGCAATAAAAATATAAATATAACAGCAGCAAGTGTGTGCAATTTTGCATATGCAGAGTCTCAGTTTAGGTGGGGGTTGGGGGGGGCTTATAAATATGTCGTCATGACCGATTTTCTGAGAGTCAAATCTTCTGAACGCTGCTTCCCGTCAGGGCCGGGCCTGGTCGTGGGAGACGTCCCTGCACCTGCAGTGCAGCAGTTGCAACCAGCTGCTCCCTCACAGAAGGTTCCGGACACTTATTCGGCCTCCGTGAACGGTGCCAGCTGCTCTCGCCGCCTGCCAAGCGCTCTCGGCTTCTCTGAAAAAAAAAAAAAAAAAAACGACAGAAAAACGAGTTCCCATCGCCTCACCACTCCACCGGGCTGGGGTCCAGTCCGAGGAGGGCCGGGGACCCACTCTGGATTAAACAGAACCGCCTAGAGGTCTGAGCGGTTAACAACCTGCTGACCCGAGATGTCTCAAACATCGGAAGGATAGTTAAATGTGGAGGCAGAAATCCAGCAGGAGTTGTTTATTTTACACTAATTAATAAAGATTGATTGGTAATAAGAATATTCAGATTATGTATAATTTAATTAAGTCATTCCTTTATTTAAGTAGGTACCTTATTGTAACTGAAAGATTATTCTTAAGTCTCCATTGTCCATAATGACTTCAATGACTTGAGGTTTTGTGAAATAATTTTTATTGATAAATAGTCCAAGCATTCAGATTCTTGCTTTCCTGTACAAATACCTTAAAATTTTGAAGAGATATTGCACATTGTTCATTTGTACCTTTAATTTTTATGACCAATATCTTGAGTTCTTCATCAATTTTAAGGCTTTTTGTAGCATAATTCAAATAGTTCTTTAACATTCCATAGCACAGAATTAGCAGCAAGATGTCTGCTGTTGTTTGATCTTTTAATAATAATGTTATTGTTAATTAATCTTTTATTTCTTTAACTGTAAGACCTCTGTCTTTGGAAGCCAGAGATTGCAGCTTAAGCGATTTATGTGCAAGTATTGTTCCCGATGAAGGGATGATGTTGTAAAAAGTGACGTCTTTTCAACTTTGACCTCATCAGCAGCAGCTGTTCTAAACACGCCCATATTTCAGCCATGATGCACAGAATGTGAATGAAATCCCTTTCGCTGAGCAACTCCCTGTTTCTCTACTGGTTTTCTACTCAGTCAAGCACAGACAAAAATTCTCTCAGCCTGAGACACGCAACTTCTCAACAGATTTATAATTTAGCGGCGCTCAGCTTGTCATATTATGGAGCCTTTCATTCCTGCAGAAACATTAAGCTGCTGAATTCTCTCACCAGCTGCTGCATTTAATGGAATATTTGATGCATCAATTTGAAGAAAAGCAACAACTCAAAAACATTTTCACCAGGAATCTGATTTAAAGATGCAAACAGTCTGTCTGGGTGTGTGCTGCATTATTTCATCTGTTTATTTAACAGGCAGAACTGGAATCTGACAAATATGAAGCTCCACAATCACTCAAGTTGAAAAGTTGTTTGGTTTATTTATCTCTTATGATATGAAGGATTGGATTGTCATGATAATACGAGGTATTTGAGGTTGTAAGGTTTTGGGAAATATCAACATTTTCAGTATCGACTAAATAATGCCAGTCTAGTTTTATTAATAAAGTCCAAACAATAAGTCTTCTGAGTATATTTTCAGTACATAACGTATTGAAACCAGTGAATTTAAGGTTTTTTTTTTGTGATTCCTGCTGACATTGTTATTAGACTTGACAAGTGATGAATTGCAAGGGGTGAATACACAATACAGAGGTCACTTGAAAAGCTTGGAAAGCAACTTTTCTACCCACCCTGCCCCAAATACACAAAGAGTGAGAGCATCTCTGCATGGTAGGCTGGAAGAAGAAGAGGCTAGTGTGTAGAAATAGATCATGCATCACATATATATATGTGAATATATGGAAAGGAAAAGGAATTCCATTCTATGTAGAGTAGAAGCCTCCATAGTGAGGTTCAGCCTCACTGCCAGGAAATAAATTGTGATCGAGAGAGAGATATTCAGACAAAAATCATGTATTTTGAATCATTCGGTCTTAACGGCAACTCAGCTATGCAAAAATGCAGATAAGGCACTTTAGCACAGGGACGTTTTTTAAGCGTCAGGACCGTTTGAAGCAGCTTTATCTCTGCGTCACAGCAACGCTTCCGTCTCTAATCTCCGCGCTCCACTTCCCCCTGCGATCGCCCGCGTTCTCTCCTCTACTTCTATTAGAATGTTAAATCAGCGGAGAGTTTGCAAACATCACTGACAGCTTGTCAATATTCAGCTGTAATCTGTTTAGGGCCATCTAGGATACATTGGGTACTAATTGTCTGGAGGCTTTAAAGTTACCTTTAACAAATTCCTCTTTCACTTCTCTGCTATGCGGCACACTTACATGACAGACAAATAAGAGGAGATATTGACTGAAAAGTAATACAAGACAGACAGAAGATAATATGAAAATACATATGGCAACCGTAAATATTAATATAGAATATCAACAATTACATGCAGTCAAAGTTTAACAGTTCATCTTTCGTTCGTTCAACTTTCATATGTGCAGGATAGATGTTAAACACTACGATTTGTATTATGTTTTTTCTTCATTTTGTGAGATACCTGCAGTTTCCAAGTGTATGATCCAACTTGGTCTAGTGTTTAAAAAGTAAAGTAAATCACAATAAATCGTATTATCAAATCGCAATATTTCTAATAAAAAAAAATGCACATGCAGATTTTAAATCAGCTCTCAAGTGATGCAAAATTATCACATGTGGAGGTAATATGCTGTGGTTGCAGCATCTGAAGCGTGAGAATTTTAGCGTCATGATAGAAAACTTGATTTCAGAATGCAGCACTTTGAGCTTTGCTATTTTTTTAAATTCTATAGACAAACTGACTTTGATGAATTCAAAAACTAGTCAGATTAATAGATAATAAAATACCGATAAGATGGACATGTGTGTGTGTTACATACCGTGCTCAAAGAACACAAGTAATCAATAAAGTTATCTGCTCTCATCTCATTGCAACCATTTAAGCTTGTGGAAGTTTTACTTCACATCTTGTAAAGTCTCACAGCTGACCGTTTGTCTTCATCATTTTCCAAAATGGGCCCGATGAAAAGAGATAAAAAATCGTGCAGCAGTAAGTTACAGCTATATGCATACGGGGATATTTAATGTCTCAACTTTACGGTTTCCAGCCCCTAACTCAGGATTTTATGACATCGTTTGATCGTAATAGAACGGAAATATATAAACTTTTACAGCAATAATTAGTGGAGTGACAGTCTCAGACAGAAAACACATTTAATGGTGTTATTTTTATGCCCGACGCTACACTTCTCCTCATATATGCTCGATAAAAGCAGATGCATCACTAAAACAAACAGGACAGAGTATTCGCATGAATAGCCTACAGAAATACTTATTTTCCAGGCTGTGACCTGTAGTCTGCATCACAAGCACACAAGCTGCTCATCTCTGTGGCAGCGAAGAGTTTAGACACTTCCAATAATGATCACCCCAAAACCAGGAGATACAGAACTATGTTCTATATGAGGCCTGGCAGCTATTCACCAATAAAGCATGATCAACCACACCACAGGGAAAATACCAGATGCATGAATCCATCTGATATGCAGCAAGCAAAAAGACACACCAGATAATTATTGACTGAAACATCTTAAAATGAATGCCTTGGAGCAGAGAGTGTCTTCTGATGAGATGTTATATAGTGTGATAAGCTGCAGATGACCATCAGTACATATAAGGTCAATAATAAGTGTGAATTAGTGTAGAAGCAGCGTGAAAAACCAAGTTTAGATGTCATGGTATGACATTTTAAATGAAATATTTCCGCAATGCTCAGCAGGAATGTGGAGAAAATGTGAATGTGACGACCTGGAGCCAACATGAGAGAAATTACCCTTAAAGCGATGCGGCGAAATTTAACCAAAGACTTCAGACGTTGATACTGTATTAATGTCCGACTTAACTATCCATCCATCCATCCATTGTCTATCCCGCTTATTCCCTTTCGGGGTCGCAGGGGTCTGCTGGAGCCTATCCCAGCGCGTTAAGGCGAGAGGCAGGGATACACCCCAGTTGGTCGCCAGCCAATCGTGGGGCACACACACCATTCACACACCATTCACTCTCACACTCACACCTATGGGCAATTTAGAGTTTACCAATTAACCTGAGCATGTTTTTTGTATTGTGGGAGGAAACCGGAGTACCCGGTGAAAACCCACGCAGACACGGGGAGAACATGCAAACTCCACACAGAAAGGCCCCAGACCCAGGCCCAAGGCGGTCTTGAACCTGCGACCTTCTTGCTGTGAGGCAACAGTGCTACCCACCGCACCACCGTGTCGCCCCCGACTTAACTAATTAACAAATATTATTAACAAAATCTACAGTTTCAAGGCTACAGTCAGTCAATGTTTAATGTTTTTAGCAGCCAATGACATTTTCTTAGCACAAAAATCTTCTTATTTAGGTTTTCGCTTGTATAAACTGAAGTAAAATGAAAGCTCAATTAGTCTCATTAGTAACAACTGGGTACTGTATCATGTCAATGTGGATGCTGCAAAAAATGTATTCATGTATAAGTATATATACATGAATACCACAAAACACAAAGCACAACTGCTACACTGTGCTTAAAATGTATGGAAACTAACTGGCAGCAATTACCTACAAAGTTACTGTAATTATTATTATTATTTACAGTAGAATACAGCACTTCTGTTTGCAGTATTGTTTTTGTACTTTCACTGTAAAATAAAAAAATACTGTTTTCAGTTGCATTTACACTATTACGTAATTAACTATAAACAAAAACAATTAAATAGTGGTATTTCAGTTGTATTTACAACATTTGGGGATTAATTGTAAAATAAAAATCAACTAAATACTGGTATTTGAGTTGTATTTCCAGTATTATGTAAATAATTGTACAATAAAAATCAATTAAAAAATGTGATCTCAGTTATGTTTACAGTATTAGGTGAATAATAGTACAAATTAAAAAAAAACAGTTAAATACTTTGATTACAGTTGTATTTAGAGATCAAGGTTACAGCTGTAGATGGCCCGTCCCAATATGGCCGTCGCTGAGGGGCGTCAACGCGTAGCCCTGCCTACCCACTTGGTTTAGAACGGCAGATAAACGTAGAAATTATGCACAAACAACTTTACTATGTAGCCTGGGCATGCTGTCAAACGTTAGAAAGAACTTACCTCGCTGAAATGCACTGTTAGCATCTTGTTAGCATCTTGTTAGCATCTTCTCCAGGTGTGAAGATGCGTTTGAGGTCGTTCGGTTGATTGTAAACGGACAGCACTGTCACAGCTGATTTGAGCCGCACATGTGTATGTATAACTTAATTGTCCATCATGATTTTAAATTGATAGCCTAGATGTTTTGTGAAATTATTTGATTATTGAAAAATAGTTTAAGCATTCAGAGTCTTGCTTTCCTATGGAAATACGTTGAAAATACTAAGGGATAGTGCACATTGTTCATTTGTACTCAAATTCATAGCACAGAATTGGCAGCAAGATGTCTGCTGTTGTTTGATCTTTTATTAATAATGCTATTATTAATAATCTTTTATTTCTTTAACTGTCAGAACTCTCCTGTTGGAAGCCAGAGATTGCAGCTTTAACAAGAAGACTCCAGACACTGAAGAGGAGAAATGGCTGATAATGAAAGAAAAGGATCCCATAAAAGTGGAGCGCTCACCTGCAGTAGTAGGGCTTTGCATGCAGCTTCACAGAATGCTGAGCAAGCGCTTTGTTTTATTGTTTGAGTGCAATTTGTGCTCCTTTCCTACCTCTGGCAACCTCCAGCAGGTAAACAATTATCCAAGGATGACGAGTGAGGGCTCGGATCCTTCGCGATCAGCACTTCTCATTTGCTGATGTGGGGCTTTGGGCTCCCTCATGTACTCCATAAGACACCAGTTCAGGACCTTAAATACCCTCTGAACTGCATTTCCAACAATCCTATACAATAACATGTCATTATTCTGCAGTGAGCCGTCATTTGTTAAAAGGTTTCAGCCCCGGAGGTGAGAACAAGCCCCATTTTCTCATGAAATGGTGAGCAAGCCCTTAGTGTTCAAAATATGTTTTTACAATGAGATCAAACACATGATTTCACACTGTATTATTTTAGGTTTATATTCGTTGATATTAATGTAATATTAATCAGAGGAAAAGCATCCAATATAAACCCTCTTGCATTTAAGACAGTTTTTTCCCCTGTTTTATAAAAGAGCATGTAAGCTTTTGAATTAACTGAGAACCAATCAATTCTTAATCCTCTCACATGGACAGGATTAACTGCAATGATGCACAATTAGCACAAGATGTCAGTGTGGCGCTTTAATTCTCAAGATGTGTAGTAAAACCACTGATTTTCTGGAGGGTGAAGGCCAAATTTCTTTGGTGTTGACACATTTTAAAATGCCAGCGTTAAATTAAGGCAACATCAAGGCCGTCAGGGACAAATATACAAATATCTTGTTCTTATTGCAGCTTCAGTGCAACTTTAGAGGTGCGTTTGATTTCATCACTGAGTGGAAAAAGCTCATTGATAATATTCTACTGGAGATTTAGTATATAAATGTCTTTGTTAAATAGACAATTTGCAGTTTCTCAAACCCCAATGTCAAATTTCTTATTTTGTCCTAATACAAAATATTCAGATTTGAACTTTTTACTTTGTTCCTTTAATCAGAGTTTACATAAGATCAGCATCTTGTGGCAATGTAGAGTAACTGCAAGTTAAGAGGAATAATTTCTGTTTTCCTCTTAAGAAAGCCTAAATTTACCATAAAATGCTCACCTTTTCACTGTTACTGTTAAATAATTAGTGATGCATATGTTGTGGGAACTGTTCTACACATAGTTTAAAATAAAAAAAATAAAGTTTAAGATAGTAAAATCTGAAGTGGTTTAAAAAAACATATAACAACAAAAATATACATGCGGCTGATGTATAAATTTTGATATTGTTGCTGTTAAATAAGGAACGAAATGTAATTTTCAGGCTCTGGAGACCAGTGGTTGAGATGTTATGGTGCACAGCACACACTAGTGGTCTGTTTCTGCAACTGTCGACTTCACAAAACTATCCAGGTCAAAAGCATTACAGAAAGGCAATTTTATTTTATTCAAATGATGAACAAGATACAGTATGTATAGAATAATTAATTAAAGGTCCCGTTTGGTTGTCAGGGACCTCTCATGCTATGACAATACAGCGCTATGTGTTCAGTATGTTGGCATGCATTTAGAGGAAAAGAGCCCCCAAAAGCTCATAGTAAAAATAAATTACACTACGGAAGGCAAAAAATCATGTGAACAATAAAGGTTAATCACTAAACCAGGCCATTCTGATACGAATGGACAAAGACTGTTTTGAAACAAACTACCAGTTTAAATATTGTATGTACTGTATAAAATATTTATATTGGCTGCACCGTCACCCTGCATTCAGACACAAACTGTTCTCCATTTCATCCGTCTTGGTCATAGAGGGGCAAAAAGGGAAGTATCTGTCTTATTATACTCAAGGTAAAAAAAAGTGTTTGCTTTATCTTAAATAACATTAAATCTAAAATAGCAACTTTTACAGCGTAATCAGTCATAAATGTGTGAAAAGTGTTTTTAACATTTTACATGTAAAACAAAATTAAGGCCTTCCTGTCTAAAGTCATGGGTATTCTATCATTATAAGATTATTGGCTATTATTATTGAGTTTAAAACAAAGGAAATATGCTTCAAAAGTATGATAACTGCATTGAAATCTAAAGCCACAGGGTCTGTATACATGCTGTGTGCTGCAAGGCAGAGCACAACTCAATAACATCTTTCTGGAAAAAACAATAGGATAGCAAAAATAAATTATATTCAATCAATCAACCACATAGAGCTTTACTCATCCGGCCTCTGAGAGTCAGGGTGTACCACTATACAGAGAAAGACACGTCATATATGCATAGTACTTGTCTTAAAAACAGACATACAGTACAATTCAGAGTGACATGCAAATAGTAAGTAAAAAAAAAATTCCAAAGTCCCTTTTTCTTACTTCAGTTATAACTGTGTGGAAGCATTACATGTTATAATCAATATTGTGTCAATATTCTGAGACACATCCAGTGACTTTATCTATACTTACACTAACATCTTTGAGAAAATGGAGGAAAAAAAACAAATGAAACTGAAGGAAAAAAAAGTGGAAAAATGCTAATTTACTTTGGGATCATATTTAAAGTGAAGCACTAGAATAAATACAAAAGCAAAATTACTTTATATTTCATTGGGGTATTTGCAGAGTGGCCTACTACTCCTAAAATGTTCTGAATTTCAACACTCCTACAGATATGTCGTGCATAGATTTGTACAAAAAGTCTGCAGCTGCACTATGCCTCCGTCTCAGAATTTACTGCAGTAGCCGGCTCCTAATGGTTCAACAGTGAACAAATAGATTAAAGGTTTGAGTTATTTAAATTACTACACTTACAAAAAAAAATATACATATTGCAGTTTTTGGTGTTGTGAGAATGTGCGATTTTAAAAATACAAAACAAGTAAAACAAATAAGGACATTCGCAATTTCAACTTGAGGTTTCGAGTTCGGTTCATAGTGTATGAACATCCTCTCAGAAAAGTATAACAGACATACAACACATCTAAAGCGTGTTCCTCATCATCTCGACATGCAGTCTTGTTTGTCGATTTGCACTTTGTATGATTAAAAAAAAAACTATTTTAACCTTTGCGGACAATGGCTACAGAATAATGTGCACTATCTCCATTAAAAAATGTAATGAATCTATGAATTCATTATAACAAACATACAAAATATTATTGTTCACCTAACAAAGACTCACCAGAAGCACTAGCTTTGCAACATAATAAAATCCTAAATGTTTCTATGCTTATATCAACCGTTTTTAAAGCTTTCTATCGTAATAGTAAATGGGAGACTTAATAAGAAAAAGCCAGTAGTAAAACTGAAAAAAAAGAAAAATTGCATCAAACAAGTGCATCTATAAGTGTGTGGATGTTTAAATAGCTTATACAGTGTTTGCAACTGGGAAAGGTAACACATGCATTCAATGAAGTAAACATTTTTTCCACTCCCTTTTTTTACATTTTGGGAAAACTGTACAGATTCTTTGCCATAAATATATTACAAAACTGGGCACTGCCACTCTGAGGCAGAGTGAACCAGACAATCATTGTCAAGAAAACCTGCTCTGCTAAAGAGAATGTCAAGGTGATTGAGGGTGGAGACTGACTCACTGACTTACATAACCATCGCTCCACATCCCACCACCACCACCCTCTGTTTCCTGTGCCCTGTATACCTGAAAGAAGTGTCAAGTAAAGACAAGGAGAAACAGAAGTGGCTAAACTACGGTAAAATGCAAGTCTGTACAGTTGAAAGCCTGAGACAGAGCATGCTAGGACCAAAAAATGCATGCAAGATAAAGAGGAGGCAGTACATTGCGCAAAAGGGACTGAAGAAAAAAGGTTCAAGATTCAGGAGGATCCTCTCCCAGAAGGAATCCACGTCACAGTTAGAAGTCTCGCAACCCCAAAAAGCCTTGTAGGAGGAGGAGGTGGAATAAAAACTTTAAAACGGGGTTGTCAAAAGTGCCTCAGATCCTTCGTTTCTCCAATTTTTTTTTTGTTTCCCTGTTTGCCAATCTCGTCCACCTCCCAGGAAACATGAGTAGGTGTAGGCTGACAGTAAAAAAACTGTAAGTAAAGGGGCGTCATGCTGTGTGCTTGCAGGCAGACGGATACCAGTGTGCATATTAAACCCCCCCCGTCCGCATCAGGAAAGAACCTCATCCTCTCCCACGTAGGGCAAGTCCATACTCCTCATGCCATCGCCGCTCTGCTGTTTCCTAAGTAACACACCAGACACACGGCGTTAGTCAAAGGGGGCTGCTGACAAATCCTACATCACTGTGCAGAGGAGGAAGCTGCTGATTAGCTCCATTTAGGAACCGCCGGAGCATGTCGTTGACGCTGTTGCTGTTCCTACTCTGGAAAAAAATATCAACAAGAATGCAAGGAGCTGGTGAGGATAGTGTTATTTAACACAGACAGTGCCCAATTTACGATCAGGTTCTGAGAGGCTGTTCCTAAGCCGATTTGTTCATAAGTAGTTATATATATCATCCATTATGCTCTCCTATGTCAGTTATTCTGATTGTTGACACGCTCATACTCTATGCACAGGTTACTCTATGCCATCTTCTCATCACTGTCTAACTTTTTAACAGTGGCAACCTTCGTTTCTATGGAGACCGCCTATATATTAAATTTCAATTCATAATAGGCATTTGAGGTAATTTAAATAATATTACTACTCAAAATTAGAAAGTACTATTTCGCCTTTTGCCACTACCACGAGCACCAGCCTTTGATAAATCAGGTCAACTTATGCAGAAATGGTAAAATATTCGAGGGGGTATAAACTTGTGCTGAGACACAGGCAAGAACTTAATAGGTGAGAGATGAGTGCACTTTGACACCTAATGTCACTGCAAGAGTTTAGATCTGTCGTGTGTCTGAGCCTTACGTGAGCGTTTGTCCTGGAGTGCACAGACTGCTGCGATCCTCTTTACGGCCCCAATCGAATGGATTCCCAAAGGAGCGCTTCCTGAGCATAGTTCTCACCATGATCTGTAGAAGAATAGAGAACAATGATCCACCAAACCAGAAAACGCTCATTCTCAACTACGTTGTGGTAAAATGAATACTTAATGAACAGGTTTGCTGTGTATATTTTACATCCTATGAAATAACAGGCAGCATACAAGCATGTATAAAGCTATAAATGTAAAAATATTAGCAGCTCTGGTGCATTAGGAGGTCTACATCTCTACATTTTCACTTTGTTTAGAGAATGGGTCGGTGCGCTGTGTCCTTTCAACTGCACAACAAAAAAAGCACTGAAAGCACTTCAAATTCACCCGAAACCTTCATAGTTTTTGTAATATTTGACATTAATTATGCAGATAAATGAAAAATAAATAAATAAATGAGCACATATCTCCTCTAGTGCAAAGAGCAGTGAGGGCAATTAAGCAGCGGCAGAACTTCAATGAGTGTATGATTAAATTATGAGAGCCTTTGTTTCCAATATCCTTTGTGCTAATATAAATGTACAAAAAAATTAGTCATTTGTTTGCTCCCGATGAAGCATTCGCTTTCAGTTATGGCTTAATAGATTACATTCAGCGTTGTTTTCATCTCTCTCTCTCAGGAAGGGTGGAACTGGCAATGAACTGCACGCACCGGCGATATTTCCCTTAATGACGGCAGATGCAAAAGACAAATTAGACTCTGTGTCTGTGACGCGCGTCCGTTTATGAAAGTTAACTCACCACCGTCGCCAGACTCGGAATGTGTTTCACGGAATTCTCGACTTCCTCCTCGGTCACCTCAATCAGCATGCAACAGTTGTCGTCCTCCGGAGGGAGGGGCTCGGCCCCGTGCCTCGTCACCCATGGGTGCACCTGGACAAAAAAGAACACCATCATACACCCACTGCTTTATAACAATACTGATGTAAATAGACATCATAGTCATAATGTACAGGATGCAGTTTAGAACCTGCTAACATGGTGAAGCCTTTAGTTTAATTAAGCTAATTTAGGATTAGTATTTCATAGACATTTTTTCCCTCTCAGCCTAAAAAAGCAGTGTTTCTCACACATAGAGCAATCCGTGGCGTAGCACCACAGAATGCAAACCGAGTGTCACAAATCAATTCCGCCTCTTTCTCTTCTTCAACATAATTCTGCATCATCGCAGAGTTTATAATAGTCTAGCTTAGCATTAACAGTTAATAAGAACAAGTATAGAGCCCATATAAACTATGGAATTCTATAGAAAAGTAGATAGATTGGATAAAATGTGATTCCGAGGCAAGTGGTGAAATGATGATAAATCTTTTTGTGTTATCACGTTGTTTAACAACTTGAACTCTATCCATCCATCCATAAAACGATAGTGTTAGGATTTCCTGAGGTTTTAGTGAACACATCTTGGAATTTCAGCAGGAAAGACAATTGAAATTTGAATGGTAATGAAAATGGTTGGAAGTGATCGTCAATGTGATCCAGAGCTGTAACACTAGAACTAAAGCTCTGCGGCAGGATAGCAGTGTGATACATAAATGTATGAGCTTTTTTTCTTGTAAAATATATTTTGTTGCATAGATTCAAAGGAAAGCTTCAGGTAGGACTCAAACCTGCTGCTTATGAGGCAAGAGCACTCCCCCCTACACCACCACAGCATGTGATGCCTATCCATCCAAACAATTTTACAAATAAGGATAAACATCATCATGCCATGCGCAAGCTATATCCTAAAGCTGAGGTTGATTCAACAAACAGAAAATTATGTGAGATTTAATACTTGCTTCACAGGCAGGGTTTCTACTAGTCTACACAAAATGCATGAACAGATACTCATCAGGACGTCTAATTAATACCATTCTAAAAAGTCATTATTCAATGATGGTTAAGAAAAAGAAAAAAACACTATTAACATCAATTTTAGTGGAGTAATTATCAACATGAAACTACAGTACACACTCTACTTGTATGATCAAACTCTGCTGGCGCCTCACATTGAAAGGCTTATATTGCACATATTGTTTCAGTATCACTGTGTAAACAGCTTCATGCACCGCAACAACAGATCCATTCACAGGTAACTATTTGCTCTTCCGGTCTGCATCAGGTTTGTTTATTTTTCTCATATGCAAATATCAAACTGGTGCAAATACAAAATAATATAAACCAACGGAAAGAGAACACTCACCTTAATCTGTTGGATTGATATCCTGGTCTCTGGACTCTTGTCCAGCATCTTCAGCAACAAATCTTTGAGATCATCTGATATGTCGGCACTGTTAAGACAAGATGTATAGAATAGTTAAAGAATAAATTTGATAAAGGCAGTGAGAGAAAAAATGACAGAGGAGTAAAACTGACTGTTCAGGTAACTCCACTGGTTGCGTCTTGATTTTCTGATGAAGGCTGAGGATGCGCTCATCCATAAATGGACACTGTGAATAACAGATTTCCAATTAAGAAGATTAGTAAATTGTCATTCAGGAAAAAAATCATAAAACAACCAAAAAAAAAAAAAAGGGTTTTGACTCACCACTCCAAAGATGAAGCAATAAAGCGTCACTCCCATGGCCCAAACATCCAAAGCCTATATGATTAAAAAAACACACACACAGCATATTCACTACTGCACAAAAAAATAATAAGTCTAACTATTTGAAGTCAATTGTATTTATAGAGCCCAATATTATATAATAATATAATAATATTATATTGCTTTCCTCTCACAAAAGTCATGAAAACTAGTATATTAAATTACACAGTGACATTATTGCATTCCTGAAACTCGTCTGCAGGGGGCACCAGGTAGCTAGCTGTTCCCTCACCTTCCCAGAGAAGTTCTTTCTGGTCTCAGAGAGCGCTTCGGGGGCGAGGAAAGCAGGCGTCCCCACCGTGCTGGTCAGGAGCGCGTCGGTCCCCTCAAACTGGTTACTGACGCCGAAGTCTGCTATCTTGACGTGTCCGTCCTCTCCCACCAACAGATTAGAGGGTTTGATGTCTCTGTGGATGATCCTCTGGTAATGTACTGGTAGAAACACAAAAATATGTATTAACAAGCTACAAATGGGCAATTCTGCTTCATGCAAAGAGCTGATGCATTTCCTCTATGTGTCGATAGGGAGGAGGGTCTTAAAATAACATTCACCTTCTGAGACCTTCTTGAATTTTTAATACTGCAAAAAGCAGAGCTTTGCTTGATGGAATTATTTAAAACGGCTTGGACCCAAACGAAGGAATCTCTAGCAATGCATCAATAGGACGATTGGATCAAACCCACAATTCCTGCTAAAGATGTGATTGTGACTTCAGACAAGGCAAGTCTTCCATCAGTTATTACTTCTCATATAATAATGAGAACAAATTTGGTTCTGAGTGTTTCAGCGTCCCTGATGCAGAGCCCTCCCTCTCGGTGCCGGTCTCCAAGACGACAGTGTGCAAAACCATCTTTTTTCCCTGTGCTGAAATGCATTAAGAGCTGAGACGATGTGAAATGAGCCTCGTGGGTGGCTGGAGTCAAGAACAGCACAGACAAAGAAAGGACTACATGGCCGAATTGTAGAATGAGGACAGATCTAGATACATAAGAGCTTCATCTCAATAGCAAAAGCTATTAACTGATTAACTCTGTACATACTACAACCTAATCTCAACAATAGACAATTGATTATAGTAAATGGTTAAAGACTTGAATAGATCACTAATTATGTGATATTATTGTGTTTTAAAGCTGAATGCAACAAAAAAGGTTCATTTTGAAACTGTATCTGTATTTATTTACAAGAAGGTTACGGTTGAATTAAAACAAATCAGGCATAACATTGTGAATTTTGGATCAATGATCAGCTGACAAATTTCATATTTAGTACTTGAGAACCCAAAATAACGTTTGCATTGCCTTATTATAAAAGCATCTGAATCATTTCTGTGACTGCTCACAGAACCATGTGTCAAGATTTATAACAAACACTCTGAGAGGGTCCCTAATCGCACCGTTATGTAATGCGTCATATTCCGTGTGGAAGGATAACTCACAATACTCGATTCCTCTGAGCAAATCCTGGAAGTAAAAGCGAGCCTGGTCCTCGCTGAAAGGCTTATCTGTCGGCACCTCCATCACAGCCCTGAACACACACACACACACACACACACACACACAAAAACAGTCAATTAGCAATCATAACTAATGAGTGTGAGATAATTCTAATGTCATAATCTGAACTATAAAAGAGGCTTAGCTTACCCCTGCTTGACGAGCTCAAACACTGTGGCAGAAACACAGATGGTGAGACGTTTTAGTTACCGAGGTAGAAACAAAAAAAAAGGAAAAAGAAATCCTAAAATTAGTTTGACCATTTCTTGTACCTGCTTTATGCATGATTGTATGTGTGTGTGTGTATGTGTGTGTGTGTGTGTGTGTGTGTGTGTGTGTGTGTGTGTGAGTGTGTGTGTTGTTCTGTCTGGCCACAACGAACCCATGTACAGATGGTCCTCGCTGGGGTCGTCCAAAACCTGGCACCAGGTCCCAGAGAGATGTGTGTTAACACATGCACACACACACACACACACACACACACACACACACACACACACACACACACACACACACACACACACACACACACACACACACAAAATTGATTTTCATCTTTTAAAAGCGATAAGAATAAAAGAAAAACCCTCCACCCTGGACTAATTATATGCAGATTGTTTCCTGTGATTTCTGAAGACATCAAAAAGGTATCTTGACACACATCTCCGTTTAACATAAGTTCAAAGAAATCGGCTGAAATCTAAATTAAAACAGCCAAGAGGTCAGATTTAACTGCACTCACCTCTACCAGCTTCACTACATTAGGGTGGTCCAGTTTTTTTAGAATAGCGATCTCCTGATAGACCCGCTCCAGGGGTCCTTTGGGCTGAGGGGGGCCTTCGGGCGCTGCTCTGGCGCCACGAGGCGGGGGTCTCCCTGTCAGAGCAAAAAACAAGCCAGGTGGGCATGGGTGATACGAGATGAAGAGGATGGGTTTCAGTCCTGGAGCATTACGAGACTCTCTGCTCTCCGTTGTGTTAACCATCTGTCCCTGGCTGCCGACTTACGTGGAAAACCGGCCTGCCTCATCAGCCTCTTCTTGGACAGCACCTTCATCGCCTACAGGAGAGAGAGGGACAGATTGGGACATGGGGGAGGATTAGAGAAGGCGGGGGAGGCAAAAAAACGGGCAAGACGTCCAGAGAAGCAGAAAGATACGGAACAAAAACACCAAAAAAGAAGTTTGAAGAAGAAGAAGTTCCTGATAGAACATTTAAGGACATACAGTTACATGTATGTAACACACGAGTCAAATACATGCTTATAGAGCAGAGATAATAGTTGCTTAATAAACCACATTGTTATTCCTTTCCCTAATTTATTTAGCAGGTGAAGTAGAAAAAAGGGATGATTATGAAATAAAAAAGGTTAGTTGGATGCTTGTCACATGCAGTTAGACAAGTTTATTTCTTTCTGCGTTTGGCTGCAAAATCCTGCCAAACTAGTCAGGAATCTTCTTGATAATTTCCTGAGAAATGACGATGATGACGACTTTTAAGACCATGTTGAACAGCGACATGTTTTTCTTTTTTCATTTTCTAATACCCTTAAAGGGCTCCGTTATTATGGCCATGACATAATCGCCGAATGTGACATGTAGGATTTGTCACTATTAAAATAATCCCCATGTCAATGTCTGTCAATATCATACGGCTTAATGAGAATTGCAGCAATAATCATGAACGGCAAACACAAAACGCCTCCGCTGATGTGCCCGGTGAGGCGTAATTAACTGGAGACATTTTCATATGCGGAGCTTTCACTTAAAATCGCAGCAGGCAAATGTGACAAGGGCGCTTGATTATGAGGTTTGTCTGTGTGCATGTGGCAAGTGGCGAGGAAAGGAGTGTGAAGTGAGAGAAACTGAGACGCGGTTAATGGTTGGAATGAAATCACGTCTGATCTGTGTTTGTGCATGAAGGACTCACATAGTATGTGTTGTCATCTTCGTTGTAAGCCAGCTTGACAACGCCATAGGAGCCCTAGGTGAAACAGAACAGAAAAAAAAATATCACACTCTGCAGCAGAGCAAACAAAATAAATACAAATACACGCAGGAGGAAATACACAAACACTTGCACATAAGGGAAGTGAGTGGGCCGACGGTGTACGCTGAAAGATCACCAGCTGCTTCAGAGGCAGAACAGAGACATTCAAATCATCTCTCCTTCTCCCCTCGCTTTCATTTTTTTTTATTTCAAGCTAATTAAGGAAACTGGATCTGGTTTATGCCATCAAACTCCCCTACCCACACACATAGGAAATTCAGGATAAAAAAACGAGGCCCAATTACTAGCCTGTGTGCACAAATGCATGCGCAAAGACAAACAGAGCATGAGAGAAAAGGAGAGAGCAGATTGGAGCTCTTCCTACAGGCCCACACATGATCTGATAACATATTAAAAGGTACAGAACATAATTTCATAATTAAAGCGCCGTGGCTAGATCCAGTTCGGTTTGCACGCTTCATTAAGTCATCACATGTTGTGCCACATAGTTATGTGAGATTCATGGTTTGATGGCCCCGTTCACTCTACAGGGGGATGCTTGCTTTTCAGGTGAAGCTGTATATTTGGGAACAGCTTTGCAATATTTACGTTTTTCATTGTCCATTTAACATGTAATTATCCTGCACTGCGCTTTGTTTTGCCCTAATTTGTCGTGCCTATCATTCCCATTTTTAGTATAAGTATCGGGTATAAAAGTTAGAATACAGAAAGTGAGCTCCAGATACATTAAATTAAACATATGTTATCAGTATATTGGTTAATGGTAATTAATCGAATCCCTCATAGAAACATGCCGATGCAGCATGAAGGACTGTAAAAACTGTTCTTATTTTGATTGAATAAACATACTGAATATTATGTGTCATTACTGCCACAAGTAGGTAAGTTCCACCATCTACTGATAAATCTTACACATTTTTCAATTACCATGTCCATCTACATGCAAAATATTTTTAAAAAATACACATAGAGATAATATTCTGTCTTGAATAAACCCACATGAGGGAAAACACACACACACACACACACACACACACACTCATATCCGCTAAGCCTTGCTCAACCCTTCGAGAGCGCTATTTATACCATCCTCTCATCCGTCTTCCAACTCTCCCATGGCCTGGTAGTTTACACAGGGTTTGGGAAATGAGGACAGCCGGGAGAGAGGATATTGGAGACGGTTACTGCGTGTCCTTGATGATGTGCGTTACTCGACAGACATGAAGTAGGAGGAAGGCAGAAAGCAAATGGAAGAGTCGTTGAGAGGGGGGAAATCAGTGAGCCGTCTCTGATGGTACCTTTCCGATCTCGTCTTTCAGCTTGTACTGGTTGAGTTGAACGCAGTCCTTGAAGAGAGGGAAGAAAGAAGAGAGAGGAGGGGGAGGAGGAGGAAAAATGGTTTCTCATCAAATGAAGTCACATCAGCTATTTCAGCAGTTAGAAACTCTGCATCATTCTGTCAAAATCTGCTAAGCCAAAAAAAAAAAAAATCACGCCTATTCGATTTGTTTTCAGATCATTTTTCTTTTGCGCTGCTCTACACTCTTAGCAAAAATCCAGTTTGTCATTTTGTAAGCTTCATAAATCTTGCAGCATGCCTGGAGTATAGAGGCAGAATGTGTGGCCCGGCTATGAAAGGCTTGGTATATGTTTTGCGCTGTATTCTTTCAAAAGAACTGCCTGATGCAGGTGGTTCTAAGCCTTTTTTGTACTGTGAAACACGACAGAAAATATAAAAGACGTGTCTGGTGGGAATATTAGACGTTTCTGTGAATAGTCTGAACCCTGCCTACGGAGAATGTTTCATACAACCACCTACAGACGCACGGATTTAACATCCCTTTAACTTCTAAACGTGGTGTCTTTGAACGTGTGTCTAACATAGAAGTTAAGTACAATAAAACTGTAAGACTCCTCTGCAAGTTCAACAAAGTGTAGTCACAAGTTTGACAGTTTGAGAAAAGTGCAGAAAAGGTAAAAGGGTTATTTCAATGACTCATTACGTGCGTTACACGACACTTAAATTACAGTTGTGTCAGTCACCTGACGACGAACTCTCTATTATAAATCCCTTTCAGAATTTTCAACCTGACCTTTCGGTAAATGGTATATTCATAACCTCAATGTAAAATTATGAATGCAAAAATGTAGATCAGGCCCTAAAGCTGCAGGGGATTGGTCTAAGATTATTTCATCTACAGGCTTCTGCATCTACTGTATGTGTACCAGGGATCACATTCTAATATCTAAATCTACTGTGACTATAGAACCTTACCTCCACATCCACAAAACTCAGTCTTTACCAACGCGTTGCTGCTTTTAGGACAAAAAGCACACGTATTTCTGCTTACTTTTCAGGTAAGTGTGATATTCTGATGCCTAACAGATGCTTACGTCTGTGAAAGCCTGCTGGCTGTTGTGCAAACGCGAGTTAATTTGTGCATTCATGCGTGATGCTTTATGCAATGCACAGGCCTTAAGGGGAAAACACTACTCAGATGGTGCAGAGACAGTCAATTATGTAATTATAATTATAATTACGCTTATTATTATATGTAAATCGTATTAGCTGATTTCCTGGGATTTCTGGGTCATCCGATTGATTACTGGAAATAAACAACAGGCGCTGTGCTTCTGGTACAGAAGAGTTTAGCATCATTTGTTCAGACTAATAGTTCCCACCCATAGAACCTTGGCCGTGTCAAGGCTTGACCTTACCTGGAGGTCAGTGATGGACACGCTGTGGGACTCCACCGTGGGCCTGCGGGGCAACCGCGGGGAGGTGTGGGGCGACGTGATGGGAGAGTAGGGCAGCGACGGGTAAATGTGGCGCCCGTTGAGCCCCGGGGAGCCGCAGGGCGAGGCTGCGGTCGGCGAGCGCTCCTGCAGGGACAGTTTCCTGTCCGACAGGCTCAGCCTCCCCCTCTGCTCCTGGCAGTCAGGCAGCAGGGCCTCGTGCCGGCCCACCGTGAAGGACAGCAGGTCGCAGGACGGCGTACGGAACGGTGCCGCCACCGAGGAGGCCGGCTCGGGCGTCTCTGAGCTGTCCATGTCTTCCACCTGGGGTGTGACACGTTTAATATCATATTGATCCTTCTATTCACACAATGGATCAGAGAAAGTCTGATATTCGAGCAAATTCTACCACAAATAGCATTTAAGGACTTTGTTTCCAAAATATAATATAAATTATATTATATTACATTCATGTATCCTATCTGTTATGGTCATAAAGGCGTTTAAAGACTATTATTAAACACCATTTTCTATTCTAGTTCCTTTTTCGCAATTGCCGTTTCCTCTAAGAAACATGTTTGTTAATCACACCAATGTACACTGATGTGTAGATGCCTCTGTTACTCTCGTACACACATCAATAAAAGAGTTTTATAAACAAAAAAATGAATAAAATCTGATTTAGGTCAGTGAAAAGTCATGTTTGGTAGGATGAAAAAGCCAAAAACTAAAATACAGTTTTAAGTAGCATTCATCAGGTGTCTTAAAATGTACATTTTGTGTTCATGTTGGTTTCCTGTGGTTTAAAAGTTTTTATCATTTTATTTTTTTGTGCTATTTTTCATACAAAATGTCAAATGGTGTAACCAAAAAATGTACGGCCAATAAGTCAACTTTAGAATACATAAAATATATAAAATAATATAAGACAATGCAGTTTTCCACTTTTTAATTTCAATTCAATTAGTATTATTTAATTATTGTTTATTTATATTTTATTTATATTAACAAAAAAGATACAATAAAAAAATCAATATACTACATATAGTAATAAAACACATTAATGCATTTCTTTATATATTTACATTTTTCTTCATCTAACTCAATCTCACAATCCTAAAGTGAAATTATTTTTTTGATCCACAAACCTCAAAGTGGTGGGTTGATTCAAGGTTCAAGGTTTCTTTATTGTCAATTCCTTCTATATAATTTACATTACACAGAGGATTTGAAATTGCGTTTCGCTAGACGCCAGGTGTGGAACTTAAATACTTAACAATATACATACAATGTACTATACATACATACAATGTACTATACATAACATAAGCATATATACATATGATAAGCCTTAAACGGGGCCTGAGACCCAAACGTCTACATAGGTGTCCTCCCTGGTGCAGACAGTGTTACCTGGGTGTGTTTCACCTTACCTCCTCCTCCCCGGGGGGCCTGCTGGGTTCGTACTCTGTGACCACGATGAGGGACTCCATGGGGTCCGGAGAGGGCGTCTCGGGATGCGCGTTCAAGAGCGGCGCAGGGCAGCTGCACAGCAGGTCGGGGAGGGGCTGCGAGGGCTGCGCCGGGGGTGCATGGCTGCCGCAGGGGGCCGGGGGCTCAGCAGCGGGCCACGGAGTCACGTGACAAGGAAACATGGTGCCGCTCCACAAAGTCTGACAACCACTGCTCCATCAGACGGGAAACTCCGCGGGGAATGGCGCCTAAAAGCAAACCACAGGATGAGAAAATAAGTGTTGAGCATCCACTCGCTACTTGTTAACCTGAGTTCACAAGTGGAGGCCTTAGAGAAATTTCTGATTCGCCTAAAGTAAGACTTATAATAATACTAATAGTGGCAGGAACATTTCATTTTTATGAACAATTCAATTTAACTTTATTTCAGACACAAAGGTTTATCTGCTGTTTTATGTCAATGTGGCTGTAGTAAAAACCTTCAGGATTCCATTTTTATTCAAATAATCGCTTCGTTTGTGCATTAAATACCTCGGCCCAGCATGAAAGGTGGGAACATTTCTAGTCACAAACACATGACTTGCACCTCCATCTTGGGAGTGTTTAGGGCATTATCAATATCATTTTTACATTTTTCACAATATTTTTAGTGAATATTTTTAGGTATTAAATGCATACTATATCCATATAAAATATATTTTCAATTAATCTGTGGAGATTCATTCATTCATTCATTCATTCCAAATTCATTGCTTTTAAGACTTTTTAAGGCCCAAGGGGAACCCTGAAACAAACACAGCCCATTGCTTTTATGTTGGGGATATTTTGGGTAATTTGCTTAAATGAGGGTGAGATGCTTTTAGCAGGAACATCTGCCTACTGTCACGCCCAAGTTAGGTTCAACAACAACAGCAATACAACACCATTTGGGATAATTACCACATAAATGACCACATAAAACTGTCTGTACGGCCGGTAAACAGTTGGGCCTCATTCTCGAATTTACACTGCGCGACAGAAATCCTTCTCCACTTGTTCCACGTGTTCGACCCGTTGCTTCACTCAGTACACGGTGTCCCTCCCCGAACTTCCTAAATTTCACAGGCAGATTGCGTCTGCAATCTCTGCAAACCCCGCGCCCACTCACTTTACCACATCGGCCTCTCACATTTCCGCTTTACCGGCCTTAAGCACTTAACTGTCGGTAAATGATGCAACAAATATGCACTAAGCTCTGGTCTGGAGAGTCTCTGCCCTGCCTCTGTTACACCTGCATGAGCAATCTCATTCTGCCCGTGGCTATCTGATGATATATGCACACCAGTATAACCAGTGTCTGAAAAAGGTGTATATTACAGAGCTCCCGGGCCTCAGTGGCTGTATCAGTCTTTTCTATCCTTCTTTTTGCCTCCAGCATAACAGCTGTCAAGGATTAGCTCTACTGCAGACACTAGTAAATTATTTCCCAATTTTAAAAGCTTCTTCTACCAGCCAGATCTCGCACAGAGGATACTCGGACATGCCGACACATCTTCCTCAGTGAATAAAGTGGCAAACATCTATTCTACTCATCCTCTAGACTCTAATTCCTGCCTGCAAAAATCACGCATGTGATTTGATGCTTCTAAACTATGTGTTTATGCTCTAGGATATGAAAACCATCCCGTAGCCAAAAGAAGCTGATTCTAAATCTCTGAAATTAAGAACTACCTTGTGCTGGGCAGTATTCATTTATGTTATATTATTTTTTAATATAATTACCCATGTGCAGAAGAGACCCATTAAACTGCAGCACCAACCAAATTTTACTGGCGACATTGAAATTACCCCTCACTGTTTCCCAAAGTGATGTTTAGTTTACTATCAAAGAAAACTAAAGAAGAAGAATCTTTCACTTTCTCTTCTCCAAGTGAAGGCAGACATTCTTATATCTGTAATTTTCTGGCATTGCACAAAATTGCATCATGACATGTGACACATCTGCCCGGCCATTCAATTATTGTTTAACCACTATAGACTTATCCTAGTATATCTGATCTCAACCACAATTTCCACTCCAGGCCTGTAAATAGCTTTTTTCCTGAGCGTAGGAATCCTGAATAACGCTGCCCCCCCCCTCCCTTGTTCTGATTATTCACTCGGCTCTTTCTGTCCTTCCCGTCACTCGACCTCGGCCGACTCTCAGGAGAGATCTCAACCTGCCTCCGGTTTCTCAAAATGGATGATGGAACACCAGCTTCGGCACGGTATTATTATCAGAGTCAGCCCCTGCTTCGCCCACCCCAACACGGGTTGCAAGACATTTTTCTTGCGCGATGAATAATAGCCAACTAACTTTCAGTGAGAGCGTTAATCTGTCACTCGGTCATATCGCTTCACATCAGAAAGACCAGGGCTTATATGACTGATTATGCCGCTCAGCTCATTGTAGAGACTCTGGTCACTTCATGTCCTTGACGACTTTGACGTTCTTGGTGCAGCGTTGCCAGCAGGAACACTAAAACTCCTACAAATGGTGCAAAATATGGTGGTTGCTTTGCACTGGTTCCCTGTCCCCTGCTCACAGGAAGTTACTTATTCTAGTCTGGTGTGTAGTAGAACTGCAATGATTAGTCAATTAATTAATTAATTATATATATAAACTAATTTTCAATATCAGTCAAAGGTGACATGGGTGAATACAAAATGCAGTTTTTAAATTAAGGTTTTTACTATTAGGGGAAGAAAAAAAAAGTCAAAACCTACATGGTTTCTGTATGAAAAAGTAATTGCCCCCTAAACCTAGTTGACACTGAGCAGCAGCAACAAATGCAATCGATTATTTGTGATAACTTCCACTTAGTCTCTAACAGCGCTGTGGATGAATTTTGACCCACTCATCTTTGTAGAATTGTTGTAATTCAGCCACAGGGGGGGGGGACTCTTTTTCACATTTCCTTCTAACCAATATTTAATTTCTTTTTCACACAGCTGGAGCACAGTGTTTGACTCGATCGTCCATCCGGAATCAAGTTGTGAGTGAAATGAAAGGGTGTCGGAGAAAATAACCAGAGTCACTGTTCGCTAGCGCTGAAACATAAGTAGAAACGGCTCCGTGCATATAAAACGGAATTATTCCACACGTTCTGTTAAGTGATAATTAATGCATGCAAACACGTCTAGTATCACAAACTTTGTCTGTAAGTAGACAGATTTGCCGCATCCGTTAAAGCAACAGTTCAGTCTGCTATTTGATGTTAGTTACACAGCATGCTTAATTAGTATTTGTGTTGCATCTAACGGAAACCCCTTTTTGCATAATTTCAAGAGGGCCATTTACATCTCTGAGTCCACTCAGCTTATTATCGCCTTCTTATCTGTAACAGAGAGAGGGATACCAGATTTCCAACGTGATTTTGACAGGATTGACTGTCAGAATGTGTGAAGCTGAGTAAACCTCACGGATACGGCAAAACAAAGGAAAGATATGAGAAAACAAGACAATGGGAACTGCAGCCAGGTACGGAATGGCCTGTGTGTGGGAAGAGACACCCACTCCAGGTGTCTCTCTACCTCCATCGCCAGCCTATATATAGGGATGTAAACTCACACCAAAAAAGAAAGAAGCATTGATTGTAAAAGCAAGAATGTAGAAAGTCTTGGGACATTCTTGGCACAGGATGACCGCTGAGTTTCTAAAAAGCAGACACAGTTGTGGCTTTCACTGTCCCAAGTAAAACGGTTCTTGTTTCACTCGGCTAAAGAAAGAATCTCTTGAGATCCCGTTTGACTTAACACGCGATGTCACTGCCATCAAAGCAGCACAATGTGACCTGATAAATGGACTCCACTTATTAAATAGACCCTGGGTGAAACTCACACCAGCTCAGGCTTTTTATATCCCGGAGAAGAGAAGGTAATTTACCAAGCCTGACCTACTTTGATCTCGAATAAACGGTAAGAAACATATCGTGATGGCCAGGTTCCATCGTCGTGAAGAGGTTTTTGTGCAGTCTCTACACAATTACCATAGCAACACACACACACACATTCACACACACATACAGACACACACAAACTATCCCTGAAAATCTCATTCACCACACAGCGGGGTTTGGAAATTAGCCCCTGGCTGGTTCATTGTGTGTATGCTGGTGTAATGTCAGCGATCGTTGTCTCGCCAGCAGGATTCACAGCAGCTATGAGAAATTGACAAAAAAGAAGATGGAACGCCGGCTGAGTTGGGTTTTATCAATGTCAAATGGGTGTTATTTGGGAGATTCCGAACTACTGTTAAGAACAGCAAACCCCGGAATCCTTTCACCTTGGAGCCAAACCGGCTTCTGATGAACTCACGGGTTATGTTAATGTTAATCTATAATCAATGGATCACCCACCAGCTTGAAATCAGACGTCCTGCCTGTTTGTCCTGGCTAGACATCCACACTAACACAGCTAAGCCACTCAATAGCAGGGCAAAAAAAAAAACAACAACTTCCGCCTTTGGTGGTCTGCATGGTTCCATTTCTGGTGAATATCTGAACTGCTGACTCGCCTGATCCCTCGTGATCCTGGCAGCTCGACTGAAGAACGGGCGGCGCCATCCAAGCCCGGTGAAACACCAACAGATGCCGCCGAGCTCCAGATGCCACGCTGCGCCTCTTATCGTAACAAAAGTCACATGACCTGACCTTCATTATCTGGGCAGGAGGAGGGAGGGAGGGGGGGGGCTGGACTTATCTCGGCGTGTGTGTGGGGGGTCCAAGTCATGTACGGCATTAGTAACAACAACACGGACACGGTCCTACTGATCTACGAGTACAACGCGGAGCCATCTGGAGCAGTGGAGGATCCCCGGTTTCATTAAAAGATCAACAGGGCAACCCTGACAGCGATCTGTGGGGCCGGGTAAGAGATAAGCTGCTGGAAACAGAGGTGGGGGGGGTGAGCGCCCTCAGCTGACTTTACTGTATCGCACAGTCATGGCTGAGCAATAATGAGAATCTGAAAGATTTGATCAGCAGCCATGATTAGAATAGAATTTCAAAATATAAATGGGCTTTTTGATTACCATTTTTATTACTAAGAATTTGGTCTGATTGGCGGATTTGAATGTGATTTTTTGGGGGTTGGGCCAAGACTGTTTATTTGTTAAATCACAATTTCACAGAAGTCCTGAGCTCGTTTTAAAGTGTGAATACGGTCCGTGTGCTTTTTTCCTGTAGATTGAGCATTGAAACATGGGACAGTACTTATATAAAACCTACATCTTTCATCTCATCAAAAAGCCATTCAAATAAAACCTCTTAATATATAGGATCTTTCAAAGAGGTTGACAGGTCAAAAAGAGGTGATTTGGAAAGTGTTTTTAATTATCTTAAAAACTTTTTTAAAAAATAGGACGTACACTCAAGTTGATCACCAGCAAAAACAAAGAACAGTGCATTTCAATCAAGTCTGTTATAGTATGACACACACCTGCAGCCTTATAACATGTGCATAAAATTAAATTCAGATATTGTTTGCTATATCCACAGATGATCAGATGAATGGTTGCACAATTATATATCAAATCTTCAAATTACTGCAAGAGGAATATTATGCTATCTTATGTTAATATAACTTATTTTTTTAAACGCCTATAACATGAATAACCATTACAACACCACCACTCAGGGGAAGTTTCATGGTTGACAAATCTGGAATCGAATCCACCCCCAATGTACCAACCCCCCAGAAAGCATTTCTTTTTGCTATTGAAAGTTACAGGAGTGTAAGAAATGATATATGATACATAATATATTCATTATTTAGTTGTCATCACTGCATTTCATCCACCACCACAACTTTTTGGAGGAAAATATTCATGATTAGGAATTCACTCTCCTAGGGGGGCCAGGAGTCAGGGTTAAAAAATAAATAAATTTAAATGCAGCAATGCAGTGTGATTTGTGACTAAATTCAAGAAATAAATATTAATGCATAATATCAGTCTTCAGATTAAGCTACTTGCCAATCACAAATTAATCACATTAATATTAACTGTTCGGCATATTTTTCAAAATGTTAACACTCATAACATGCAAGTGAACAAATATGCATCAGGCAGGTATCTGATTATTATTGTCTCAGTAACCTCAAACCTTGAGTTCTGCTTTTAAAATGCTCAAAAAATATGGCAAACACAAACCAAACAAGCTTCATTTACATCGATTGGTTAAATTTAACATTTACAGAGTCATATGATTCCTACTCACACAACTTGTAAATGCAATAATGCACAACTAGGACTCCAAACTGATGTTAAATATGATTTATTTACCTTCAAAAGCCCTATTTATAATTGAAATTGTGTCTTGCCATATCCAAATGGTTTGTTCATAAGACCTGTGAGGTAATATATAAAATTAATATAACATTTACATGGATACACACACACACCCTTCAGTGTTGTGATTGTGTGTGTGTGTGTGTGTGTCTTATGCCCCCCTGTGTGAGTCCACCCCAGTCAGAAAAGTCTGGATCCGCCACTGGCACCAGGTCTCCGAAAGCTGATGCAATCAAACCCTCAGACCAGGACCCGTTATCTCCTCTGAATTACAAATGTTCACATCTGCAAATTCAGCCCAGCTGTCAGCGCGAGCTTCCGCCGCAGCCACCCTCACTAAACACACCCCAAAACACACTTTTTTTTACCCCCCCCCCCCCCCCCCCCCCCACCCCCTCCACCGGCAACATTAGGCATTATCCTTCCGTTATTAATAGTAATAATAAATATTATAGAAGAAGACACGAGTGCTGCCGTCGTGCCGAGTCCCAGCTAACGTTAGCAGCTGCCTCATCTGTACAGATGCAGATGTTTGTCGGGCAGGAGCCGAGGATGCTCGCGCGACCAAAACACACACACACACACACACCAACACACACAAATATCGATTACAGGAAACGATAACCTCACCTTGACGTGTTACTCGGGGCCTACGGGTCAGAAGTATGTGTGTGTGTGTGTGTGTGTGTGTGTGTGTGTGTGTGTAGCTCTCCTCCTCTTCAGCCGCTGTGCGGGCGACAGCTAACGCTAGCTGTTCGGGAAACAACGGACAGAAACGGCAGCGGCGTCGGCGGCTGCTGTGGACTCATAATCGATGTTGTGATGGACCAATCCAGCGGAGCGCGCGGGCTCGCGTGCGCCTCGCGTCGAAGGAAGTGCGGGGCGAACGCGCGCTCATTTCACGTTTCGGGCGAAGCGGGCTCCGCACGCAACCGACGTCCGCGGCGAAAGGCACGAGCTGCCGTCGTCGCTGCCGCGGTTCGCCTTTTATCGCACGAGCTCAAAATAAAACACTTCATGGTTCTTGAGTTTCTACAAACACGCACGTTGCGGCGTGCTGGCGCCCCCTGTGTGGCGAGCTGGAGAACTGCACCCTGGGATTGAAACAGCATCTTTTTCCTCCAAGTAATTTTGAGTCTCAAACTCTTTTTATGCATTGTTGTTTTTATTTTTTTCTTTATTCTTTTTGTATGTATCAGTGCTGTATGAAGTACCTAAATAACACTTTAACTTACCTTAGTACACTGGAAATGACTTTGGTATAAGTTAGTCACCTGTTTTATTATCATTTGAGTATAAGATAAGATAGGACTTTATTGATCCCACAACCGGGAAATTTGCTTGTTACTGCAGCTAAGCACAGTTCGAGTAAGTCTTTAGAAATTAAAAGATTGTATGTTAGTATGGCCTAAAATATATGTCTGCCTGAGCTTTCCAAGTATAACCTCTAATGTTCTCAATATATATCAAGGATTAAAGGCCTTAAAGATTTGGATAAGTTTGTCCATACTCTTATTTTCAGTAGACTTGACTACTGTAACAGTGTCTTTTTCCAAAAAGTCCTTCAGACAGCTGCAACCTATTTCAAATTGTTGCTGTAGGAGTCCTCATGAAGACTGAATAATAGATCAGATCACTGCAGTTCGGTAGTCTTTGCACTGGCTTCCTATCTGACAAAATAACTTCAATATTAACTGCCTCAGATTTCAATTTTTCATCTTAATTTAATTCTGTTTTAGTCATCTTTTTAAATTCCATATTGATGCTTTTAATAAAAAAAAAACTTGCCATGATTAGGCATTTCTATTAAATGTATGTTTTACAGATTAAATTATGTCCCTTAAAAGAGGTTTATTATGTATTTTCTAAAACAGTGGTGTGTGCATTTTATTTATATTTAAAAACATCTGCTGTCATACATGTATTTAAAAGTCATTTGTACCCTTACATGATATTTAAAAACATTGACTTACACACAGGTGACAAATTTACACTATTGAAAAGAGAGTCACTTTAGTAGTAACACTTTAGTAAACAAAAGTTTTCATTTGGAGAATCTTTCCACTCATTAATATGAAATACTTTGCTTAATATTTAGTTCACCTGAAATTGTGTACGAATACAAAATAAAATGAATTTGTCATGCAAATGCTGATCTAGGTAGGTAAGAAAATTAAGTAATCAAGTAGAGAGTGTAAATATAGTAGACAAGGGGGAATAAAATAAACCAAGTGGTACTCAAGAATATCCAGGTTGAGTTTATTTTCATAAAAAATGAAATTAAAAAGTGAGAAACTGGAAACAGATCATATCCAATCCAAAAGCAAAAAACACAACACTATACAATGCAACAATCTCAACATAATTGGCACAGTTATCGCCTCTTCTGGAAGATGTTGCCTCTTCCCATTCCACCACGGCCCCGGCCCCTTGCAGCCACTGCAGAGAAACACCAGGACAAAGAAAATTATTTTCTTTTAGAAAAGAATTTCCAGAAAGCAGTCGTTCTACTGGAGATGTTTGGGCAGAACGTTCCCTCTCACCTTGTGCTTTGAGAATGGCTGCTTTGCCCCTTCCTGCACCAGATCCCTGGTTCTTGTTCTTCATACTCTTTAACATGGGAGCATTCTTTAACATGTCAGGTAAGATCAGGAAGCGGATCTTGCTGCCACGGATGTACACTTGCTCCAATTGTGCAACGCGGCCATCACGGTAAGTCACAGTGATGTTGGACATCTGCGTAAAAAGGAAAAATAAATTTTAGGCACAGAAAGTGTTTGTTTGTTTTTTTTTATATACACCCTCTTTATACTGCCCATTTTAATTCAAATATTAAACTACTGTTTACACGAAATGAAGGATAAAACGTAGAGTCTGGACCATCATAGACAGAAAAGCTTTTGTTAGTAATAATATTAATGGTGTTTTTATTGCATGTCCCAGAAAGCCCTGATGGTGTGACAGTGAATCACAATAGGAGGACCCTGAAACCAAACTTGTTAAATGGAATTCAGTTCATTCATCTTTCTATTTACACATGTTTCTCTTTTGTGACAAATCAATATGCTTTCTGTGCAACAAAAAGTCAAACACAAAGACAAGCAAATACAAATTGTTCCTAGGATTTGGGACCAGAGCTGCAGAACTTGAGAAGCAAGTTCAACAACAAATGTGTCTCTCCACCAAAATTTTTCTTTTGGGTCAACGCATGGTATTATTTGAAGCCCTAATAATGAAAAAAACTCATAAGGCTCTGTAATTTTCAATGGATCTTTGTCAATTCATTATATTTTACTAACTGAACTCACACAAAGAGTGACTGTCTTTCAGAAAGAGTCCTTTTTCAATTGTCTCAGCCAGAAAGAGGGGATGTGCATAAAATGTTACCAGAAACACGTTATAAAATATTATAAGCACAGTTGATAAATACATTCTACAAAACAGATTACCGATAAATTACGTGACCACCTTTGCTGACTTTGGCGAATCAAATGATCACCAAATACGTATTTGTATACTTAACACTTGAAAACGAGGCCAATATATTACAGAAATTAAGTTGTAGATGGGAAATGAATTTGACGATCAGTCATCCATTTATAAGACCCAACCTGGCAGTTCATGTTGTCCTCCGCCTCGATCAGCTTGCCTCTGTACACCTCTCCGGTGTTGGTCTCACAGGTCACAATGTGACCCTCTGCCTCATGCAGAACCTTGATGGGTACTCCAATGGACATTTTTTCACCTGAAACACAAAATGCATTACATTAAACCATGATGATTACATGTTATTCTAAAGGTCTGGATTCAGTCTGCTTTCTGTCCAGAATTTTAAAAATGAATCAGGAACTACATTTTCTTTTGTTTTTTTTTTGCTGCCTTTAGTTTTCACTTTTTTTTTTTAAATCTCACAACTCATTTGTCCAATTTTATATGTACTGTTGTAATTATTAAACAAGCTTTTCCTCATGCATTTGTGTTGTTTTTTGTACATTGAATCCCACTGATGAGAGGTGCTATATAAATAAAGGTGCTTCGCCTTGAGCATTCAAGCTGCTAGACCCTAAATTAAGTCGGAAATAAATTTTTCATTGAAAGGTTTCATTGTTATTACTGCAGATGGTCATATATGCTTCAAAGAGAGCTAAATAGAGTTAATAACTTTGACAAATAACCGTCTGATTGTAAAAGGAGGGCAACGTCGCCGCTAGCACCGAGCTAACGTTAGTTGAATTAGCCGCTTAAGCTAGGTGGAGATTGATGAAGACACAAAAAACCTCTCTGGATACATTTCGACTAATGTGTACAAGATGTTGAGAAATAAGTGTTTGCTGCGATTAAAGCAAACTTAAACATGAACAAGTCATGCAGTAACGTTGGCTTCACGTACAGACTTGAGTCAGGACATAATAGACGGAGCCATGCTAGCAGGCTGAATGAATTAGCGACAGATTACCGGTACTAAGCACAAACTAAACTGCTAAAAAAAGGCGATTTATCAAATATGCCGTTCATCAGCAGCGCTTACCTTGATTTTCGCTTAAAAGCCTTTTCTTTGTTGTTGATTTTCTGAAACGACTCTGCAACGTGCGTTTCGCTGCTTTTGCGTATCGTTTTGAGCCTTTTTCCGCCTTCCCACAATGCAACTGTGATTCAATGAAATACTTCCTGTGGTGTCCCGCGTTGCATTGTGGGAATTGTTTTTGTTTAATGTAGTTCTTTCGCTCAGTGATAAAAAAAAACTACTTGGTCTCTAAAACAACATTTAAAATGTAATATGATTTAGATATTATATATTTAGAGTGCATATATTTAGAGTTTGGAGTTTATTATAAGTTGTTGTCCTTATCGAAAATTACCGTTAAAATATATTCTCCTAAAATTGTATGAAAAATCCCAAACTAATATACCTTCTGATGGAAAAATAAAGAACTGTACTCTACAATATCTGTTTTTCAAACGAAGATGTGAATGTTAAACCTTGATCTGAATCCTTAACCTGAGTTTTTAACCCCTTAGAATGGGTATTTGGATTTGTCATATTAAAAAGAGGGACATAATATGTAAAAGTAGATAGTAGTAGGTACTTTGTGCATGTTGTGAATCTTTGTATCCCCCATATCAGCCTGATAGTAAATGGAAAACAAATTATGTGATTTCTGCCAAATTTTATTTTATAGTAATATATATATATATATATATATATATATATATATATATATATATATATATATATATATATATATATATATATATATATTATAGTAATATATATATATATATATATAAGAATAACATGGTCTGTATATATATATATATATATATATATATATATATATATATATATATATATATATATATATATATATATATATGATTTATTAGAAATAGAATAGATATATGATCTAATAGATAATTTCCTCATTTGCCTATTCTTCCTGAAAGGGCGAACAACTTTTTTTGCATGTGCTTGTCATCCAACCATAGTAGTAGAGTAAATAACTGTATTGCATACCATAAAGAGACGCCTGGCTTGTTTTCCTTAGAGACGCCGGGGCCATTGTGATGTTTGGCTGAGGCCTTGTCTGTCATTACAAAACAAGTCAATACAACTGTCAATACAACTACAGACCCATAAACACAAATTGTATAAGCCTTATCTCATCGCTTATCATGTAGCACAACAAAAACAAAGCCTTAAAATGCAATGTCATTATCCTTTTATTGCCATCTTGCATGATCACAAAGACTGATAAACAACTGATGCATGTTTTTTTGAAACAATATATGTGGTCTAGATAGTACATACCCCTATTTATCCCTGGAGTCTCTGGGATTATTTTATGTCGCTTTGTCGTACATGTTTCCTCTCGCAGGCCTCTCCCACAAAGCCTTTATAACGAGGAAAGGGAAAAGCATAATGGTATCATAAAACATCCTCAAATGAACCTTCATTTGATTTCCATTGCATTAGCCTCATTGACTGGCGTCAGCAGCCGGGCTCCTCTGTAAACACCTTTTGCTGAGTAATCTGTGGAGAAGTGTATGTACAATGACGTGTGTGTGTGTGTGTGTTTTTCATGGTGTCTGTAAGATCCTGACTTTGAATATTGCCACACTGCAAGCATATGAAGAGATATGTTTGACCTGATAAACCAAGCTGTTTGACAGGTTGGTAAGAGGCAGGTTTACGTTACTATCTTTGTCACATCTCTAACATCAGACACGTTGCCGGGCACTAATGACAGAGCCAATCAACCTGTTCTGTAGCCATCCAGCATTTAAAAAAAAAAAAAAAACTATATAACAATCAAAAATCTTTACACGAGAGAAAAAGGCAAACACTAGGTGCTTGAGTTCAAACGTCACTGTTTTCCCCTGAGCTGTCAGACAGGACTGTTAAAGCTCTCAGTCAGACCATGTTATTCTTAAAATGGCAATAAATTTGGTTGGTTGTATGTTTTTAAAGCAGGAAGTGAACTCAGCTGTTGAAAAACGATGAAATAATTCATATTTAGGCTTTTAAATTTTTCTGTATATGGAAACAATTCAAGTATTGTTTATGTAATAAAAAGTGACATTCCGCAGTAGACATGTACATTGAGCCTTTAATAGTTTAGAGTCTTATGCAAGATACAGTACAGTTGAGAAGGTAGTGCACATTGTTTTAAATATACGCAGCCTCTAAAAACACCTTTATCTTAGAAAAAGAACATACATCATACTACATGTTAACAACACCTTCCTTTTTTAATCACTTTTGTTTGTGCTTATCTAATTCAGCTCAGAGACCAATCAGTCTACTGTATGTTTGTCCTCAAAAGAAGGAAAACATATTTATACACTCAAATTGTTCATA
Organism: Eupleurogrammus muticus; assembly: GCA_036785175.1. Taxonomy (NCBI): domain Eukaryota; kingdom Metazoa; phylum Chordata; class Actinopteri; order Scombriformes; family Trichiuridae; genus Eupleurogrammus; species Eupleurogrammus muticus. The sequence continues at coordinate 19,851,890 of JAYKQN010000013.1, read as the reverse complement.
TTCTAGCTCAAGCAAGGGCTTTTATTGGTCCTTCTTCATGTAGTTACATTTTCATAATGCTATATATATATATATATATATATATATATTACAGTGACAGAAATATATTACAGTGACAGAAATATATGTTCAATACCTAAATATTTTGTCATGAATCTTCAGTAAGTCCCATGCTGCGTGTAGATCCGGTCTGTTTTGGGTAGAGAGCCTGCACATTCACAAAGGAAATGCAGCTTTCACTGTCTCTCACATCCGGAACATCAATTGCCCCCTTGACACATGTAAGTAACTCGTCTCCGTCCTGCACAGAAAATCCCATGATGCACGGCTGCTGCCGCGCCACAGATGGGGCGTTACCCGTCACTTGGTTTCCGTTGGGTATGCAGCTTGCTGCAGCATCTGGTTTCGATGTCCAGTGGCTGGAGGCCTCACAGCCAGCTTTGGGAAGAGCTCTGTCGAGACGCGGGTCCAGGACGTAGCTGTTCACCACGGTGACACCCGATGAAAGCTCTTCGCTGGGCTGGAAAGAGCCGCGCCCAATACTGCTGTGTCCATCGACCCGGCGGTCGCCGTCCCCGACCCTGAACCTACGCCTGCCCCTCTGTCTGAGGATATGCTGGTGCAGGATTTTCCGAAAGGTCTGCCTGAACTCCCGGATGCGGTAGGCGTAGATGATGGGATTCACCACCGAGTTGGCGTGCGAGAGGATGATGGAGATGTTCATCACCCAGATGTGTGCGCGCCCGCAGTCTGGACACAGGTGGTTGAAGCAGTTGATGATGTGCAGGGGGAGCCAGGACAGAGCGAACACGCCCACGATGATGGCCAGCGACTTGGCGGCGTGCACCTCCTTCTGCAGGACGGTGCGGGAGGGGCTCGGGGGCGAGGTCATCTCTCTGGGAGCGGGCGCCGGCGACACTTTGGGCCCCATCAGTCGAAGCTGGCGCCGCGCCGCCATGAAGATGTTGGCATAGATGACCAGCATGGCCACCAGGGGCACCAGCACGCAGCCGAAGAAGTTGAAGTAGACCATGTAGTCCAGAGTGACCACGCCTTCAAACAGGCACTCCGTCATGCCCTGAGGGCAGCAGCTGCTCCTGCTGGCGTTGGCGGTGGAGTTCCAACCTGTACAATAGAGCCAGTAATTTATTACTCCTTGTGCTTGCTTTGTTTGATCACGTCAACCAAATACAATGCTGTCTTTTTTTTACACAAGAGGGAAGGCTGCTACCTGGTTAAATATTTTTCACGTAATTAGTCTATGACAATTTAATGTGCAGGGTTTGGCTGCCAGATTTCCTATGATAATCAATTTAGCCGAATTGAAGCTATTATGTGTTGTCTGATGCCTTTCCTGTAATTGTAAAAAAAATATTGTGGGAGGCATTTGTCTCTATATACATGATATCAGTGCATTTTTTCATGAGTTATTGTGATCTAACCAGTGGCAAATCTAGCAGGGAAAATTTTTCCTTTTTAACTGCTTTACTCCAAAATAAAGATGGAACTTCTAGTCACAATAGAACAATGGAAGGCAACACTGAATACGATTTCAGATAATATTTCTTTCCCAAATTGCCAGGAAAACCAGCATTGTTTATTTACCACTGTTTCAGATGTTTTTATAAACCTATTTACATGATGTGTCTGTGTGTCTCTGTGCGAGGAAGCATGTGCATGTGTGTGTGTGTGTGTGTGCATGTGTGTGTGAGGCTGTTTTGCACGTTGGCATGTTAAGACCGCCAATGGATGTAAAATATTTTCAGTCCATTTACTTTTACCATTTTACTCTACCCATATATCATTTGTAAAGCCAATTAAAAATACCTTTCAAATCATTTTGCTGTATTTCTCGTTCCATTACAGACACCTGTAGATCAGTTGCATGTTCATAACGCAAAAAAAAGGAATCCATTGAGAAACTCTTTTGTGTGATTTTACTTCCCCTCAAATGTCTGTTAATTATAGTCTCTCGATAGCTATTAGGCAAATTCCTGCAAACCATAAATAAAATCATTAATGCAACCCACAGAGAGCCATGGATGATGTGAAGTGATTAAAATATAGGAAAACAAATCCCTCACCTTTGTTCCAGCCCAGCATGGGTGTTAGCCCGATGCCGACAGACAGCACCCAGCACAATGCGATGATGCCCTTTGCCCTCTGGCCTGTCACCAGGCTGCTGTACCTGTCGGGTTGAGCAGAAGAACCCGGTTATTTATCTATTCGGGTCAGTTGCTTTATGTAATCTCATTGTGGCGGTGTCCCAACGAGGCAAATGTCAATATTTGATGATTAAACGAGGAGGAAATGGTTGGACATTCAAGCCTAAATGGATTATTTATTTAATAAGCCGGTGCAAGATTTCAATTGTCCCGCTGAAGGTTATTATATTGCTGCATTGCTGCTTTTTATATATCGACCACATTGAGGTTGAAGTGCAAGCTTAGTATGTCTGATGATAAAAAAAAAATAAGCCACACGTCAAATGTTTTAAATATCTAATTCTATTTTGGCTGTTAATAAAACTAATATTTTGTCTATTATCTTTTATTGTTTCATTCATTCATTGTTATCAGACATGTTGTATAAAACCTTCTAAGAAATTTACTCTGTGTTATATTTCAGCAACATTAACGCAATAATAATAGACATAATTCTTGGTTCTGATACATAATTCAGTCACATGGTAGTAAACCACCAACTAGCAACTAATGTCCAGTTAACCCAACCTGCAAATACTCTATTTTAGAATCCGGCATTTTAATTATTTCTTCAAAAAATCTCTCTACATCTTCATCTTATTCAGGTACTTCTTAAGACTATGAAATGTTACCTATACAACATCTGTATTCAGCATTAAGGTAAGAAACTAAATTTATAAATGGGCAGGTTAAACTCAGTCTTACTGGTAACATCACATTGACTTTGTACCAATTAACAGCGTGTGGCTTTCACAGCCTAAAAGCTATTTTAAGCCCCTTTAAAACTGATGAATTATTATCTCTCCGATCATCGGTGCAATGGTTATGGCACAAGCTTATCCACACCAAAATAAACAGGCAAAACTGAGCTAGTTATGCAACTGCTTATGCAAACTTGTCACCTGCTGTGGCTTATCGTACAATGTACATGATGATGCAAAGAATGCAGTTCTTGCATTGTGTGAAAACGGCTGTTGCAAAAGCACCATAGGAGAAACAAGCTGCAAAAATGAGTGTGACGCTTTAAAGAAAGTGTGTCTGATTTGTGTTGATTTATTGGATTAATTCATGTAACCCCCGTCGTTTTACATTTTATTCGCATAGCAACTTTCATACAGCTATGCAACTCAATGATGATGATGATTAAGGCATTCAGCAGGTTTAATCCTTCCATCGGGACACCAAAATAACCAAATAAAGCTTGTGGAGACATACATCTCTGTCTGGCCCACAGCCGGCCAGATTAGCCTTAATTGAATCAAATCTCACTATAATTCAATGTGTTTCTCTACACCGCGACATGTGTGCTTTGGACGCCTCTCACATTTAATGTATTGTCGCTGACATTGCTGCTGTGCACGAAGATCCCGTTAGAAACGGGAAAGGCACAAGCAGCAACAGCTTACATCCCAAAGAAAAACATTTTTTTTCCCCTCTCACCTGAGTGGGTTTCTGATGGCGATGTAGCGGTCCACAGCGATGGCCAGCAGGCTGAAGATGGAGCTCTGGGTGAGCACCAGCACGAAGCAGGCGATGAACAGGCAGCCGTAGAAGTTGGAACAGAAGCCGGTGCTGGTGTTGGAAAAAAAAGACCAAACAGGGCCATAGACATAAATATTCATTTTCATTGCATGTCCTTCCACATTTTACCTAGGCTACATTTACAGCAGGTTACAGGTTAACATCTCTATTGTCTTTCTATGGCTAATTCACTATTTTTATCATTCTATTAGAATATTACAATTTTCACACTTCACATTTGGTCTGTCTTACTGGAAGAAATCTTAACTTTGATCGATGATGCATCCTATCATTCAAATGTGTATATAGTAATGCAGTAATGTCATGTGTGTTTTTACTTTCACTTTCACCAAGTGAAATATATGTATATGTGTAATATGTGTATATATGTAGCCTAAGGAGAAAAATTATGGAACAAAACCTCTATCAGTCTTCCATACGGCAAGACTGTGCAATTTTGTCATATAGGGATATTTTTAAATTTTGGAGCAGAGTGCATTGTGGTATTATTGAGTTGAGGAGAATGTCATCTGAGGTCATGACCTCAACAAACCGAAAACAGAGACACAAAATCCCAAGCTGACAAAACGACAAAGGAAACGGTACCTAATAGTGATGGCAAACGGGATGGCCAGCAGCCCCACGGCGATATCCGCCGTCGCCAGCGACACCACGAAATAGTTGGTGATGCTCTGCAGGTTGGAGTTGATGCACACGGCCCAGCACACCAGGACGTTGCCGGCCACTGCCAGGCAGGCGATCACCAGCTCCAGGCCCACGTAGACCAGCTGGTCATACCTCAGCATGGTTACTCTTACCCTCTCCTCTGCTTTCTTTGCGCTCTCATCCCACACACCCGGCGGCTCGGTGTGTTTTCAGAGAAAATACGGGCGCCCCAAAACGCATGGTACGACCTGAGCAGAGAGGCAATCGTGTCACGTGGGGGAGGGGAAGGGGGGGGGCGGCACAGAGGCAGGAAGCTGCCACCAAAACCAGCGCCTGAGACGTGCGACTTACTATACGAGTCTGTCAGTCATCCTCTTTGTCTCGGCTTCGTCAGAGACCACAGCGGACGGCCGAGGGGGGGGGATGGGAATGTCAGGTTTTTCCCGTCAGCTGCCAAATTAAGAGTGGTGGTCTGGAGAGAGAGAGAAAGAGAGACAGAGAGAGTGAAAACACAATCCGCGAGCCTGTACAAACAGATTGCAGTTTACCACACACACACACACACACACACACACACACACACACACACACACACACACACACACACACACACACACACACAGAGGTCAGGAAAGCCATCTATCTCTGGGAGACAGCAGGACAGTTTGTTTTCCATACAGGGCCAAAGCGGACAGTTCAACAATGCACCTTTTATTTCAGGAAAAAAAAAAGTTTCCCGAAAAACCACCCACACGCCGATCATTCCAGCCAACGACGCGCTTCCCTCCCCGATCGCTGTTAATTACGCCGACAAGAATCACCTATAAAGAAATGAATAAATAAAAAAAGGGAAATTACCGGAACACCTTGTTGATTGTGGCTGAACAGTTTTCAGGATAGTGTGCTAAATTCCACTCTAGTGTAAACAGATTACGGCACATTGTGGCGCAACCTCAGATAACCTCCATGGAATGTATAGGCCAAGTTATTCAGCTTACTGGAGTGACTCTAATCAGGGGAGTGAGAGAGGCTCCAGCTCCCGTCACAGAGGAATAACTGAGAATGAATCAATACTGTAAATGAGTCGGTGAATAACAATCAAAAACTACAGCGAGGGATTTGGGAGTGTGATCATACTCTGTTCAGAACACACTTTGAGATCTGTTACGTCCTCTTTTGCAGGATGAGACCATTAATAAGATGCTCATAACTGCACCTTAATGGATCTTTAGTGCCAGGAAGCATTTAGCTTGGTTAAGCATAGAGAATGGAAGCATAGGGAAACAGCTCGTCAGGCTAGGCTCTCAAGTTTCTTAATTGCATCTACAATACAAAATACAATAAAAAACCTCAACAGACTCTCATCAGGTTAAAACATAAAAAGCTGATTCCGAAAATGTCAAATTATTCCTTCAAGGCAAGTTCTCCAATTCTACCATGGAACTCGGGTGCCTGGAATTTCTTTTTTTTTTAAATAAAAATTCATCCTGGTTATTCTGCATCAGTCTCTTTGAATAAATGAACTGTATATATACACTGTATATATACTGTATATCATTATCCATCTATTGTATAGCATGTGACAACACCATGCAAATTCTGTCCCTGCAGATTCAAATGATTTGTGTCCTTCAAAGTAAAAGACACGTTTTTTTTTTTACAACTAAACAGTAAAATATGGGTTTTATTTTGTTGCTTTAATTAATATTAAGATAAAATAATTGTTACTATATCGCAACGTTAATGCAATAGAGGGTTAAAACATATATTATTAGCATTTTTTTAACAAACTTAAATATTGGTATTGGAAACTGCATTAACATCTTATCTTATTCAATACGAGCTATGTCGGTTCATCCCTGAATATGGCATAGACGGTTTTCCTGAAACACACATAGGTCTAATGAGTGGATGGACAGCGGCAACACAGCGGACGCACGACGGACGTTATTGACTGCAGAAAAAAAAAAGATGTGTAAATATGACCCATTTCCCTCTGAAGTCTATACGGTGAATACGATTTGACGAGATAAGATTCAATACGATTGAATGTAAAGCAAACTGTAAACTGGCGGAAGGGGGGGACTTGGTTACTATAGGAGCAATGTTGGGATTATTCTGACCTATTTCTCCTGAGAGAGAATTCCCCATTGAGTGATATTACTGGACTGTTTTTTTTTAATTGCCTAATATGCATACATAAATGGAAACGCTCATAATAAAATAATTCTAAGGATAAGTGTATAAGAGAATAAATTTAAAGACAAGCGTATAAGAGAATTAAAGTAAGGACAAGCGTGTAAGAAAATTGTAATTGTAAGGACGAACGGTATGTGTGAGTACTTATTTAAAAAAGCACACTGTTAAATTTTATGTGGGGCTACAACAAAAATAAAAACTTAGCTACATCAGCTCAAACTTGAAGGACAACTATTATTTTTTCTGTTTTTTTTTTTCCCTTAAATTATATTTAAGCAGCATTAAGCAGGCCCACTTAAACTTTGCCAATCACCACATCCCTCTGCATCACATCAACCGTATCCGTGTGTAATTTTAGACCTTTTGTTTTAACCTTATGGGAATTAATAAGCTTTTAGTTTGTTTTTTCTCTGGTGTCCTAATACAACCTCCCTCTGGTGCACTGCCCATTCACTGTATTTTACCTGGCAAAAACTGGTTACAACTGGTTAACACATTGGCATTTTCATACACGGTTCAGATCTATGATCGGTGTTGTTTTTTCGGGGCTTGTTCTTGATGAGAAATAAAGTGCATCCACCAGTTCACAAAAAAGGAAGCTTGTTAAATAACTGGAAATGTGGACACCAACATGCACGAAAAAAACCAAGCAAGAACAAGAAGCATGTGCTTCCCCCTCCACTCATTTCATATTCATTGAGGTTTTCATATTGTTCTTTCATTGATGTTGGCCACATAATACAGCAGTGATCCTGATTGGCAGGTCACCAGACCAAAGTCCACTTCTCCTCTATTGTTCTGCTACTGAAACCTTTCTTGGGTTTCTTTAAGAACCACAAGTGACTGCAACCAACCGGTTTCTTATCCTGCAAAGGAGGAATTTCAGAAAGTTTATATACACAGAAACATGCTCCACCACAGCTGAGCCTTCATGCTGCTCCTTTGGTATAAACTACTCCCCATTATTGTGAAAAAAAAAATCTACTTGTGAACGTCTTGGAGGAAGTGATAAGAAAATGTACATGGCGTTGCAGGGCATCTGTCACTGGCCTGTCAATCACTGTTCCAGCCCGGCTCCGCTTGGGTCAAAGCAAAACAAGGAGTAGAAGCGGCCGTATTAACGTTGGCGAAAGAGATGTGTGTGCAGCTACCGAGGGTGAGGTTCTGAAATCCTGATAGGACCACAGAGACATAAACACGAGCCGAGCCCAACAATCACAGCAGATAAAGTTATGCATTTGATGTTATGGATGTTTAGTGGTGGGAGAAAAGTGGTGGGAGCTGATCCCAAAACTTCATTTTTCATTTATGAGCCTTAAAAAAGGGATGGAAGCTCTATCCCAGTTAAGTTCATAGTGGTGGATGGAAGTACTGCACTCACATCCTTTACTGGAATAAATGCATAAATAGACCTGTTGTCATCATAAAGTACTTAATTGCAAGTAGGAGTCCTGAATTACTACAATTACAGAAGTATTACCAGTAAAATGTACTTAAAGCATCAAAAGCACAAATATAATATATTATATTATTTATTTTTTTATCACTAAGAAATTCATGAGAGCATTTTAATGTGGTAGTTTATCAACGTGGAGCCAATTTAGATATTAGAATAGTAGTTAAAAATACTGCATCATAATATATGTGTATCACATGTTTCTTTAATACACTTAATACAATCAATAAAGCATAATTTCACACAAGTACACACCACTTTAAAAAGAAATATATATATATATATATATATATATATATATATATATATATATATATATATATATATATAAAATTCTAAGAATGATAAAACATTACTTCATGTCAAATATTTATCTAGAAAGTAAGTCATGTTAGTGAAGAAAAAAGTACTGAAATGTAGTAGAAGTAAGATATAAAGTAGCATCAAATAGAAATACTCAAGTAAAAGCTGTATTTAAGTAGACTACAGTCAAATAGATTGGGTGAATGTACTGAAAGCTGATATTTTATAAAATATTTTAAGTTTTAAACCATAGACCATAATGGATTGTGAAAATCTGCGAGCCTAGTTTCGTTTTGTTTCATTAAAAAAACTTTATTATATTCGCTATATGGTGGAAAAAAAACTCCTGGTGCTCGAGTTGGAGAACAGTTCAACATCATCTGTGCGATAGGATTACACATAATCCGATTAGAAGCAGACGACTATGACTTTCTTACCTTATTGAGATCGAGAAGCTTCTGGTGTGGAACACAATGATGCAAAAAGTGAAAATCCTGAGATGTGGACGCTGCTCGTGTTCGATGCGTCAGGGGAAGTTTCAGGAGGTTAGGCTGCAGCACGAGAACCCGCCTCTGGCGCGCGCGCGTGCGTGCGCGCGCGTGCGTGCGCGTGCGTGCGTGTCTTCCCTCATTTTTAGCATCATAGCGTCACACCATATGCCCCCATGTGTGTCTTTCTGCGTCACTCTGTATGCACAGGAAAACATCTTATTCAGGCACCAATTCGACAATTCGTGTAATTTAAGTTTCAGGTCCTCTGCTGCTACTAGGATTTTATCAATGGAGACAAATGCATGTGTTCGTAATATTGGGGACATGTCCCCCATGCAAAAAAGAAAAAAAATAGATTAGATTAGATGACACTAGATTAGATTCCACTTTATTGTTGAATCTTTAAAGTTGGGTCAACTCAAAATTTCAAGGCAACCAACTTCAAAACAATTTAATTAAATTGGACAAAGAGACTAAATATTTATATATATGTATAATATATAATATTGATACCTCAACAGTAAATTTTACTAATTTATACATTTACATTATATTAACTATAATCTCTACTTGTGCTAACTTTCCCTTAAGTTAGACTAACATATTTTATTAACTTTTAACTGTTATTTGTGCTAACTCTCTCAAACATTGTTAGAACTATGGGAGCTATGATGACTTTTTCATTTTCTAAAAATGTTGAACTGTCCCTTTAACACCATATCAATCCCAGTCTGAGCTAATTGCTCAGCTAACTTCTAATGGGCTTAAAAGCTTCCTGTGTCTGTGCTTTGTGGGCCTAACTTACATTTTTGCCTCATATGTTAATAATTAATATTTTCACATTTTACCAACATCTTTAGGAAGCCATTGTGTGGATATTTATATTTCTAAGATAACAAGTAATGACGTAAACATTCATGATTCTTGACATTTGCAGTTGAATTGATTTGCATCATAGGCAAAATGATGAAATTATTGCCTCTGATAAGACGCTCCCATCTAGACTAGATTTATATTTGCCTGTAAATACAGACAGACATACAAAGAGACATCACATTATGTAGTTACAGGAGATTTTATTTAACATTTTTGTGTACAAACATAGGCTGCAAATGCCTTCCAAACATGTTTGCCCTCAGAATACAGTATTCCTTTTTTTTTTTTTTTTTTTTTTTTTTTACAGTTCTACAAGCAGAACATTGAATATCGAACAGGAACAAGAGTCAAAAAATTGAGAAAGGTAAAAAGAGAAAAGTGTTTGTGGTTGTTCGGCAAGTCTCAACCTCAACTATATATATATATATATATATATATATATATATATATATATATATATATATATATATATATATATATATATATGTTGATTGAAACAAAACAACCACCAAAGGTTGAAGCTGCGTGATTCAACGTCAGAGAACCGCAGCAGAGCAGAGAGGGGGAGAAAAGGTTTCAACTATAGCATGAAAATGAGATAATCACCGGGGCCATTTGCAATAAATGGAAGAAACTTGCAACTTTCATATAGAGCAATATGTTCCACATCTTCAGCCTATTCCGCCAAAAAAAAAAAAAAGAAAAAGAAAAAAGTGTGTGTGCTGAACTAAGAGACTGAGCTTATGGAAGGAACTGTACTGTGGAAGGTACATGCAGTTACACTGACAATCAACAGACCGAAAAACAATGCAGATCTCGGAGTAATAAGACGCTCCTCTACCACACGCTGACAGCTTGTACCGGCTCCATCCAACCCCTTACGTAACCACACGTCAGCGGACGCCACAATAAATAAAACGGAACCCAAATTATGTACTCTCTAGTATAATACATATCATACAACTTCATGGAACAAAAAAATAAAATAAAATAAAAAAAGACAGTTGAGTCGTGTAAGCTCACAGAATCTACCATTTAAACTGGCTTATCAGATAAGCTCAACCCTCACAGTGGCCAGTCTGTTGTACGACACTGAGAAAACCACAGAGATGCAGGAGTTCAGGGTTTAAAGATGTGTGAGGATCGTACACAGAGGTCGTGGTTCTGGGACAAAATAGCGACCGACGTTTGTAACTCAGAACAGGTTTCCCAAAGAAAGTGCACCATATAAGACTCTAATTTAGCCTCAGATGATATTATATCATAAATAAATAGATCCAGTACACGTTTCCTTTACCAAACTGGAACAAAGCATAAATAAATAAAAAATAAAAAGGCATACAAGGAAGTTTTTAAGAGCTAAGATAAGGACACTGGGCGAGGAATTCACTGTCCTTTTGAATGACAGCATCACAGTCGGATGAAGGATGGCGAGTAGGACGCGTTTTTACATTGCGAGCTAAGACCACGCTTAATTCTTAAGGTCCTGTCTTAGTCTGCGAGAGATAAAAAAAAAAGCTGCGTGGCTGTCCTCAGCTGAAAGGCAACGGGGAGGCCGGACGTTTCCGCTCAGCGGCGGGCACAAACACAAAAAAGTAAAAAAATCAAAAAAAAGTGTTGAGGCACGATAGGGTAGAAGAGTGTAGGCAGATCAGGGGCTTGTTCATGAAGGTGAATGGATGAACGGTGGATTCTGTGTGTTCACTTTCCAGTCAGAAGAATATGTGCACATGCTACACCGTGACAAAATTACACAGAAACAGAAGAACTGTGCTGGCACGGAAGGGGTTTCCTGATTAAATCCTGACAGTGTTGTGTTAGGTGTTGGTGCACTGATGATTTCTTTTAATAGAAAATCACCAGGTAAACACCAAATCTAACACCAAGAGGAAATGAAAAAATATGACCGTTCATTGAGCTATAGTGACGGAGCAGTGACTCTTTCCTATTTATATATATGTTTAAAATCGTGTTGCACGTTAAACTGGGCTTAAAACATCATATAGGGAAGCCTATAGTGCAGCGTAGCATCATACTGTACATACAGTGCATACAATAAACCCAATTTTAACAAATGTATCTTTCCAAATAACATGTTGGAATCACGTGGATATGCATTTTCAGACATATTTAAACTTTGGGGGGAAAAAAACATACAAAATATTATTATACTATAACTTGGCCCCTGTTGAAGACGCCTTCCCTATAGCAGTGAATTATGAGTGAAGTGAGTTATAAATGTCTTATTCAGAGATATGTACCTCAACAAGATTTTTTTTGTGTCTATCTTTTACTCATGTCTGCCTTCTTATGGAATTAAAGCACACACAAGCCCTTATCAGATCCATAGTTATAGTTTCATGTTGTACTGTAGTGAAGCCCTGCACAGAGCCACTCATTTATCCTTAAATGGTACAGTGTGTAGTATTTAGCTGCATTCAGCAGGAATTGGGCAGAACAGGAATATAATATGCATAAATATGCTTTAATTAGCATATGATTTAATCAAAAGTGTTGTGGTTTTATTTTCCTAATATGAGCATGTTTGCACAGTAGTCCAGGAAAGACAAACTGAACGCTGTAGTTTTGCATTTTAAATGGGCAAAAACAGGACAAACTAATACAAAAATTAAAAGTAAACCAAACCTTCAATCCAACATTCCACATATTTGATAGGAACAAAAAAAAAAGAAAAGAAAAAAGAGCTAAAACATGCCTGCATGTTAAATCAAGGACGCAGAGATATGTCGTTTTAGTGTTGACAAAATATCTTAAGAGCTTTAGGAGACTTAATTGTCGGCTTAACGGGATGGAAAAAACATCGGAGGACTTGTTGCTATTCGCAGTAGAGGGAAAGAACGACTTGAGACAGAGGAGGAGGACACGGAACAACATTCCTTCATTTCAAACCAACACATGTTCTCTTCAGTGGACATAAACGCCGGGTGCTCAGGTCACTTCTTGAATTGTAATACAGTAGTTCTAACATCAGCATGAGTGCACTTCTGCAGCCACAGATTCAATGGTACAAAAACGACAATGTCATATATATATATGTGTGTGTGTGTGTGCGTGCGCTGTACTATGACATTGCATAACGTCTACACTAGACAGGCGATGGTCTCTAGGTGTGAGACGGACGGCTGAGGAACACCCAGCAGTTAAAGAGCTTGTGCCTTTGTGTGTTTTTATTTTCTTTCTTTCTTCTCCACAGCAGCAAACAGTCTGTCACTATGAGTGTGTGTGTGTGTGTGTGTGTGTGTGTGTGTGTCACCTTCATGATATCTAAAAACTGGTATTCTCGATAGGCTGGGCAGAACAGCTGAGTAGTTTCTATAAGAACAAAGGCTAAATCCTGCTTATTTATGCAAGACTTTAAGTCAAGGCTAACACCTACCACTTTCTGAATCAAACCCAAGAAGTACACATAGGAACAAAAAAAACCCAAAATAAATTACAGTAATAGCAACGATGATTATACTGTTAAATCAAAAAAGAACAAAAAAAATACAACTTTAGGATCATGTACATACTGGATCTGTAAATACAACGGCTTCCTTTCCTCCTAGAAACGAACCAAAAGACATATTCATTTGGCAAGATGTCCTATGTTACAACAAGAAGGACATTTCGTCAGCAAAGGGTATGAACACACACGTTTCCTATGTTAGAAAATATATTGCTTCCTGGCTATTTAAGCTGGAGAGTACCTTGATGACGACACACAACACAAATCGAGGAAATTTGCGGTTGAGAAAATGATGCAGGCAATTTTCAAGCAATTGTTTTTCCTTCTTTTTTAGGCTTTTGTCTCAGACCTTAACTGGGGGTTTACGTTGTAAACATTTTTAACGTACTGGTGCCGGCTTCCTGCGGCTTTCATGGTGCAGAGGAAAAAAGAAAAAAGATCCAATGTGGTGGCAGCTCTGGACGTCCAAAGACAAACAGAGGGCTCCTATTGATTACAAATTTTCCTCGACTGGATATGAAGCGACGTCGGAGACGGACAGACACTTTTTTTGCAACAGGACTTGATGATTGTCCAAAAAAAAAAAAAAAAAACAATGCCCAAAACACAAAGGTGCATGGAAATCCAGATCTGTTTTGCAGACTCATTCCAAAGAGTTTGTTCGTTTTTATGGATTGGATTCTTAGTCTACAATGAACCACAGCTGCCCTTCGAGCTGTGAAGGTTCAACGTTAAGACCAAACGAAGAGCAAAGTGGAGGATCGTAGGTGTCAGACTTACCCACAGCATCACTGCAGGTAACTAAACTCACGCTAAACACGGGGGGGTGAAGCACAGTAGTGGGAGATATGAGCAGAGGACGGCATCCTCTCGGCTTCAGAGGCTCGACGGCGCCCTCTTGTGTTGGAGGGGGGCGATGGGCATCTCCAGAGGCGACCCCCCCCTTTCCCCTCCACAGCAGCAAGAGGTCAGGTCTGGTCAGTCAATTCAAAAAACATACTACTACAGGCTCATTTTGAGCCACGGTCCTTCTCGCTTTTTATTTATTTTTTTTTCCTCGGTGTCTAAAAGTCCGTAGCGTGACCTCTACAGTCTACACCTCTGTGGAGAAGAGGATGCTCTGTCGTTTACTGTCCGGGGTGGGGATGGTCTCCAGCTGCAGGAAATACAGCAACACCTGGACCTGCGGGGAAGGGAGGAGAAAACAGGGGGGGTCAGCGTCATCTTTAAACGGGGTAAAACAGGTCCAGACAGGGACGGGGGCCGACCTGAGCCATGACCTCCAGGGACCAGCTGTCCCCCATGCTGATGGGCTGCGTGGGGTTGGCCGGGATCTTGCTGTCCTTCTCCGACGGCCTCAGCAGGGTCGGCCCGAACACCGTGGCCAGGTTGTGCAGCGACATCTTGTTGATGCTCTCCTTCTCCGCCACCCTGGGTGGGGGGGGTGGGGGGGGGGGGGGGAATGAAAAATTAATAATTAATTCACTAATCCAAAAAACTAATAATACACTGGATGTAGTTTACCACCCATTCCACAGCTCTGTCCTTCCTAAACCAAATTTTTTATATTTTACATGCAAACTTTCTCTGTCCCTGCTGTCGCTAATGCTATTTCCCCAGTGTGGGACAAATTATCGTATCTTTCTGTTTTTCATCTATATTATCTGGGCGACACGGTGGAGCAGTGGGTAGCACTGTTGCCTCACAGCAAGAAGGTCGCAGGTTCAAGACCGCATTGGGCCTGGGTCTGGGACCTTTCTGTGTGGAGTTTGCATGTTCTCCCCGTGTCTGCGTGGGTTTTCACCGGGTACTCCGGCTTCCTCCCACAATACAAAACATGCTCAGGTTAATTGGCAAATCTAAATTGCCCATAGGTGTGAGTGTGTGAGTGAATGGTGTGTGAATGGTGTGTGTGCCCCACGATTGGCTGGCGACCATCTGGGGTGTATCCCTGCCTCTCGCCATAAATGCGCTGGGATAGGCTCCAGCAGACCCCTGCGACCCTGAAAAGGAATAAGCGGGATAGAAAATGGATGGATGGATCTATATTATCTTATCTCTACTATGAATTTTGCAGGTTTTTCTTGTCAGTGATGACGGATCAACACTGTTTTCTGTTCATATATAGAGCTTTTTTTCTTTAACTGCCTTCTTATGCATCATCTTTAAATTTTGTAATTTAACACAGAACATTTTTTTGCTCTGCATTAGTCTTTTTCATATAACGCACATTACACGTGTTTGAAAGTCACTTCATTTGAGGATGTAACTCTCCGCCTTGTTGTTTGTTAATTTGTGTTGGTCTATTCATCTCTTTTTTACCTTTTTTATGTCTTGTTGTCATGAAATAAATGAGGCTGCCTCCTCAATGGCCCTTCAAGCTATAATAAAGGTTATTAACTTAACACTTGTGGTGCTATTACCCAGTCTTTATTTGTCATACTAATAATTAACTATTAACAATAATGAACAAATGAGCATTATTGGAAAGTTTCTGCAGCGTGGAACCAGCGTCTCTGTAAACGTATCGTTCACGCATGCGTTGTGGGGTCTGACCTCTTCATGTGGTCCAGTAGGAACAGGAACGTGACCAGGTTGGGTTCTGGCAGTGACAGCAGCAGGTTCAGCATGCAGCTCTCTTTGGCAACGCTGTCAGACAAGGCTGCACAAAGCAAGGGACGAAAACGCATTTTTACATATTTCCTGTAAATGAAGCAACTGCAAAACTTTCACTTTACTGCGAATAACTCAGGAAGTTACTCTAAAATATTCTTTTACAGTAAAATACTGTACTTCTATTGACAGGATTATGTTTTTACTGTAAAATGAAAAGCAGTAGAGTTTACTGTATTAGGTAATTAAGTTAAATTGTTATTTATTTGTATTAACAGTTTTGGGTGATTAGTACATAAAAAATCTATTAAAACTGTCATGCAAACATTAGCTAGCAATTAGCTTTATATTATAGGTGTTATAACTATTTAAATTATTGACATAAAAAATGGTAAAAATGACATAAAAGCAGCATTAACACAAAATGTACATTTGTGAGAAACCCAATGAATGCCTTTGAAATTGTATTTTAAAAAGTTTCTCGTCTTGACAACCATTATATGTCACTGACCCATTTACAATATCATGTGATTAATCTGTAAAACTAAAAAAATTATAAATTAATTATCTTATATTTGTAGCAGTGGGTGATTACCTGTAATCATGCAATCTGCTGTGATAATCGTTTACAGTAACGTTACTATGAGTAAAACAGTAATAACTATAGGTTTAACAGCAGAGTTTTATAGTTTTGAGGACAATCAAGCTGTGAACCTGATCCTCTACCACTCTGTGTTCTCGACACTCGTGTCTGCGACGTGTCGACTCACTGATGCCGCCCGCGAAGTTTGGGTAGAGCTCGTCGGTGAAGAGCGGCTCGGGCAGCTCCCTGAAGTACAGCTTCAGCGTGCCGGCGATGGCGTTGACGTCCATCTCGCTCATCATCACCGACACGTCCTTGTGATCTGCAGGAAAGGAGAGAGAGAGAGAGAGAAAGACGGCAGCATGAAGACGGAGGAGGGGAAGCATCCTGGCACAGAGCAGCCGTCGCCATGCCGATTATATCCCAGTTTGTACACGTCAGGAGTCAAATAATCCCATTCAGCATTCGCTATTAGCACACACACACACACACACACACACACGGGTTAGTCCGGTTAATCTTTGCACACCTGAGAAAAACGTCTCGAACACAGAGCGACAACAACGATCACCTGATCAACAGACACAGAAAGATTAGAAAAAGGATTTTCCTCCTCCAGGATGGTCAGGAAATCCTCAGCTTTCTGTCCTGGAAACGTACGGTAAGTCACAGCGTTACAATGAGCTGAGACAAGGAATGGTGAAATGAGAGCCTTAGATTTTCTGTACAATTCGTGCATCGTCTGTAAAAGCTTCATTGAAAATCTGTATGATAATAATAATAATAATGAATAATATAATATATATAATATAATAATAATATAATAATAATTTAATAATATAATAATAATATAATGTTTAGTATTAAGAATGTCTTAATAGTTGACTCCATAGAAAATGAACTTGGAAAAATGTGGGTGAAGAACAACAGCAAATTAAAAAAATGATTCAAACGCCTAATTACATAGAGAATAAACTCTATGTAATTCTTTTTTCTATTTTCTATTAGTTTAACCTTCTTGGTAGAGGAGGTAAAAATGTGTTCACAGCAAGTTGTGACACAAATGTCTGTTTTGTTGTAAAAGTACCTTAGGGTAATAGGAATGAAATCAGCCAAAGAGAAAAGTTTATTTATTTTCTTTAACAATGGCTGAAAACTCTAAATTCACTGAACCATAATGTTTCATGTGTAGATATACATATAAAATACTGTTAAAATTTGTCTTAGTCATTCAGTTGTTGTTTCCCTTAGAACATTTTGCTGCTAAAACCTTGTTATAGATAAAGCAATTACATTTTCAGGCTTGATAAATGTTTATTTGGATCCCTAATAATATACATGTGATGTAAATACCAGTCTTGTTACTTTAGTTATAACAGAAAAAGCTAAGTTATGGGTTTTAGTGTGGATGAATTTATTCTCACGGTGCTTAGCCATCTTTCACACTCATTTGCGTCAGAACTTGCAGTGAAACCTAACCCTTCACCATTTCCCTCCGCCCTGTGGAACGTGTTTCTGTGCAGATTCCCAGACGAAGGCTGAACTCACTGGTGTCGAACGCCGTCTTCAGGGCCTGGATGTCCGTGGCCACCCCCGACACCCGGTATATTCCCACCTCCTCCATGCCCCGCCGCTCGATCTCCTCCAGGCACTGCCGCACGATGTAGGGAACCTTGGAGCGTTCTCGTCTGGGCGGAGAGACAGAAACGGGTATGGGCAGAAATACCGAATGAATAACACAGGATAAACATCATGTAGAAGTGGGTTTTCAACTAACTCTAGGCATTCAAATTACACAATTCAGTCTTAGAATAAAATACCAATAATTAAATGATGGGTGCAGATGTATATTTTGCAGTCTAATTAAAAAAAATAATAATAATGAATAAGGAAGAAGCTGCATGCTCTGTGTGAACAGTGCTTCCACTAGACAATAGATAATTGAATTTTATCTATCACAAGCAAACGCCCCACAACCACACCCTTTTTTTCCTTTAGTGCTATATTAATTGTTGACCTCCATGGTTCTGGTGCAGTGGAAAAAAATTAAAAAGAATGACATGAAATGTAAACTTTCTGTGGTAAAATATGCAGAGGTCGGTTAACTACAGTGGTGTAATGTGACTTAGTAGAAATGTAAGTTATAAGCTGAAGAGGATGTTATATCTTTATTAATTGTTCCATCATTCAGCTCTATTGTGTGGAAATACCAATAAATATATTGTTTAAAAAGAAATGATGATCATGAAATGTTTTTTTTAAATTGATACTAATAGATGGTGATATCCTTGTTTGATACCTCATGGGTTTTTCTATTAAAACACAAGCATCCATTCAGATATTTTTGCATTTCACATGAAGAGGGATTTGTGATATGAACAAAAACTAAAATGCTGTTTAAGAAAACAAGACTAACATGAAAAAAAAAAGATTAAATTGACTAAATTGAAATAAGTAGAATGATCTGCCAGTGGAATTAGATAATTCCACCCAACATTAGACTGTTTTTGCCGTGTGATCACAGGAAACTCACTTGGTCACCGTGGAGATCTTGACCCCGAACACGCCCATGGGTTTCCTGGAGGGCATCCTCTTCAGGCTGAACTCTCGGCTGGTGAACTTCATGGACAGTTTGACCTCGATCTGACACGGGAGGGGGGGGATAAAAACAAGGTGCATGACGTTAACACAGGTTCTAGCCGACTTTACAGGCCTGAAATCTGCCTCGGCTTCTTGTGACCTGGAGGAGACTCTGTCGAACCCTTCACTGCTACAGCATGTGATACAATGTTAGATTAGTTTATAACAGAGGTTCTGTCACATCCCTGACAGCACTGTTAAAAAGTTAAGAAAAAAAATTAGTGCAATATATTACAAAAAACACCCTAAAAGCCAACAGCAACATAGAGATAGTAAAATAATAATAATAAAAAAAACACCATACTGCTACATGATTAATGTAGAAGTGAAATTAGGTGGTAGATGAGTACATTATTGCAGCTGGAATTATTGGAAAAAACACAGTTACATCCTATGTATATATTATAATAAACATTATTATGTATTATATTAATATGAGTATAATAGAATTAAATTAAGCTTTTGAATAGAAAGATGATGTAGTATAAAAAAGTTTACAAATAATGGAGACTATGTATAATAGATATATAAATAGTACATACACATTCATATTCATCTAAACAGACAGGTAGTGATGCACTCACCCCGTTCATGGGAATAACTGTTCTCTGCCAGTCTTTGCCTTGAAGCGTCTGAGGGTCGAGCTGAGAAATGAGGAAAAAAAAAGAATGTTTTAACGCCCCCAAAAAACTTCCTCAGACATTTTTATTGAACCAGAGAGATGCTCGTGTACAACTTGTAGTTGCCGGGATCGGTGTGCAACTGTAATTCCTAGATTTTAAGAAAATAAACTCCTTGTTAATTCCATTTTCATGTTGCTATAATATTATTAAATACCTTTTTTGTATCTTGCTCTATTATTTTTACCCCTTATTTTCCCCTTTGTTCACAGTTTCAACCTCTTTTGTTTATAAAAGCCTTTCTAAGTACAGCTTTTGCAAATAACTATGTGTCATTCAGTTTGTCCAAGCTTCATCGTTTCCTATAAACAAACTCCAAAACTACAAGAGCAAAGACAGTTTTATACGATTTCTTAAGAAACTCACTATTTCCTCATGAACCCCTGCAGCTCCATGAATTGTTAATGTTTCTTTGGCTTATTTAACCTTAGCCCCCGGCCTATTATTCAGGTTTCCTGCTCGAAATGACATGTCCACAATAAATATGGAATATCTCTACTACCATTAAGGTTATTAAATTAAAATTAGTATAAAAAAAAAGTTAGAATATTGCAAAAAGTTACTGTGACAAAGCAAATGAAGGTAGAATATTGCGAAATTCCCTCCATCATGGCGGAGGCGCTTTTATTGTATTTTTAACATAACGGAACAAATATAATTTGTTATTAAGCCTAAAGCGACTAAATTCACACCCAAATGTGTCCAGAGCAGATCTGACAGAGCCTGGCCATCTGTGGACACACACACACACACACACACACACACACACACACACACACACACGCGGTACAGTGTATTGTAGCATGTTTGCTGAGGGTAAAGCCCCATCTGGCTGAATCATTTTTCTACTAACTGAATCTCTCTGTTTGGTTTAAGCCATTTATCTAGAAAGTAAGAAAAACTAAAAAAAAAAAAAAAAGGAAATGAGGTTTCTCTTACTTTTGGAAAAAATCTGTTAAAAGTTGATGTGTTTTTTTTTTTTTTGCCAACAAATACAATTTTATCCCCTCCAGCCGTCAGCGGTGAAAGGTTTAGCGAAGCGTGTGGCGCTTTTACAACATGCAATTTTCCAATAAATCACAGCTCTGTGAAACTAAACCCCATTAAACGCTGGAATGAAGTTAACGGACCAGCATGGACGCTTTACAACTTTGAAGTTAAGATGAGAGGAGACAACAATGTGCTCGGAAAATTCAGATGAATTGATGCATAAACTGTGCATTATACAGTAAAAAATGAGAAATAAGTGACTACCTGAGGGATGTGCAATCACTAGAAGGAAATAGGTGAATTTATGGAGCAGATCTATACCTATAGCAACAAACAATAAGCATGTCGTTGTTTTGTGGGATAAAAAAGTTGCACTTTTTGTTGAGTAAATGTCTATTTTATTCTGGTCTGAATGTCTAATTGTTTGGAGAAAAACGTGAAAAACTGAGCAGCAAAACTGATGCTGCAAGTGCTGTAGACAGGAGCGCCACTTCCTTGGATTTATGAGGACACCCCGCGGAGCGACTCGCTCGCCACGTTGAGCGGTTTGTTACGAGTGACATCATCATCATCCGTAGCGAAGCGGCCCTTGTTTTTTTGGTGTAAGCGCAGGAACCACCAGGTGGAGCGAGTGACTGTTTCTGAGATTGTCTGAGGAAAAGGGATTTAAAAAAAAACAGGAAAGAAACACAACAAACAGCCTTTGTGCACTAAAAACGAGCCATTTGCACAGAATTCTGACACGCGGAGACCGGCGTCCAGACGTCACGCACATGCTTGACCCGATCATGGGTCAAAGGGCAGAAAAAAAAAAACGGATTCAGGATTTTAGTCAACCCCCCCTCAAAAAAAAGACACTAGAAATCGAGGAATCTCTCTTTTCCATCTCCTGACTGACACCTGGCGTTGCCGCAGCAACAGCATCACCTGCCATAAACCCGGGTCCAGTCACTCTCATTACCAGCATTTTTTTGTTTATTGACATAAATTCTACCTGTAATTGGTCAAAAGCTTTTTTTTTTTTTTTTGTCATTCATGTTCTGAGCATCAGTTTCTCTCAACTTAAAACAGCCTCCTCCATCTGTTCTGATCCGTCCAAACATCCGACTGCAGCATCATGCTCCGTTTGAGTCATTCATCGAGCGACAATACGGATTTCACGCATTGTGGCCGTAGCGGTGACATAACCGTGCTGGGAGAGGAGGTGTGTGTGTGTGTGAGTGTGTGTGTGTGTGTGTGTGTGGGGGGGGGGGGGGGGGGGGGGGTGACGTCATGTCATACCGGGATCTGTCCTTTCCCCATGATGCGGTCTGAGCAGTCTCCGTCCTCTTTGTTCTGCTTGGTCTTGTTGTAGCACTTCTCGTAGCAGAGCAGCCTCAGGGTCTGAGAGCCCTCCAGGTCGATCTCAAACTCCTGGAGGAGAACACACACACACACACAAATATATACAAGAATGCATGTAAAAGCATGTAAATGCATCCAAGCTCGCGTTGCTTTTTAAATAAAGACAGAGCACGGCTGACAAAGATAATGAGAATCATTAGAGCGATTATACATCCAGAGGAACGCTGAGAGCCCCCTTCCATGTTTCTTTTATTGCACTCGTCCTACCACACGCTGCAGGGCCGACCGACATTCCCTGTAATTGTGTAACGGAGCGCTCCACATATGGTCAGCACATCGCCGCGCGGCCCACAGCGCGTTGGTTCACTTAGCATTTGGACAGATGAGAGCCATCACCAGCAGCTCCTCATTAACTGATGTTATTTCCACTCCGCTGAGCAAAAACCGCAAAGAGTCTCTGGGTCCACGGTAGAAAAAGTGCGCTGATTGTGTCCCAGAGCTCTCCTTCTTCTTCTTCTTCTTCTTCTTCCTGTACTGATAACCTCCTGACGTCCAGCTGTGTCAATTAATGCATGTTTGTGCATGCAGGTAACATGCATATGTGTGTTTGCAGGGGCTGCAGATGCTCTCAGTGTTTTTTTTTTGTTTTTTTAAGACTATTCAGCTACACACCAAACCTTTGGTGCTGATGTGATCTTCTGATGAAGATGCTGCTAACAGTTTCAATAAAAAAGAAAAGCCTATGTCATTGTTCAGCATCAATTCAGAACCAAACTAGAGAAAGTTCCAATATTTCTTTGCATGCCGCCATTGTATTAATAACTTGAGACGTGAGAATGGAGCTGCACAGGCTAAGAAAAGCTAATAAAAGTATAAATTGGATGCATTGCAAAATAATTTTGCCTTGTGTGTTATGTCTCTCACCTCATTCCACTTGGGTTCGGTGGTGTATCGATACACTCTCGTCTTGGCTTTATTTGAGAAGAAGCCGAACGAGTCCACCTCCAATGTGCAGTAGAGATCTAACAGAGGAGAAGGTCACACGGCCATTTTCCATTATTATGAGACGTGGTGAATGAACCAAAACCAGCAGAAAATCTAAATGCAATTAACGAAACAGCTCTTCAAGTTTCGTACTGTGGAAAAATGAAAGTTTAACCTAAAGATGGGTGTAACTCATGAGGGGAAAATCGATTACAACAAAATGAAGTAAAACCATCTTTTCCACTTTTCCATAATCATGTAACCAGTGAGCTTTTCTCTGTAATTTCAACTTATAGCGTGTTTCTTCTGATCATCTGCATTTTGTGAGGCTGTAAAAAGACTCACTCAAGCTCTGTTTGAGGCCGGAGGCGGAATGGACGATTACATTCAGGAACCCGTAGAGACCGGTGGACTCGTCCTCTGGAAAAACAGTCAGCAAGCAGAGAGAGAGAGAAAAGACAGCGAGCAGGGATTAGAGATGCATGCAGATCCGTGTTTGTTATGGAGCAGAATCAGACATGGAATAAAACAGCATTATACAGTGTCAAACACGATGTGCTCCCCTCGCAACTATTAATATATAAAGGAAATTATTATTTTTTTCCCAATTTTTTTATGGTTTACAACGACATGGAACAAGAGAGAACCCAAACGGCTCATGACGCTCCGCTGCAGAATCTCAGTGCAATATCTTCGATTTCATAGTTTCGGGGAAAGAAAACGACCATTGCCTCATGCATGAGGAAGGAAAACCCGAGCACGATGAACAGCACCTGCAGCTCACCTTCTTTATTGATACTAAGTGGAATGTGGTGGACGGTCTGTAGTTTGAGGCAGGAGCTGGTCAACATCTGCAGCTCCATAGAACTCAAGGAGGCGGTTTTCACACCTAAAGGGAAATTACCGCAGGAAATGCAGTCAAATGCGTAGGCTCCCATCACTTGCACGGTTACAAATGCATTTACATGAAAATACTCCAGGACACTTACATTTCTTCTGCTGATCCTTTATTATCTCCTTCCACTCTGCACGCTCATAGTCAGAGGAAATCAGAAAACTATAACTCTGAAACACAAAACCCACACGAAAAAAATGAAATCGGCAGTCGTGTATTGTCAATCCTTGCAGGTGTAAATCACAGCACCAGAGATACCAGAGAATCTGAGCACGAGGCAGATCAAGGAGAATTAATCCCGAGGAAGATCAGCGAGGGGATATTGTGCCGGGAATAAAGCGGAGGGAAACAAACACTGCGTGAAGGAAGCAGTGAGAAGGGAAGGAGGGAGCGGTGACTGAGGGAGAACCAGGCGACCTCACCTTGCCGTTCTTGTTGTAGACTCGGAGCGGCGTGCTGGGCGAGGTCAGGAGCAGCAGCGACTCCTGCTCCGAGAGCTTCTTCCTGAGCCGGTCGATGACCTTCGAGCCTTTGTTGGCCCTCTGAAAGCACAGAGATGAACGTTTTTTTAAATGCATCTTCCTGTTGTAGAACAGGTGTTTTTCTGGGTGAGGGTCGGTCGTTACCTTCTCCCTCTGGATCTCGCTGCGGAGGTGTGAGATCTTGACCTTCATGGCGTCCAGCTCCTCGTCGGGGACCTGGGGGATGGCGAGCGGTTCGGCCTCCTCGGGGCCCTGGAAGGACAGCTCGGTCAGGGGGACGTACCACTTACTGTCGTACTGCTGGTTTTTCCTGCGGAGAGAGAGGGACATGAAGGAGGCGTGAGGGAGGAGCAAAAATACATACCTAACATTGTTTTACTAGAGGTAGAAATACTGACCCAAATCACAAAAAACGTGAAATAAGATAAATTATCTGCAATGCAAAATTCAATATTTGATAATAATAATAATAATTGAGTTCAAATTAATAATTAATTCATAAATGAGATCAATTATTTGACATCACACTGAGAATCATTACAGAACATGAAAAATTATATTTAGTAAGATTTTTAAAAAGGAGATTATTAAGGACCTAATTAAATAATCACACAAACAGCTCAAATCTACATTAAATATCTAAAGAGTTAGTTGCAGCCCTACTACTGATATTATATTATTTTACTATTCTCTTATTGTATTTTTGTTTTTTTCATGCAATTTATGCATAGAACTCAATGCTGAACCTGTATAAGGGAGTTTTGGATTGATTTAAAAACCTTTTTGCTAAATAAAGGACATAGATGCTCATTTAGTTCTTCAGTTGTAATAAATGACGTTAAATAAGCTCTTGATGTAGCCTATGTATATTGGTAATAAAAAGCACTATATTGGAAATCAATCCTTAACTTTAGTTTTCATTCTTGCAGTAGAGTTATGGCCTTTATTGTTTTAATGGTATGATGCAAGTTTCTATGATGCTTGTAAATGTTTTTGTGCACTGAAACTTTGAAGCAAGCCGTGGGCGATTCTGCTTCACGACGACGACCGTGGCCGCCCGGGTCACCGTGGCCTTTCCTTACCCTCCGATCTGCTTCTTCAGTTTGGCGCAGAGCAGCAGGTCGGTGAAGAGGAAGACGTGCCGCAGCTTCCTGGCCCCCTCCACCAGCTCCACCATGAAACTGTCCCTCAGCAGCTGCCGGTTCTGTGGAGATGGAGACGAGTCGTTTTAGTAACACCAGGCTCTGGCTCATCTCTGCAGCCTGTCACACAGAAACTGTAGAGTCTGTGTTAAATGGGGAAACTTATATAATAGTCTGCGATTCGGTGGAAAAATAATTGCTGCCTCATCCTGACTCAGAATCCACCCTGTACCCAAACAAAGGCTTAATTGCCAACATAATGACGCCCATTATGTAATAAAAGATGCAATTACCCAAAAAGTGTGGATGCATCAATTAAAAACTGATTCTCGGGCAAATTTCCCCGTCGTCGCGTCCCGGCTCGATCGCCACTTTCCAGGTCACAAAGGACCAGACGGATGAGGTGTGGAGGAAATGAAGAGTGACACCAGCAGCTCTGGGACTTATCACTGATGTCAGACTATGTAATGAGGTGTGTAATACTGGCAGCAGCCAGAGGGGGGCAGCGATGTCATTTTACATGTTTAGAATAGAAACACGCGTAACCACAGCTCAATAGACTTTTATGTACTTATTATAGCCTCGGTTCAACTTGTGACTCCACTCCATAAAAAAAAAAAAAAAAAAGTGAGAATACAATGAAATTCTCAGTTTGAAAGCAGCAAAGGATGAAAAGGATGGAAACATGTATTCAATCAATCCATCAGCTGATCAACCTTCATTGGTCGCCTGTGCAGTTACAGTGAGATGTGTTCCCCTCAGTTTTCTTCAATTGTGCAATAAAACATTTATTATAACAAAGAGTAATGATTACTATTTATCAGTAGTGCCAGTTGTGCCTTTATGCTCATTCTTTTGTAAATATGTTTTGCCTGATTTTATACAAGCTGATTTAATTGATTAGGTCTAATGAAGTCAGGCCAGAGCCGAGTGACGTCAGGGAGGGAGTCATCAGAGCAGCTGACACACGTTGGGAGAACGCGACGAATGGCGACTAACGAACTGTGACGTTACATGAGCGACGCCAACAACCAACCAAGCGGCTTTTTGGAAGAGGAGGGACCGAACGGACTCGCGAGTGCACATCTGACTGTTTTACATTTTAATCAAAGCCCCCCCCCCCCCATCCACTAACCCTCCTCCTCCTCCACCCACCCTCCCAGACATGGTCAACTGCACTACACCCTGCCAGCCCCAAGGTATGACATCACACCCGCTCTGGACCAATCAGGTGCCTCTCTCCGTCCTGGTGCAACCCCCCCCCCCCCCCCCCCCCCCCCCTCCATCATGAACACCGTCACTGCCACAGCCAGACGACGCTCTACTGTTGGAGAGGCCGACGTGTTTCCAAA